>CM021100.1:345924766-346039697 GCA_007115665.2 Sequoiadendron giganteum
TAAACATAAGACAATAGACAACATATTCCAACTAGTCATTAAGTCTGAATTAGACAACATAGTCCAATTGGTCATATAGTCAAAATCAATCAAATTGTCAAAGCAATGTCAATCTCATCACTCTTTGGTTCCCTCCAAGATGCGTCCTTGGACTTGGACCTCATCAAAATGTCATTTTCCTTCTTAGGATGTGTCCTTCTTGATGATAGTCATCGTACAACCATCACCACTGTCCAATTGGAAACTCATCAAAACCCTCAATATTGTCAAAATGTCAAACTATCATGCAATCAATCTTTGACAAGCAAACGGTGACAAACACAACTAAATGGTTGTTAATTTTCAGTTTTATTTTATCTTATCTTTTTATTCCTTTTCCTCTTAGGTCATGTTACTATCTGCCTTGAGGATTTCCCATGAAGGATTTATAGGTGCGATGACATCTCATGACCTATTTTTTTTCATTGATTATTGTCTATGGATTGTCTTGGCAAAAATACTAGGGAAACTTGGCCCTTAGTATGATCTAGGACATTCCTTGTATGCGACTGATTGTTTTATAATTCGATGACCTTGCACACCTTGGTCTATGTCATACCATGGTGTTTTTTGTCGATTTGTGTCATTTTACCGCCCAATGATGATTAGTTCAGAGTGTTGTCTTGAATAATATGCATCTTTAAAGTTGTCTCCACTAACATCCATATCCTCCACACTAACATTTCTTCTGTGTCACTTATATATTTTCCTCTTATCAATTTTGAGAGCCTACTCATGTTCTTTGAACTTGCCTATCCTCTCAAGGGGGCATACCACAAACCTCCTCATCATCCTTCCTCATCCTCTTTACACTGGGGCATGTTCTGACTAAATTTCTTTGACACAACACAATAAACTACATTGTATCAAAGAGGGGGAAAATGTAGACACTAAAAATTGTCCCAAGCTTGTGATTTCTAAATTCTCCATCATTTCCCCTTTTGTCTTTGATAATTAAATAATTCTAATTATTTAATCAATCTCTAAAGTCATAATTCTTCTATTAATTAAATAATTTTGATTATTTAATTAATTCATTTTTTTTTATCGTTATTCTTCCTTGATTAATTAAATAATTTTTTTTAATTAATTATGTCACTAATTAAGTCCTCTTCTTTCTAAAATTAAATAAATTCTTATTTATTTAATTTTTGTCCACTTTCCACTATAATTAAATAATTATTTAATTATCCATTAGGATTTTCTCTTCTAGATTAAATAAATTTTATTTATTTAATTTGGTCCACTCTCTTGAATTTTGAGTTAAATCATTATTTAATTCAAAATGATTCCTTTTGTTACATTCTTATATAATTAAATAATATTTTAATTATTTAATTATTCATTGGCCAACTAAATTAAATAATTTTTATTATTTAATTTCTCCTCTCACCTCTTTTTCTATTCCAATCTTATCTTCCACCTCAAGTCTTTATCTATCCATGTCTCAATCAACCTCCACCCTTCATTATATTATTTGTAATTTAATCTTGACCATCGATCCTTATCATTTGCTCTAATTTCGCCCCAACCCTAGTTCATACCACATCTTTCAATCCTGGCCATTGATTAAGACATCTTATTGGCTTTCAATGTCCATAATTCATTCAAATGTTTTCTTTTCTATAAAAAACCTTACGCTTTCATTGTCATGGGGACAAAGCTACACATATTATGAAAGTATATGCTGCTAGTGTGAGACAACAATCTTCAATATTTTTCTAGTCACTTTTCATAGGCTTATATATGCTCATTTGTGCTTCATTGTTTATTATGGTTTGATGTTTATGATTTATTGCATTCACCTTAATATTTTAGCCCTTAGTTACACTGACAATAATTGATTCAAGCTCATTTAGTTATCTTTCTTCTTCTTTGTCAATCTATTTCATTTCTTCCTCATACTTGAATATCTTTCTAGAAGAAATTTCACCTAGATCATATCTTTGTTTGTATCTCACGTAAGTAGTAGCTTTAAATGAATATTTTATCTTAGGGCATGCATCATCGAATTCACTTAACTCAAAATGATTTAGTTTCCTAACCAAAATATCTATGGTTACATTTACAATAGTCCAGAGCTCTTCAATAGTTGCAACTTTGATTTTGTATGCATCCAGAAAGGATCTAAGAATTTTATCAACAATATTTGTTTCACCCACCTATTCACCAAAATATCTAATACCACACACAATTTCATTCACTCATTGAATATAAGTAGACATATTATCATCATTACCCATCTTCAATAGTTTATATTTTCCTTCTAGACATTGTAGCTTGGCTATTTTGACATTAGCATCACCTTCATATAAAGTTTCAAAAAAAATTCAGATCTCATAAGTAGTTTTCAGATGCATAACATTTTTCATCTTAGTATCAGTCAAAGAAATCAATAATTCCTCCTTAGCTTTGATATTATATTCAACATCCCTAATCTCAGGAGTAGTAGTAGGGACATTCTGAGGAATAACATACCTATAAATTGTAATGTTCCAGTAGGATTCACCAATGCATTTCAAATGATACTCCATTCTAGCCTTCAACAGAGTGTAGTTTGTTCCATCAAATCTCGAATTATCCTTCTTGTATGTCACCATCCCAGATCACCTAAAGTTGTTAAACTTCTTCCAAGGAACCTACTCTGATATAAATTGTTGGCAACACAAGTGAAGACAACTGAGAGGGGGGTGAATCAATTGTCAAAAAATAATAAAATTATTAATATTGTTTACCTTAATTCTCAGATCTTATTATTAACATTGAAAGCATGAATCAATAGAACATCAGAAACACACATAACACCAAGACTTTTTGCATGGAAACCCTATTAGGGGAAAAACCAAGTTAGATTTTAATCCATAAGTTATACCCTATTAAAAGTATAAGACAAATGAATAAGGAATTCACATGCATTTAGGCACACTGCCTAGATCTAACTAGTCAAAGGAAGATTCACTGTCTTACAAAAAATATTTATATTAAAACCATCTAGGGTATGTGCGGGATCATCATGGAAAAAACAGGCCCTTAAGTGGCAATAAAAAGACAGAAAATAAGAGTTAAACAACTTGACATAAAAATCTGAATAAATTATCTATATTAAAAAAAATAATAATAATCTGTAGCAAATTGAATGTAGTTTCTAAACTACTAAACCTTTTTTTTTTTTTTAAATCTATTTGGTGAAAATTTGAAATTTCAATGCAATAGTATTTAAATTTCAGGCTAAAAATAAGAAGTAGGTGTCTGTCTGACCACCCTAACCACAATAAAATGATAATATTTTTTTATAATCTTTTAGATATAAGTAGAGGACTCATGTCCCAATGTGATGCATATTTTTTAATAATTTTTTTCCAAGTAAATAATTAATTATGAATTTTTTATTAAAACTTTTAAAAAATATAAAATTTCATCTGTCTAACCACCTTAACTTGGTAAAAAATTCATGAAATTCAATTTTTTTTTTTAATCCTATAGTATGCAAAGCATAGAATGTGACGCATGTTTTGGATTCAAAAAATGTGATATCGTTTGAAATTTATAGATGTTTCTCAATCAACCTATCAATCAGGACTTTATTCATAATTCTAATAGAAAATGAATAATAATTATTTATTAAATTCAAAGTAAAGAATAGTTTATATTGGTGGAAAGCTAAGAATCTCCTCTAAAAACTCTTTTCATTTTATCAATTTTGGGTAAGAAAAAGCCGTTAGCCACATGGGCCATCATATGGATTACATATCGCCACCTTTTGGCCCATCATGATCCTGCACATACCCTCTAATGAATTTGAACTGAGAAAGTAGCATCTGCAAATGCCCAAGTACACTTCTTCACTCTCTTTCACACTCTTTCACACTTTTCTTTCCTTTTGAATGATCTTAACCTTTTTTGCACATAGCACACATAATTCACACCTCATCCTTCTCAAATGACAAAATAATTTCTTATATATATCCGCAATAAGAAATTATATTGCTTCATGTTGGCTTCAACAAAGTAATAGAATGAATGTAAACTATCAGCCCAAAACAATAAATATTATCAATGTGCATCCACAAAGGTCCGCAATGACATAATAGAGATCTAAATCAATGTCCTTGAACACAAAACACCTTCAATTAATCTTATTCAAAGATCCACAAAACACTACAAAAATTCTATCGACCATGAACATGCAAGATAAAATCTTAGATCACGAGCACAATAATCAATGCAAATGTACAACACAGATAGAATCATGATCTAGAAACATCCACAAACACTTCAGGAACATACACAACACTTCAAATCGCAAAAAACACATTATCTTCTTCAGTGAACACCATTTCTAGTAACAGAATAACTGCTAGAACACAGAGCTTTATAACATGCTCAAATCTTCATGAGCACCTCTAAAACTTACAGGGTAGGAAATTCACACATAGTCAAGAAAACCATTTAATATGCAATTTATCATCATCAACAGACTGAAATATCCAACACACTAATCTTCACTACTTCACAAACAACCTGTAACATATGTTATTACATTATTTTCAATATCCTCAACATATACAGTCTTAAAGACATTAATTCTAATAGTGTTGACATTAATGAAAACCACATATCAGCAATAGAACCACAACATCCAACAAATAAATTTTGTTTTCACATCCATCTACTGGATCTCTAAGTCATACACTAATGCAAGTGACAATTGAAATTTGATTGATATCATCTTAGCCACAAGAGAAAGTATTTCTCCATAGTAAATTCCCTCCACCTAGGAATACCCTTTCATGACCAACCTTTCTTTATGCTTCTCAATACTACCATCCAAACTGATTTCCCTTTTAAATACCCATTTGCACCCAACAAGCTTTCATCCTTCACGTGAAGGTTCAATATCCGAGTTTCATTCTTCTTTAATTATGCCATTTCTTCATTCATGGATTTCAACAAGCAACCTCAATCAGAGATATCCAATTCTTCCCTATCAGTCCTAGGCTCATCAATGTTAGTTGTTAACACATAGGAACAACTAGAATCTAACATAGAATAACCAAACCTTTCAAGTTGTTACTTTTCATGTGTAGACCTCCTCATAGGTTGAGGTTGAGGTTTTTATTCTTATTTATAATTTTCAAAGTTACTTGATCTCTCCTCATTAACATGTCCACTAGGAGTGTGTAGTTCCTCCTTCTCTAGAGTAAGTGGAATTTCAACTACCTCCTTGTTCTCTTCTTGTTTCAACTCAAACTATAGATCAATTATAGAAGGTTTCATCTCATGAAATATTACACTTTTTCTATAAAATACCTTCTTATTAACTAGATGCCAAAGCTTATACACTTTAAGAACAATCCCATTTAACCAATGAAGATAAATTTTATTTCCTTCTTCTCCAATTTATATGTTTTCTCATTTGGCACATATGCTTATTCCTCACAACCAAATACTTTGATGTGTCTCAAAGAGCCTAATTCTTACCAAACCATGATTCCAAAGGTGTCTTATCTATGAGTGCCAAAGAGGGTGATCTATTGATCAAGTAACATGCTTTAGCCACAACCTCAACCCAAAACTTCTATTCCAAACTACCACTACTCAGTATACTTCTCGATTTTTCCATCAGCATTTAGTTCGACCTTTCAGCAACTCCATGTTTTTGCAACATGTGAGGAGTTATTTTATGCAATTTAATTCGATGATCTTTGTAATACTTGTCCAAATATGTAGAAAAAAACTCACCACCATTATCTATCCTGAAGCATTTTATTTTCCTTCTAGTTCAAGTTTTTACCAAGGTTTAAAATTCCTTAAATTAACTGAAAACTTTAGTTTTACTTTTGAGAAAATAAAAAAATTTCCTTCTTGAATAATCACCTATAAATGAGATAATATTTAGAATTTTATAATGAAAGAATATTAAATAAACTAAAAACATCGGAATGAATATAATCCAAGATTTTAGAAGATTTATGAGAACTAGAATAAAATGAAACATAGTGTTACTTTCTATATATACAATGCTCATAGAATTTAAATTCAAGATTACAATCATCAAGCTCTTCAACCAATATTTTCTTCTTCAACGATTCAAAACCTTTTCACTAATATGGCTGACCGTTTTATGCCACAAAATTGTCTTCTCTACTAAGAGCTTGAGCTCAAAGGAATTCACACCCAAGAGAACAACATTTTACTTCTCTACACGACCATCTTCGCTTGATTTTTTTGAGGCACTATTACATTGAACTACATGTACATCCAACTTATACAAAGTAATAATTCATACAACCTTAGCTAGCACCATAGGACCTATAATCATATTACAAGCATCATTTGAGAAAGAAACTTGAACACAAACATCATTAAACTTACTTATATAAATAAAATTTCAAGCCAAACCAAGTATATGTGTTACATCATCGATTCATTTTACTCTTCCATTGGGAAAATGAATTGTGACTCTTTCATGGATGATTATTTCTAGGTATGAATCATCACCTAGATACACCTCTCCACCTTTGTATTCTTCATGCTTTAAAAACCAATCTCTATAGGATGCCATGAGAAAATATGCACCTAAGTCAATCAGCCAAACATCATTTAATCATTGATTTGCCAAGGCCGCTATAAAGGCATCTGCATCACTTAGAGAAGAATCATTATCAAAAGATTGGTAATTCCTTTTCTTATTTTTCTCCTCTTTACAATCTTTCTAAATGTGTCCAGTCTACCCATAATTCCAACATTTCACCTTGGAATTTTTACCAGGAGACTTTGATCTACCCTCTGACTTGTATTTGGACTTCTTGTCTTTCTTCTTGATTCTCTCCTTTGATTTTCCTTGAATAGAAAGGGCCTTCCTGGCCATCTTAGAAATTTTCCTTTACATTTCTTCAAACAAAAGTGAATCAATGAAATCTTCCATCTTGAGAGTGGTTTTTGTACTCCTAATAGCCATTACTAAATGATCCCATGCCAAAAAAATAACATAACAGAGGCATACAATGATTTTTGTCATCAATATTCACACCCACAAATTCCAAATAAGCAACTATCATATTAAATTATTCAAATGATCTGCAATAGACACCGCTTCTTCCATCTTCAAAGAATCTAAATTCTTCCTTAAAATAACATATTTACCAAAGATTTTCCCTAACAAATATCCCCAAGTTTTTTCCAAAAAGCAGAAGTAGACTTATCTTTGTGAATATTAAAGAGCACAAAATCAGCCAAGCACAATCTAATGATACCTTTGGATTTCCTATCCTTGAGATCCTAGTCTTCTTATTTCATGCACGTTGGTTTGGTTCTAGAAACAACAATCAGAGGGTCATGATCCACAAGAAACTTGTCCATTTTGAGTTTCCACAACTGAAAATTTCCACAATTAAATTTATTGATTTCTATTCTTCCTAATTTGCTAGCAATCTCAAATTTGAGTTTACAAATTGATTGTCTCTGTAAAATCCCACTTGAAAAATCAACACAAAAAACTTGACTCACTCACAAGGATAACACAACTAGCCAAGCTCTGATACCACTCGTAACGAAAGCTAAGTGCATAAACGCCTTGCTAAATTCTAATTTTACAAGAGTGATATATAGATATTTTATCCAAATTTTGATTACAATTACATTTAAGAAGCACATTCATAAGATACAAAATAGATAATTTAAAAAAACATAGAATTGAACACAAGGTTAATTTGGGAAAACCCTTACAGGAGAAAAATCCACACACCAAGAAAAGTCACTTTGTATTATAGTAAAAAATTTACATACAAAGCTACATAACTTCTACTACCATAGGTGTTAGTTCACATTCTTAATTTCAGCAACATAGCATTTCCCTAATCAACCTTTTGAACAATCTCTTATCTTTTCTTCACTATTACTATTTCATATAATGCACTATGGAATTTGTACATAGTTTCCAATAATTTAGGACTCTAATTGTTACATCTCCCTACTGAAACTAAACAAACATAACTATCATTACATTCTCTTGTTCGAATGTTGAAGAGATTGGGAACAATAGCTCTTTACACTTTAGTACTTACTCTGAGATGCATATCAGGCACAATTTTCAGTTACTAGAGTGTCAAAGGGGCATAGGAAACTATTTCTTTGAACTTTTAAAGTCACTTCACTGTGATCCCTTTGCTTTCTACTCTATTCCATAGGAATTTCAAGGAGAAAACTTAGTATCTTCCACTGATACTTGGGAGAGTAACAATGGTGATGCTTATAGAATTCAGTGTGGTCCTTACTCACCATGTGGTATCCATGTCACAATTATCGAACCATTTCCTACACCCCCTCTAAGGTAAAGACTGGGTCCCACCAAGGCACTATGAGATAGTGGGCACTGTCAACCAACACCATTGGATCATCAAGAAGGCCTCAATCCAAGTCGCATCAAGGATATAAGATTCCACAAAATAAGATACACAACACTGGGTTATCGAGGGAATGACATCTAAAGTCTTAGCAATAGAGCACAAACCTTCGACATCACCAAGCTAACACCATCCATAGGGATGTTGGGAGGACATACAATTCTATCCTAGTGACATCATCATCTATCATCGATAGAACACAACACCAAAATAATGAGGATATCTCAGACCATCGATGGGACTGTGTACTATGTTCCACCAAAATTAGGTTTTCATGCCAATAAGGAGTTAAAAATCAAACCATGGGAAGATTATCACGCCAGTAAGTTTGAGCCACATTTTATAACAAGGAACATGTGAGTCAACCTATTAGCAAGCCGTCCACATCCCCAATATTATTCATCATATATGGAAGTTGGACAACTAGTCAAAGGGACAACAACAAATGTGCTACTAGTACAAGGCTACCTAATAATTTCCCCCACCATGTGTAGTACAAGGATGAGCTGAGATGAATGATGATATGCCACACCTTGCAAGAAGGAAATTATTTTCAATGAATCTAAAACATGTAATAGTGAGTATGTTATGATCCTACAACTATTACATGGCAAGGAGCAACCCCTATTGTTATTCATGCATATCTAGTGAGATATTCCCACATGTAGTATCTATTAATTCAAGATGTACCCATGTTAAAGTTATCTTAGTAGAATATTTTATAAGAGTATTGATATTGATTGAAGGCATGTTTGATATTTTTGTTTCTTTTGAAGAATAATAACCAAGACCACTATTTTTTTCTTGTGTGTTAGGCTCTCTAGGGACACAAATACCTTGTTATCTACCTCCAAATCCTTTTCCACTATACCTAAGTTGTTTCATAAGTTCATAACCTCTTCCATACAGTATTTTTTATTTCTTTTAAATTTAGTGGTTGTTCAACTTCTTCAAAGCTTTCGATGTATGTTGTATTTTCTTCTAAAGTGGTTGAACTGGATTCTTTTGAACTGGATTCTTTTGAATTTTGTATTGACATTATTGGTTTCACTTTTCTCTTTATAGAATATTTTTTTATGATCTTGTATTCTCCCATTAATGTAGTTATGAAATCAAAGGAACTCCAAGCATCTTCAAATAAATTTTCTACCTCTTCAATATGCTTTTCTTTTTCTTTCTCGACATGCAAAAAAAATTTAGGTTCAAGGTAGGCCTTAATTGTACACACTTTTTTATATATGTGAGAAATGTTATTATAAGTTAGTTACTATGAAACATTATCATTATCAAGTTGTCCATTAGTTGATTCTAAGATATGGATAAATTTATTTTGAACTTTTTGTTGTTGTGAGGGTGGATAAATGATAACTTGAGGCTTGGGATATTGCTTCAAGGGATATATAAAGCATACAACATAAAAAATATTGTGATTATTTTTATGATCGCTTAGTGAAGTTGATTCTAATGTCACTTCATACTCTTTATTTAAGAAAGCTACATTACTATTATTTGAAAGATATGTGTCAATGTTATCATTTTCTTCCACCATGATATCTTCCCTAGTACGAGAGCTACAAACTAGATGTTCATGACATTTAGAAGTTGGTTCTTCTAGAGTGGCTTCATCACAACTAAGGGAGTTATCAATGGATGTATTCTCTTACTTATCAATGACGACATTCTCTTGTTTAATAATTTTTTTTCCCAAAGGAAGATATACAAATATGATTCTTACAAATTTCATTTGTTTGATCCTCTAAGACCAGAATATCTTCTTCACAACTAAGAGAGATATAAGGAGAGGGAAAAATATGATAGTTAGGGTTGTTCATGATTTCATCCTTTTTCTCTAAGCTATCACTCTTTTGTATCATACTATCTACCCTAGTAGTATATATTTCAAGAGGTTCATCAAATTCCATCATTATATTTTATAAATTCACTTCATCACAAATAGGGGACAGGTAATCCCACAATAGTGGTTTACAATTTTTGGGCAAACTAGACACTAAAATTATTATTTTTAACTAAATCTTCACATTCGGGAACCTGTAGCGGCTAAATCATGACGAATTTGAAGATGATGCAAACTAGATTCTCATCACATTTTGTCTATAGATTCTAAAAATAGATTTTTCAAAAAAATTGGAACCAGATTGCACTTCTTTTTCCATCTCCCATGAAAACTGTTTTTTTTCAGAAAACAACATTTTTAAAAAGTGACGCTCACCGTATACAACACAACTATTTTTGTATGAAGGATAATTTTTTTTTTTTTTTAATTTAGATTATTAACTACGATATCTAGCACTTTCATTTGGTCTCATATTTTTTTATTGAATATTTTTTCCTTAATCAAGTTTCGAATTCAAACCAATTGCAACTCAAACATAGGCGGACTATATAGAACATTATTTTTTTGTATGTATCGAAATTCAATTTTATTTTATTTAATGGATCAAAGACATCAATACCCAGTACAAACATATTTTAAAAAAAATTATTTTGATAATCTGCTATTTTTCCACATGTGCGAAACAAAGAGCTAGACTTTCAGTGAAAAACCTATATTTAATAAAACTAAAAAAATACATACATAATAAAACCAAAATATATTAAAATCATATTCTTTGGATAGCTCATTCTGAGGAATACATGATTCTAGTTGGGTTTGTGAAGATTCCTCCATTTTCATCCTCAACCCGAGGTTCGAAGTGCCAAAATTTAGTTTTTTTTTGTGTCTCAGATGGGGGATGAGGGATAAGGGAGGTTTGTACGAACCCATAGGGGTTTGGGAAAACCCCTTCAAAGAGCTTCGATCAAACCCTTTTCCTATGATTTTTTTTGTTTTTTGGGTGGCCAAGATTCAAAGGGGTTTGCTTGAACCCTGGTTCGTACGAACCCATAGGGGTTTGGGAAAACCCCTTTAAAGAGGTTCGCTCGAACCCTTTTCCTATGATTTTTTTGGTTTTTTGGGTGGCCAAGATTCAAAGGGGTTCGCTTGAACCCTGGTTCAAGCGAACCCCTTATTGGTTCGGTCAAACCAGTAGGTTTGTACAAACCCCTAAAATCACTTTTGTTTTCCTTGGGGTAGTTTTTTGTGAGTTTTCCTTCCTCACCTAAATTGTAAACCACTAATGTGGCTTCGCCCGAAGGAAACAAGGGAAGGGAAAATATGATTGTCATATTTAGCAATCATTGGATCCTCTTGTTCAAATAGAACATTCCAAATTTTAGGGACATTAGGTAGGAGAGAAATAAGGCTATAATTCTCAATCATTAGATCTCTTTACACCAACATATTCTCTATAAAAATGTATTTTTCATGATTGTTCATGATTGTATCCTCTTTCACTAAAGCATTCTCACAAGTAGTAAAGATGTTAAGAGATTTTTCAATGATCTCATCTTCTTGTTTCCTAATGTCTTCCAAAGAGGTGGGAGGAGAGTAACATTCAAGACTCTCAATGATTGTATCTTATTTTACCAAGATACCTTCATCACTAATATGAGAGATATCAGGAGAAGAGCAATTATGATTATTATGATTGTCTACACTTGAATCCTCTTGTGTTATGATGTTATTACAAATCCAATAAATGCTAGGAGGGTAGCCCACATTTTTTTCAAAGGTTTGATTTTTTCTTTCTAGATTATGCTCATGAGTAGGGAAAATAGAATCATACAAGCAATGTGATACTATATGGGCACTAAATTCATGAAAATAAAACATGCTAGCATAAAAAAGTAAGGTTTCTATGTTATGCAATGCTTCTTAAATTTAAATAAGTGTCCTACACATCTGAAATTTTATAATACTGGAATGACTAGAAATCATTGAAAATGACTACACTAGATGGATTATTTTATGTAGATACATAAATATAAGATCTTGAAACTTTCTATATTGATACTATAGGTTACAAGAAAGCTTAGTAAGTACAATTTTTTTTTTAGTGTTGTAAAATGTAGATTTAGACCTAATTTCGGACTAAATCACCCAAAGGAGTGTATTAGTGGAATTAGAATTTTTGAAGGGATGAAACAGTGAGTAAGAGTCACCATAAAATTCCCAAAAATCTGGTAAAATAGTCTATACTAGGAATAAATAACCTAGAGGGGTGAATGAGTCCTAGATTAGGGTTTTGACACTAATTTTAGGAAATTCTGAGTGAATATTAGGTTTTCTAGTTTGTATGCAATTTATACTATGTGTAATTACATATTTCAAAATGAATTCATGCAAGATCTATAAAAATGCAGGCTATATGCACTTTCACTAATGTAAAGTTTAGAATCCCTAGATGCAAATTAACTAATGCATCTTGACCAAATTCAAAGTTAATGTAAGCTATATCTAGGACTATGATGGACTCCAAATAAGTAATATGGTGTTATAAACGATATGCTAACCAAAATGAAACCTTAGAAATCATGTTCCACCTTTTGGGAGATGGAACCGAAGGGGGATTTTTGTTCCTCCACCTATTTCACTTAGGTTTCATTAAAGAAAACTGAGTTCTCTCAATATTTTTTCTTGATTGAGGGATGTGTTAGGTGGTTTCCTTGAGTTTGATTAAATAAAAAAAGGGGGTTCGCCACTAAGCTAAGGCCTGGAAAGAATGAAATGCAAATGATATGCAAATCTAACTATACAACCTAAGATATGAAACTAAAAATTAGAGTAATAAATTGAGAAAGAATATCGCGGCACCTAAAAATTTGAGGATGCTTGGAATAAGATTTGAAATCCAAGTATTTTGAATTTAATTTCACACTAGGACCCATATGCTAGTAGGGTTTATTTTGGCCTAGTTTAGGGTTTAGGGCTAAAACTAGAATTTGCTACTGCCAAACCAAGGTATACAAAAACATGCTTGAAATATACTATACTAGGACTCATATGCCACAAGTTCTGATTTAGTCCATGTATTATGATTGATCTGAAACTCTGATATTCTCCAATATTCTTTCATAGCTTCTCTCTTATCAAATCTTAAAATTTGAAACTCTAAATTTTTCTCTATAAATGACTTTCCATGATCTTGCAATGTAGATTGCAAATTTGACAACTTTGCAAGTTTGAAAAATTTCTCCAACCTTGATCTTCAATGGATATTTAACCTAAGTCTAGAAATCACACTTAAAAGATAGGGGAAATGTTGTTTTGTAAGTGGATAAGGATTTTCTTTGGTCAAACCTTGTTTTGATAATCAAACCTTGAAATGAATAGAAATAGATTGGAGGAATAATGAATGAACAATTATGCTATGTTGAAACTCACTAAACCCTTGAAATAAAGGCTATAATATTGCATGAACTAGCTACCATGAAATTAGATCTTGTCTCTTGGTTGATCACACATCTATAAGATTGACCCAAGATAAGGAAATTATAATATTTATGTGGTAAATGAATTACTCGATATGGGTGATACAATAACTAAAATGTGTATAGAAAAATGAATAAAAATAGATAATTATGGTGATAAGGATTTGCAATCACCCTAACTTTTCACAATATTGTATCATTTATTGATATATAATTGTATTAATTATTTCTCTAAAATTAGGTCCAAATAACATAGAATTTGACATGAGTATGCAAATTTAACCATTATATATTTTCTTCACTTTGATTTGTATGGTAACCATATTATGAGCATGTATTTTAATGTAAATGAGCACTCACATAAATGCATGTAAAGTAAATAATCAAACATACAAGGATACAAAATTTCATGTAAAATAATTAACCACTCTAGATCTCATTATGTGTTTCTATCACTCAACATATAAGCTTGAAAATATCTACTCGTCAATTCTCTTAACAATAATATTTTCTCTATGGATTGCTCTATAAATTTCTTACCACTGGTTAGATTTGAATTTACAAAATAATAGTATTTATAGGTGTTTATCTAATTTAAAAAAAAAAAAGATTCCTCAAGATGACATTTGAAACTTGAATTTGAATCATTAAAATTCCACCAAAAACATATTAAAAATTGGGTCCTACGACTTAAAGAGTAACCATTCGCCATTCGGTGAATATGTGTTAGGACATAACTTGAGGACACTCAATTTCAAAGGAGACTTAATTAATGTTATCAGTTTTTTAGTGTGGGCTTCCCTTCAGGAAAACAAGAATAATAAATCTTTTGAATTCATATTTTTGGTCAATTAGAATCTTAATTAAGTCTAATTAATTACGGGGATGCAAAGATAGTGTGAAATTGTAAAGGTATACAATTTCCTAATCTATATATGATAATAAATTGGTAATGTGATGATTAATTAATGATGTTAATGATATTATTAATGTGAAGAATTATTAATAAAATTTTAATGATAAGAGTAACATTTTTAGGTATTCACACATGTCCCTCTTTCAAACAATTTTTGAAGTGAAAATTTTCATAGAAAAGAAAAGAAAAATAGTTTAGAAGAAAAATATAGGAGATGAAGATGATGATGGCATGTCTCAGTTAGGTGATAAATGGAGATCAGATTAAAGGTATATCAGTGCACATCTCAGTACCATAATATTAGATATTCATGATGATTGATTTGATTATTGATTTTGATAGAATGTACTTTCTTAGATATGATTGAGTTTCTAAGAAGAGACTAAGTTAACTAACATATCAAAAGGAAGATTCTTAAATGAAGTGGAGCTAACTGGTGATGGTACAAAGAATTGAGTGAATAGATGGAAAAGGAATTTTTTTATTTGAAATTAGATAATCAACCATAATTTAATTAAATGGATAATTGATAAATAATAAATTAATGAAAACCAACTAATAAATAATTAATGATGTTGAAACCTCATAAATAGACTTCCACCTTTTGCAATATGTAATAAAGGGGGATGACTCGGGTGTTGGAAAAACAATAATAGACAAATGTGAGGGGGGGTGCATCAGTTGTTACCAAAATAAAACTTATACAACATTAACCAATCCTTATATCAGAGATTTGATAATTAATAATACAAGCATAAGAACAACACATCAGAGACACATGAACACAAAGATTTAATACGTGTAAACCCTATGAGGGGAAAATCTTGGGGATAAGGGTTATGTTCTTTCATCAAGATATGCATCTAAGACAGCAGTGCCTTAGTGATTTCAATCCAAAATCACACCAAAGACAAAACCAACTGAACCATAAAGTGGAAGTAGGCACAGTTGTAACCCCCATTGATCCTACTAAGGAAATCGAATGCTTGACATATAACAGATTCAACATAAACAGCTAACCATGAAAGACAAAGCAATAATGAACACATAGATATATGTGGGGAAAACCCTTTTGGATAAAAAACCCCACCTCCAAAACATTCATCTCATTTGTATTATTCAGTAACTAAAATGGTTACAATACAAATCTAGAGCTATATGCTCTTCAAGATATTACATCTTGTTCATCATGGAGAATACAGGCAGGTAACAAAACTAGAACCTTCACACTATTCCAACACCTTCTCAGCACATAGTGTAGATTGCCTTCAGCTCCTCATAACAAACTATCATAGCCAGCCTCTTAGCTAGCATAGCCCCAAGGCTTCACAGCAGGTTCACATCAAAAACCATATCCAAGAGATAGAGTGTTCGCAGTTTCAATACCTTAGCATACTGCTCGAACACACTCTACATCTCTCTCTCTCTCTTATTCTCTTCTTTCACCTTTTGGTTTTCATAAGTTAATTTACATATCTGACCGAGCCATACATCACATTCAATGATCCAGCCAATCAGTGACCCTCAAGTTCATGCATCAAATAGCCAGTCACGCATCTGATCTGTACAAATCTCTTTTTGCCTCGAGCTACCTAGGCACTAACTTCTTGCCTTAACCAAGTTCTTTTTCACCACCCTGAGTCAGCAATAATAACTACTTTTGGCCTTTATCCAATCAACCTACTGAGTCAAGCCATGTGCCCACCATCCAGTCATCTATCACTGCAATCAAATGGTCCAACTTGGTCAACGGAGCTTCGAGCTCACCCAAGCACCTACCACATTACCGTCGAGTCCATCTGACCCGACCGCGGTATGGCAGTAAGCCATTGGAGCTCCTTCAAGATCTGGCCCACCCGTGCCTTTGACCAAACATAAGTAGCCAACCAACCACATGTCACCCTACCATTCACTGATCACACTGACACCGAGTCCAACTCAGTCAAACTCTGTCAAAACAGTCACGAGCACATCCGAGCTCTCTAGGCCCTTACCGCGCTACTGGGGAGCCCATCCGACTAGCTCACAGTATGGCAATAAAAAAACTGAGATCGCTAGTAAAACCACCAAGCCAACACCAAGCTCTGCCCTTCATTCAACCACGCTACCACTGCCATGCCGAGTTCCCCTTGCCGTATGGCAGTGAGCTCGACTGAGCTCACCTTGAATTCACCGAGTCTAGACAACCATCACACTGCGCTACCATGGCAGACATCATGATACACCATGGTATGGTGGTAACCGGTTAGAAGAACCACTGACGGTCTTACTGTGCTACTGTGGGGGCCGAGAGGCCACCCTGTAGTAGAGCGGTAACTGTCAGCTTGACTGCAGGCAGTCTTACCGTGGCCACCACGGTCAGTCACTTGACTGGCCACAATAAGGTGGTAACCACCGAACTCGAACGGAGGTGGTCTCACCGTGGTAAGAGGACCCACCACTTGTGGTACCATGGTAACTGCCAAGACCAGTCAAAGTTGTCGCTACAAACTGACAATAGTTTTACCGCGCCCACCGCGACTTAGAAAACAAGTCACGCGGTAGGGCGGTAACTGTCGAACTTGTCTTCCTCAGTCACACACCGCATAACCTTGCTACCTCCAAAGAGTTCCCTCTGGCAAGGTGGTAAAGGTTGAAATATGTAGAAAATGGCCAAGTCTTCAAGGGGAATCTAGAATGTTGAGACAACAATTTCCCAATAGAAAAACCATGGTGGATGTTAGTCTAGAAGATTATACCCTGTTAGAATTATAATGAAGAATAAAAAGAGAATGCACTTGCATTAAGGCACACTGCCTAGAACACACTGCTTAAAGGGAAGGCTCACTATCTTACATATAGTAATCAGATTAAATCCATCTAATGAAGCTGAACTAAGAAAATAGCTTTTGCAAAACCCTTGTTATAGTTCCAATTAGGCACACTAATACCTCTTCAAACTCTTCCACACTCTGCTCTAAATGATTTGAACTTTATTCACACTTGTACATCACTTGTACACTTGACAACACTCTAAATGAGGAAAATAATCTTATATATATATATATCTGCTACATGGATTTGCATCCACTAATCAGTCGGCCACAAATAAGGAATAAATTACAACTGTCATTGTTTGATACATGAATAAATTTCAATGTGTACCAACACAAGTCAGCCATAACATATTGAGGACCTAAAAAAACATCTCCAAACATGCCAAACAATAAGATATTAATCCTCATGGATCTGCAACACACTAACACGACAATGTCGACCAAGAACATGAACACTCGGGAACATATAAAAAAAAACTTTGATCACAAACACTCCAATCACTACGGACATACACCAAGGATAGAGCATGATATAGACTCATCCATGAACATGATAGGTACATAAGAAACACATGAGATTACCATACTTCCATCCACTTTGACCAAGAACACCAACTACAAAGACTGAATAACTATAGGTATATAGATCATCATAACTTCCACAAAACTTCATGCGCACAACTGAAACTTTCATAAAACATACTAGAAAGGTTCAAAACCAAAACCTTTGAAGTGCACCTTCACATTCTCAATACACAACACTGTCCAACATTCTGATCTTCTCAACTCCACTCGCTGCCTATACTATACTTTTTACAATTTTCTCAATCTCCTCGACATATACAGCCGTAAGTAGATTAAAATTCTAATAGTGTTGATATCAATGACAACAATATATCAGTAACACAACCACAACATCCAACAATCTCCCCCTTTGGCATTGATGGCAACACATGATCTGAAGAATAATAACTCTTCTTCAACAATCTCCCCCTGACATTATGCACTTTTTGTTTCCTTCTCATTTCCCATTTTTTTCACATTCATTCTCTCCCCCTTTGACATCAATGGAAAACATACATATGCTTTGATTTCAATCTTGAAAACATCTAACTACTCCCCCTAAGTTGCAGTAACCACCACACCAATCCAGAATATGATATATCAATGAATTTATGAAGTGATGCAAATATCTGCAACTTAGTTATGATTATGAGGGTAAATTACCCCTAACTTGCCTCTGAGGTACTCAAAATTATCCCTAGGCAATAGCTGTAAATATATCTACAATTTTCTCTCTCCTAGGTATGTACTCCAGTCTAACTTCTTTGTAACTTACTTTGTCTCTCAAGAAGTGATACTTAATAGATATATGTTTTGTCTTTGAATGCAATACTTGATTCTTAGAAATGTTAATGGTGCATGAATTGTCACAGAGTATAGAAATGGGTTCTTCATACCCAATTATGACATCTCTCAATATTTTCTTCATCCATAATACTTGGGTACAACTATTTGCAACAATAATGTACTTTGCTTCAGCAATAGATAATGGGATTGAGTTTTTATTTTTTCTTAATCAGGATACTAGCTTCTTACCTAAGAAGAATGCACCACCACTAGTACTATTCTTGTCATCTATATCTCCTACCCAATCAGCATCAGTAAAATAACTTAGAGTAATATCATCATTCTTAGGATACCAAAGACCAAGATCAGCTATCGCTTTCAGATATCTAAATATTATTTTCACAACAGTCACATGGGACTCTTTAGGATCACCTTGAAATCTAGCAACCATGCACACATCATTCATTATATTTAGGGGATTCATCATTTTGTGTGAGTTTACATCTGGTCACCAAATGTGTACCAACATGCTTTGTTTCTTCCATGCCAAAATTTTTTAGTAACTCATTTACATATTTGGACTGAGATATAAATATCCCATCTTTTAGCTAAGTGATTTGCAATCCCAAAAATAATTTTAGCTCTCCTATCACTGACATTTCAAATTCACTTAATTCAAATGCAACATTTATTCCAGTCAACATGTCTTTTGTAATATTCATCACTATTTTGAGTTCATCAATAGGATGACCTTTTATCTTGTAGGAAGGGGGCACAAATCTAAGTATCTTAGCCACAATCTCATCATCATTCATAGTTCCACTGATGCATCTAATGTACATCACCAATTCATTTATCTTATGCGAGAAGTAAAATGTGTTCTCATCTTCACTCATCTTCAAGCTCTCCCATTTGTATTTTAGACTTTGTAGCTTAGCAGTTTTTGCTAGTGCATCTCCTTCATACAATGTTTGCAACTTTTTCCAAATCTGATATGCATTCTTCAAACCTTAATGATGGAATCATAAGAACAACACATTAGAGACACATGAACACAAATATTTTATACATGGAAACCCTATGAGAGGAAAAACCATGATGGATGTTAGTTTACAAGATTATACCCTGTTAGAAGTATAATGAAGAATAAAAAGAGAATGCACTTGCATTAAGCCACACTTCCTAGAGCACACTAATAAAGGGGAAGGCTCACTTGCTTCCATACAGTAATCAGATTAAATCCATCTGATGAATTTGAACTAAGAAAATAGCTTTTCCAAAATCCTAGTTATAGTTCTAGTTAGGTAGACTAATACCTCTTCAAACTCTTCCACACTCTGCTCTGAATGATCTGACCTTTATTCGCACTTGTACATCACTTGTACACTTGACAACACTCTAAATTAGGAAAACAATCTTTTATATATATCCACTACATGGATTTGCATCGATTAATCAGTCAACCACAAATAAGGAATAACTTACAACTATGAGCCTTGATAAATGAATAAATTTCAATATGTACCAACACAAGTCGGCCATAACATAGTGAGGACCCAAACAAACATCTCCAAATACAAAAAAAAACTAGATATTAATCTTCATGGATCCTTAACACACTAACACCACAATGTGGACCAAGAACATGAACACTTGGGAACATATCAGAAAAATCTACGATCACGAACACTCCAATCACTGCAGACATACACCAAGGATATAAAACAATCTAGAATCATCCATGAATGTCATAGGCACATGATAAACACATGAGATTACCATAATTTCATCCACTTTGACCAAGAACACCATCTATAGAGACTGAATAACTATAGGTATACAAATCATCATAACTTCCACAAAACTTCATGCGCACCACTAAAAATTTTGGATAGCATACTAAAGAGGTTCAACATGAAACCCTTTGAAGCACACCTCAAGATATTAAATACATAAATCTATCAAAAAAATTGACCTTCTCAGCTCCATTGGTTTCCTGTCCTATATTTTTTACAATATTCTCAATCACCTCGACATATACAACCTTAAGCAGATTAAAATGCTAATAGTGTTGACATCAATGAAAACAAAATATCAGGAACATAGCCACAACATCCAAAAAAACCCCCTTTTTCATTGATGGCAACACATGATGTGAGGAATAATACCATCAACCCAGCTAAATCTTCTTCAAAAATCTCCCCCTGACATTGTGCACTTTTTGTTTCCTTCTTGTTTCCCATTTTTGTCACATTGCTTCTCTCCCCTTTTGACATCAATAGAAAAGGTACATATTCCCTTATTTTAATCTTGAAAACATCTCACTACTCCCCCTAAGTAGCAGTCACCACAACACCAATCCAGAATATGATATAGCAATGAATTCAAGGACTGATGCAAATACCTACATATTAGTTCTGATTAGGAGGGGAAATTATCCCTAACTTGCCTCTAAGGTACTCAAAATTATCCTTAGGCAACTGCTTTGTAAATATATCTAAAATTTTCTCTTTGGTAGGTATGTACTCCAATCTGACTTCTTTATCACTTACTTTTTCTCTCAAGAAGTGATACTTGATAGATATATTATGTCTTTGAATGCAATATTGGATTCTTAGAAATGTTAATGATGCTTGAATTGTCACAGAGTATAGCAATGGGTTCTTCATACTCAATTCTAACATCTCTCAACATTTTCTTCATGCATAATACTTGGGTACAACTATTTGCAACAACAATGTAGTCTCCTCTAGCAGTAGATAATGAAACTATTTTTTTCTTTTTTCTTAACAGAGATAGTAGCTTCTTACTTAAGAAGAATGAACCACAACATGTACTCTTCCCATCATCTATATCTCCTACCCAATCAACATCAGTAAAATCACTTAGAGTAAGATCATCATTCTTAGGATACTAGAGATGAAGATCAGTTTTCCCTTTCAGATATTTGAATATTCTTTTCACAGTAGTCACATGGGACTCTTTAGGATTAGCTTGAAATCTAGCAACCATGGACACTTCATTCATTATATCTAACCTTTTAAGTCAGGTAGAGCAACCCACCAATCATCGATCTATCTCTTGTTTGATTTTTTTTAGGGTATTCATCATTCGATGTGTGTTTACATCTAGTCACCATGGGTGTACCAACAATATTTGCTTCTTCCTTGCCCAAAAAATTCAGTAACTCATTTACATATTTGGACTAAGATATAAAGATCCCATCTTTTAAGTGAGTGATTTTCTATCCCAAAAATAATTTTAGCTTTCCTATTATTGAAATTTCAAATTCACTTAATTTAAATGCAACAAGTTTTCCAATCAACATGTCTTTTGTAATATTCATCACTGTTCTAAGTTCATCAATAGCATGAGATTTTTTCTTGTACGAAGGGGGCATAGATCTAAGTATCTTAGCCGTGCAATTTCATCATTATTCATAGTTCTACCGACACATCTAATTTCCATCACCAATTCATTTATCTTATACAAGAATGAAAATATTTTCTCATCTTCACTCATCTTCAAGCTCTGTCATTTTCCTTTTAAACTTTGTAGCTTAGCAATTTTCATTAGTGCATCTCCTTCATACAATGTTTCCAGATTTTTCCAAATATGATACTCAGTTTTCAAACCCATCACATTTTTCATTTATGAATCTATAAAAGCACTCACTATTGTATCTACTGACCTCGTATTAATTTCTTCTTTCTTGATTTCATCTTCAGAGGAGGGACCATTCTGAGGAATATTATATGTAATTTGTGTCATCTACCAGAAAGGTTTACCAATGCACCTCAAATGAAATTCCATCCTAACTTTCCATAGAGATTAGTTTGTACCATGGAATCTAGGACTATCATTTTTAAATGATTCCATCTCGGATCACGTCAAGATGTTAGGCTTCTTTCAAAGGAACTAGCTTTGATACCAATTGTTGGAAAAAAAATTATAGACAACTGAGAGGGGAGGGTGAATCATTTGTTACCAAAATCAAAATTACAAAACATTAACCAATCCTTATATCACATATCTAATAATTAATAATGCAAGCATAAGAACAACACATGAACACAAAAAATTTATATGTGGAAAACCTATGAGGGGAAAAACCATGGTGGATGTTAGTCCACAAGATTATACCCTATTAGAAGTATAATGAAGAATAAAAAGAGAATGACCTTGCATTCAGCCACACTGCCTAGAGCACACTACTCAAAGGGAAGTCTCACTGCCTTACATACAGTAATCAGAATAAATCCATCTGATGAATTTGAACCTAGAAAATAGCTTCCACAAAAAGCCTGGTTATAGTTCCAATTAGACACACTAATACCTATGAAAACTCTTCCACAATCTGGTCTGAATGATCTGACCTTTATGCACACTTGTACATCACTTGTACACTTGAGCACACTCTAAATAAGGAAAAAAATCTTGTATATATATCTACTACATGGATTTGCATCGACTAATCAGTCGGCCACAAATAAGGAATAAATTACAACTGTCGGCCTTGATACATGAATAAATTTCAATCTGTACTACCACAAGTCGGCCATAACATAGTGAGAACCCAAACAAACATCTCCAAACATGCCAAACAACAAGATATTAATCCTCATGGATCTGCAGCACGCTAACACCACAGTGTCGACCAAGAACATGAACACTCAGCACATAGGAGAAAAATCTTTGATCATGAACACTCCAATCACTGCAGACATACACCAAGGATAGAGCATGATCTAGACTCATCCATGAATGTCATAGGCACATGAGAAACACATGAGATTACAATACTTTCATCTACTTTGACCAAGAACACCATCTATACAGACAAAATAATTGTAGGTATACAGATCATCATACCTTCCAAGAAAATTTCATGTGCACCACTAAAAATTTCAGAAAACATACTAGAAAGGTTCAACACCAAACCCTTTGAAGTGCACCTTTAGATCTTCCATACCTAGAGATTTCCAACATTTTGACCTTCTCAGCTCCACTGGCTTCCTATATTATATTTTTTACAATTTTCTCAATCTCCTCGACATATACAACCTTAAGTAGATTAAAATGATAATAATATTGACATAAATGAGACCAATATATTAGAAATACAACCAGAACATCTAACAGAGGGTTCCTCCTTCTATTTCACTTATGTTTCATTAAAGGAAACCAAGATTTTTCAATCAATTGGACTGATTGGGGAATGGGTTAGATGGTTAAGATGGTTTCCTTAGGTGTGATTAAAGATAAAAGGGGGTTGACCACCAAGAAAAGGCTTGGAAATAATATACAAATTATATACAAATCTAACTATGTAACCTAAGATATGAAACTAAAAAATCAGAATAATAAATTGAGAAATGATAGAGGGGAACTTGGAAAATTGGAATTTCTTGAAACAATGTCTGAACTACATTTTATGACTTTCAATGTGCACTAGGACCCATATTCCAGTAGGCGTGATTTAGTCCTAGATAAGGATGTGAAGCCAAAACCAAAATCTGTAATTGGTAAACCACGATCTATAGAAAATGCTTGAAATATAGTATACTGGGACTCATACTCCACACGTGGTGATTTAGTCCCAGTATTAGGTTTTATTTGAATCTCCAATATCCTCTAGTATTCTCTTGTAGCTTCTCTCATGTCAAATATTATAATCTTAAACTTTTAATTTTCCTTTATAGATGGCTTTTCATGGTCTTGCAATGTAGATGACAACTTTGAAAACTTTCTCCAATATTTCTCTTGAAGTGATCTTCAACCTAAATTTGTAAATCTCACATGGGTATGTGCAGAATCATCATGGAAAAAACAGGCCCTTAAGTGGCAATAAAAAGACATAAAATCAGAGTTAGACAACTTGACGTAAATATTTGAATAAGTTATCTATATTATTTCCAAAAAATGTAAAAATAGAATCTGTAGAAAATTGAATTTAGTTTCTAAACTACTAGACCTTTATTTTTAAAAAAAAAAATCTATTTGGTGAAAATTTGAAATTTTAATGTAGTAGTATTTAAATTTCAGGGTAAAAATAAGGAGGTGTTTGTCTAACCACCCTAACCACAATAAAATGATAATAAGCTTTTATTAAATTTTAGATATAAGTAGAGGACTCATGTCCCAATGTGATGCATATTTTTTTATAATTTGTTTCCAAGTAAATAATTAATTATGAATTTTTTATTACAAATTTTAAAAAATTTAAAACCTCGTCTGTCTAACCACCTTAACTTGGTCAAAAATTCATGAAATTCATTTTTTATTTTTTTTAATCCTATAGTATGAAAAGCATAGAATGTGACGCATGTTTCAGATTCAAAAAATGTGATACCGTTTGAAAGTTATAGATTTTTTTCAATCAGCCTATCAATTAGGACTTTATTCGTAATTCTAATAGAAAATGAATAATAATTATCTATTAAATTCAAAGTAAAGCATAATTTATATTTTCTGAAAGCTGAGAATCTCCTCTAAAAACCCTTTTCGTTTCATCAATTTTGGGGAAAAAAAAAGTCGTCAGCCACATGGGCCATTATATGGCTTACATATCGCCACTTTTTGGCCCATCATGATCCTGTACATACCCACATAAAAGAGAGAAAAATGTTGTTTTGTTAGTGGATAGGGGTTTCTCTTTGTCAAAACCCCATTTTGGTACTCAAACTTTGAAATAAATAGAAATAGAATGGAAGAATGATGAATGAACAAATATGTTGTGTTACATCTAACTAAACCCTTAAAACAAAGGTTGCAGTCTTGTATAAGATGGCTACCATGAATGCAGATTTTGACTCTTGATTATATACTATGGATCTTCGATTAAATTATTCCTCAAATCATAAGAACCTAGAACACAAATGTTAGCTAGAAAAACTTGATGCATGATTAATTTTACATGATGCTTGAATCTTGAATATAGCTCCAAAACACCTAATAATCAACTCTTGAATGCTCTTGAATAATCTTGTAGAATATTGTGTCGGTGCTCTTAATTTATTATGAAGTTCTAGGATGAAATTATGTGAAATAACCTTTTGTTTATACTTATTTATGCAAAAAAATTTAAAATTACATCACAAACCAACATCAAATCTATGAGGATAAAAACTTGCAATAGTTTGAATTCAAAATAGGTCCAAGCTAATAGGGACTAATACACTAGTTGTGGCATATGAGTCCAAGTAGGTTAGGATTGAGACACAAAATTCAAGAATTCTTAAGTTTAGTTGCAAATTTTGGTTTAGGCCTCAAAACTTAGGTGGGGCCCATACTCCCAAGGTGGCGTATGAGTCCCAAATCACTAAATCTAGGCCATAGAAACCAAAAAAATAATATTATGATTGGTTATTAGCTATGTGTCACTATTTTCCTTGCAAAGATTCATTAAATAAGGCTTGTGGATGCAAATAGGACCAAATAAGGCATAAAGAAGCCTAATTTTAACAAGCAGGCTCCAAAAAGTGTGAAAATGTAAAAAGATACATTTTTTGCACTACATATGGTAATAAAATTATAAATGTGATGATTGATTAATGAAATGAATGATATAATAAGTGTGATGAATGATTAATGAAATTTTGATGATAAGATGATACTTTTAGGTGTCTACAAATTGTACCATTATACTTTTTATTTTATGCAATGAAAGAATATAACTACTCATGGAATTACTGAAGGAGATCTTTCTATATCATATGTTAGATTGTTACTATTCAAATAAAGTCTTGTACATAGTTAATTCACTACTAGGGACTTAGGGTACTTAGGTCACATGTTAAGTTTACCTAGGATATAAGAATTCCTCTAAAATTCTTAGTTCTCTTGTCTAGACAAGTCCTAGTTGTCTTATTTGGACTTCACATCATCCTATGTAGTTATGAGCTAGTTGTCTCATGTGATATAATTAAAACGCTTGTCATGATCTTGTTTTATCCTATCTCTCATCCTTACCTTAATAATCAAGACATCTCTAGCATATTTTTTAATGTATTGTATTAGAATATTTACTATATTGTATCATACTACAATTCTTGTTTGGTGGAATAGTATATTGCATTGTTTCTTCTCTCTATTTCTTGTGGAGATTATATTGGTGTTACAAATTGATGATCTTTTTTGCTCACTTCAACCTAGTATCACAACTTTGAATCTAGAAATACCCTTCATTTTTTCATTAGGGAGTTTCTACCATCAAGTTCTTTTATGATTTAAGTTTCTTGTATGATCTTGCAAATTCTCTGTATGATCTTCTCTTGTGTTTCAATATGATCCTGAGAATTAGAAAGGGTTTGCAAATATTTTTTAATCTTATATTACATGTATGCATTTTGGTGATATTTAGTGATTTCAACACTTTTGGCTATAGTGGAAGTATTTTACGCTATCCCATTGCATCCAGGAAGCTCAAGAAAGTCAAATTTGGATTTTGTTTCACTCAAATTTGGTGAATAATTTTTTATAGGAGTATTTTTTGTAAAATATAACCTTGAAATTGCATCCAAGAGGTTGTTTACATGAATTTAAATATATAATTTTCCTATATTTAGTAAAAGTTATTTTTGAGTTAAAAAAAAAATTAGTAGGGCAACATACGACCACCCCAAGGTCGACCAATTTGATCTATCGGTAAATTTTTCCAAAAAGAAATTTAAATTTATTTCTATGGTTTAAATGTTTTATTTGGAAAAAAAAAAAATATTAATTTTTTTTCAAGCTTCATATATTACATTAGTAGTGTTTTTTAAAAAAAATTATAAATTGTTTTTGGTTGGCATTCTTTTCTATGTACTATCCACCCATACTATAGACCGATGTACCTTTTTTGATAGGTCTTGTTTACCTTTTGGGCCAAACAAAGTATTTTCTGATTTTCACTTTTCAATAGGTGCTTTATTTATTGGTAGTTATTTGTACGCTAGTCATTTCGTCTTTGTCAGCCAATGTTCTTTAATCAGCTGCTATTTGTCTCTCCCACCACCATCCAGTCCTTCACCACCAGTAGTCAGTGGAGCTTCCAATAGGTGGTCATTATATAAACTACTAGGAAGCCATCAATAAACCATCTATAGTTAACTACTAGATAAACTGTCATTGCTACCTTGATCGCTAAGAGGGTGGTTACTATGTGACCAAACTTGCAAACAACTAGCAATCAATTCTAAACCACTTGTATTTTCTCTCTACCTAGTGTGCGATCAAATGGGTGACCTAGATCTAGCCCCTAAGTGCTATTATTTTTGTGCCTAATTAGTGTTTATTGCTCCTGTTTAGACTTGGAGGTGCCTAAAATTGGCCTTTTCTTCAATTTTTCATATATTTTTGCCATAATTTAATATTTTTGAAAACAAGATATCATTAAAAATCTTGTTGGATGAACTTTGCAGTGGTGTAGGTGATTTTTCCATATTTTGAATTTTTTTTACAAAAAAAATTACCCCAAAGGTATAGGTTCATTTATTGCCTATAATTGGCTTAACGTTTGCATACAAATTCTAAATTGGGAAAAAAATAAAATATTGAAATTGATTTAAAAATTTCAAGGAATCTATTTGTAACCTTCTATTTTAGTTTTGGCAAGCTCTTTTTAAAAAATTGTAGAAAACACCATGTGTTATAAACGATTGATTTGAGCTTGTCACCTATGAAAATTATAAGATTTCTTCATTTTAATTTTCTCGAGGGGTTGCAAATTGAGTTTTAATACATTATGGGGGGTGAAAGGCACAATTTAAGTGCCACATTGTCTTATTTCTTTTAATGTTCATGGCAGATCTAAGGAAAATTGAACCACTCACTCCACATAATTATCATACATGGAAGCTAAAAATGACTCAATTGTTACAATCTAAACGTTTATGGCCAATGTTAGATGGAAAACAACCTAAATTCACAAGGGATTATTAAAATTTATTCATAGATGCAAAAAAAATAAAGAAAGAGGACTCACTATCTTATATGTGTCTAATAGCTTGTTGTTTCATATTATAGTGTCAAAAACCTAAGAATGTTCAACTTCAAGTGGATCTAAAATCACTCTCTCTAGATGCATTTCCTTCAATTCAATATTTTTCTGCATAATTCTAGTTAATTTTTTCACAAGTAAAAGGGTGTAGGCATGAAAAATCTACTAATGAATGTATCTTCTTGATTATGTCTAAGTTAAAAGGCCCTTATCAAGTGTTCTCTTCTACTTTCTATTCAACTATGGATCACATGAGGAATGATTATAAAATCCCTACTTTTGAGTTGTTTTGTGAGCATCTTATGAGGGAGGAGGCCAAGTTGATTCATTTGGATGCACTACCTAGTTCTAATAATCATGCTCTAATGACTCAATCATACAAAGGTAAATGAAAGAATAAGAAGAAGCCCAAGATAGAATCATCTTTAGGTAGCGAGACTCCTTAAAAATGAATGTTGAAGAAAAATTAGAAGTCCACTTCATCTCCTTCTTCTTCTCCGCCTCGATATTCTTCTTCCAAGTGTAAGAAAAAGAAAGGAGATCTTGTTAATTTTGTGGAAAAATGGGCATAATGAGGCTCATTTTTTTAAGAGACTAGAAGCCTTGTAGGAAGCTATGAAGAGGCATAAAATTTCAATGTCTTTTTTATTCCATGAGTAAAGGTCAAGCACTTTTAGTATGGGCCATTCATTCATTTTCAAATAGCTGGATTCTTCAGTTAGGTGCATCAGATCACATGAACAATGCATGTGATCTTCTTGATTCCATTTTTCATACTTCTAATTATCATATTTCAATTGGTAACTCTTCGTAGATTCTTTTTTTTGGGGTAGGCTTTGTTAAGATGCTAGATTGGTGCATTGAGGATGTTCTTATTGTTCCTGGTATTTTTTCATAAATCTACTTTCCATATACTAGATTTTTCATTTTGGAGATGGGGATTTAGTTGAATTTACTCCACAGAATGTGACTATTAAATAGGTGTAGGATCTTGAGAAGGTTCTTTCTGCATAGATAGTTGATCATGATGACCATTTGTATCCGTTTGATGCCTTTGAGTTATCATCAGGTTCATGTTTTTTTGCTCATGTTGACTCAATGATAAATCTTTGCCATGAAAGATTTCGGAACTTGGACTATAGATATCAAATGCAAGCACATAACTTAGTGGTTGTTCTTCCTAAGATATCTTGCACAAATGGTGTTTATCAAGGTTTTGTTCTTGGTAAGCAACATCAAGATCCTTTTCCTAAGGGGTCAAGCTACATGTGTAACCAAAACCCTTGAGTTCATCCATAGTGATCTAATTTCATTCCCAATTCCTTATTTTTTAGGAGCTATGTATATATTCACCTTAATTGATGATTTTTCCCAATGCACATGGATCTACTTTCTAAAACTCAAGAGTGAGGTTCTCACCATCTTCAAGACCTACAATTTTTTTTTTTTTAGAATAAGTTATGCTCTTCTCTTCGATTGATACACATAGATAATGGGGGGGAGTATGTCAATCGGGTAATTCAAGATTACTGTAGTGAGCATAATATTATTCGTCAACACATAGCTCCCTACACTCCTCATTATAATGGTGTGGTAAAGAGAAAGAAAATGAATCTCAAGGAGATGACCAGTCATATTGTGGAGACCTTTTTCTGCATTTTCTCAAGACCAACAGTAACATGTGTATTCGACTTTAAACAAGGAAAACCAAATCCTCCCTATGAGATAATGAATCATGTCTAATATGCTAAAAAAAACTCTAAAAGACCAAAGAAGAAAAATTGAAACTGCATTCGAACAATATTCATACCTATCCCATAGTGGGAGTGGTGATCCTAATGATGTGGAAAGGATGCCCTTTCCCACCCCTTGATAAGCAAGAATGCCAAGATGCAAGGGATGATAATGCCAATACTTAGAATTTTGGTCAAGTTGTGTTGTGTCCATTTGGAGTAGAAATTCTTTGCATTTATAGATTCAAGGTTAGAAGATTGAAGGATTTGGATGAATGTGGGATCATTCATGATCCAATGACAAGATTCCATTTGTCAAGATGTGAGAGGATGGGGATTGTGCACATTTTGATCAATGTGCCAAAGAGGGGGAGATTTAAAATTTGAAAACAACATTAAATGCATATGGTTGAGAGTTTTTGGGGGGAAAATTTGTTAGAGGGGGAGATTTGAAATTTGAAAATAGCATTAAATACATATGGTTGAGAGTTTTGGGGGGGAATTTGTTTGGACAAAAAGGTCAAACACATGGAGTTAATGAGGGCATATTCCTTGGGAATATTCTTTGTGAGGAAAATAGAGTTTTAATAAATCAAAATAAGTGTTTTATTCTGCAAGTGGGAAAAGCTATAGGATGGGACATGGATTAGGATTAGAATTAATCAAGGATTTGATTAATTAAGCTGATGTTAGGTGATTGTGAAATTCAACTTAATTTTTTTGATTTATTTAAATTGAATGAGAAGATAAAGAATATTTATAGATTTAATTAAATATTTGGATTTATTTAATTAAATGGAGGAACCTTAGGAGATTAAATAAATAATTTGATTTATTTAGTTAAGGAGATAACCTTAGGAGATTAATCAAATAAACTTGATTTATTTAATTGATGGGCGAATATGATTAAAAATATGATAAATGCATGATGTCAATTTTTCATGTTTACATTTTGCCCCTCTTTGAAGCAATGTACTTGTTGCATTGGTTCAAAGAATGATGCCACTGAGATCAAAATTAAAAAAATTTCTGATTTCTTGCATGTCTCAGTAGAAATAAGTACATTGGTACATTTCCCCCTTGAGAAACTAAGTGGAAATTTCAATTTGAGGTCAATCTCGCAACAAAGAGGTTCAAGATGGATGTATGGATGGTTAGACTAACATATTTATATGATAATGATGATGTAAATGAGATTTTTTTGAAGATGCTTAGAATAACAGATCTATATTATCCTAAACAACTTAAATGATTATGCAATACATGTGAAATGGATGAGATGCATGATTTTTTTCTATGATTATATTATGTGATTATGCAGGATGAGAGTGTGGATGTAGGATGGATGCATTGTTAGTGTGAAAGAGGATAGAAGAATGAGAGGGATCAACCCTTGAAACTAAGAAGATGAAGAAGTCCAACAAGTCTATTAGTCATTGAGACTTTATTAGATATGATGATGAATAATGATGATGTATTTCTTATCCAAGGATGGGAGAGATACGAAGTATAACCTTCCTTATGTCTGATAACACACATAGGTGTGATGAATCAAGGTAAAAAGAACCAGGATGGCATTGTGCCTAGTGTGATGGACTTTGACTCATCAAAAAAATAGGAGGATCATGTTCAGACCTCACATATGGAAACCTTACTAGGATATACTTTAGAAGCTTCAAACATCTCAGACCATAGCATGGAAAGGCATAACCTATCAATGCAATAGTCAACAAGCTATTCAAAACAACTTCCATACATACCTAACAAAGCAAGTATTCGCCAAGGTTATATTACAAGAACATCTAACTAGCACAGTAGATAAAAAGATAATGATCATTTCCCTATTCCTTTCTCTCTAAACCTTTTGATTAGGCATCATCGAGAGGTCCTTGAATGAGTGCAATAAGATAAAGTAAACAAACAAGCTAATGTTCTTTGTACCGCTAGCCAAGACTAAAGTATGGTGATGCCTGATGCTAATGTCCATCACAGGAAGGATGCATCCTAGTAAATGTTGTGATCAGGTGATCATGAGATTTGTTTGGGTAATAATATATTGATACTCTAAGTTGATCAACTTGTTGACTTACTAACCTAGACATGATACTTTGACGATTAGGTGTTCACTTTTGAACCTGCTAGACTTGCTTCTGACAAACTTACCAAAGGATGAAGATGACGATTGATTTATTATGAAAGGTGATTATTGTGGGTGAAAGTGAGATGTGATGGATGCACCATTTTGGTTTTTTCAAATATTTGGATGTTTTTGGTGTTTTGAAATGTTTTGAGGCTATTTTTAGGATTTTAAAAAATTTCAATGTTTTTGGATTTTATGTTTTTCTAATGTTTTTGGATTTTGTGTTTTGATGTTTTGGATTTTGTGTTTTTATGCTTTTGGATTTTGTATTTTTGAATGTTTTTGGATTTTGTGTTTTTTTTATGTTTTTGGATTTTGAGTTTTTGAATGTTTTTAAATTTTGTGTTTTTGAATGTTTTTGGATTTTCGCATGATTTTGACAATTTGGATGTGGATATGTGATGATATCAGTGCCTTACTTTGGGATTTTATTCAAAACCAAGCTAGGATTGATTGATAAGATTGATGGATTTGTGATGATAACATTGTTGAGGATACACAACAATGCAAGGATAGTGTTAAGCAACATGAGGATTGGGAAGGATATCCAAAGATGATGCTGGATTGATTGGATTTGATTGGATTTGATTGATGATGATAACATTGTTGAGGATACACAACAATGAAAGGATAGTGTTAAGAAACACAAGGATTGGGAAGGATATCCTGAGCTGATGATAGATTGGATGGATTTGACTGATCAAGATCTTGAAGCTTGATTTGGAACAAAAAAAAAATTATGATTTGATGTGACGCTGAAGTGCAAATTACATGCAACTGATATTGATTGTTTGGATTGATGTTCGATGAAACATAAAGCTTGATAAGGAACATATTCTTGTCATAATATGCCATGGGCTAGTGATTCGGATTTTGGATCATAAATACATTGACCAATTTTATTTTATGTTTTTCCAATGTTTGGATCACCACATAAGTTAGAGGATATAGATCAAGATTTATTCCTGAAGCATGATGTAAACATCTACCCCTAGTGTTTGGAAATGTAGGGAATATCATGGGTGGATGCTTGGATAGGTGTATGGATATGTATGGTAAGCATGCAAAGGATTCCAAGGGTTATCTTCTCATAAGATAAGGTATTCGAACAAAGGATTCTCATTTGGATAGTGCTTCAAGGATTAGATAACATTGGGTAGGATAGGATCAGTAAAAATGACTCATGTCAAGATTTCTACCATAAGCAAGTGTAAAGTGTGCACCAAACCTTGTCAAGATCAAGATAATTTGGGAGATGGATGCAGGTAGATGAAAATTGATTACATAAATAGTTCATGGATAAATAGATTTATGGATGAAACATTGGCTTTATTATGGATGTGATAAGATTACTTCTCTTTAAGTGGCACACGTAGATGATCAATTCTACACATGATGCCCGTTTTCCTAGTTTTCATCATTGTACCTATCCAAAGTGCCACTGAAGTGGTTTTCACTAGAGGATGATTTTTTTTCTTTACTGTTTTCAATCCTTTTTTTGATTTTTTTGATTTTTTTGGATTTTTCATTGAAATATTTTAAGCTCGTGTTTAATTACCTAATACTATTGACATTGATGTTTCTATCATAATGTGCCACTGATATCCTTATTGAAGAAGTTACTTTTCCAAGATACGTGCACTTAAAAGCAACTTTCAAGATTTATGATCTACTTTGCTGATCTATTGGAGCTAACTTTGTCTTCATGTGCACATCGTAATAGAGTTCCTTCTGAATATTTATGATAAAGGGTTGTTGCCAACACATGGCCAATGTGATAACTAGATATCATGCATGGACGTGTGGATAGAGTGTGTTTAGGAATAACATATGGATTGGTTGATAGTTTGGAACCTTTGACTCTCCAAACTTGGGGAGATGAGCAATGATGGGTAGATACGAAAGTGTGCATGGAATTAGGACCAATAACTTGATATATTTTGTATGTTGCTTGAGAAGCCTACTTTTTCCTTTGTCGACATCTTTGACAGATACTTTTCCCTTTTTTATTTTTCCCCATAGTTTCTTTAACTAATGGAGTTTGGTAGTGATCATCTTTCTTTGTATTTTTTGGTATCCATATGTATTTCATTTGTTTCATATGATTCTTAGCTTCTTTTTCTTTGATAACGTTCTTTGTGCTTTGATTCCAAACCTTCTTTTGATGTTGGTCCCAGTTCATAGATGGGGTGATGGGTGGATTGAGATTTGTGATGTTGCAGGTTGTAGTATTGACATTGGTTTCATCATAAATATTCTTCATGCTCCCTATGTTGATGTTTGCTTGAGACAAATTTTCCCCCAATTTTGTGGAAGTATCATTGATTTGTTTATATCCCTTGATTGTCGAATAACAAAGGCCTTGATGCTTAGGATTGCTAATAATTTTCTCTAGTTCTAGGATACCTTGTTCATGTAGACCTAATCCTTTTCCTTGATAATTTATCTACTCAAAATTTTTATCTAAAATAGGATATGATTTACCTTGGAAACAAGGTGCTAATCCTTCTCTACTATGTGGCGTATCTTCAAAAGTGACAACCTCTTTATTGATGAGATATTTTTCCCTAAGAAAGGTAAGTGATCCAAGTTTATAAGTGATCGGATCCTCCATATGTAGGATAACTCCATGATTGATATCTTTGGCCTAATGTTATGAAATATCAGATTTTAATGCTTCTTCAAGAGGTGTTGAAGATTCACTGTCCACATAAAATTATTCCTAATGATTCATTCTTGATATGCTTTCACATGATTTTTCTAGTTCACAAATTTTGTAGGAGCCTTCTTCATGATCTATTTCTACTATGTCTCCACAGGATGTTTCTAATTCATCATTTTTGTAGAAGCCTTCTTCATGTTCTTTTTTTGATATGTCTCCACATGATGTCTCTAATTCACAACTTTTGTAGAAACCTTCTTCATGATCCATTTATGATATGTTCCCAGATTTTTCTATATCTTAATCATGTGTACAAATGTTAGGAGTAGGAGACTCTTGTTTCTTGGTAATGATATCAAGAGTATGAAACCCTTGTTTTGAATGAAGATCATCTACATGTCTATCCAAAGAAATCATCTCATAGGTATATGGAGGAGTATGTGATATATAGATATGATCATCTTTTGTGATATCCTGTATAGATAGGAGAGTAGCCATCAGATCATTGTAGTATCTTGGAGATACAAATTCTTGATGTTGATTAATTTTGGGATTGCTTTTGGCATGCTTTGGATCAAGTTATTTACATGGGCTAGTTTCAAAGGCTGGATTGCTTACAAAGGGTTCTTGGACATCATCCTTAGGCATGGGTAGTGGCTCAATACCTTGTTGATTTTTGAGTGGACTTGGATCAAGTGTTGAGTTGTGGATCCATTTAGTATCTATATGTATGAGGTCAAAGGATGTCAATATGTCTTGGGAAGGACCATTGTTAGACCTTGGTGGAAGATGTTGATCATGCTTTGGAATATGTTCTTGAGATATGTCCTCTAATTCACTAGGTGATGTAGAGACATTGTCAACATGATCGCTGGTGGATGGATCATGGATTATGTCAATAGGATCAAATACATCAACACTCCTTGAAATAGATCTTTGTAGGAGGGTTCTTGATAATGGCTAAAATATGGCTCTTGATATATGTTGATTTGAGAATTACATGAGGTGGAAAAATCTTCAAGGCTCTCATTCATGGGTAGTTCTGATTGATCTTTGAGATGTGATGAATGATCTTCAAGATGGGGTGATTGGGTTTTTTGTTGATATTGTTGCCCAACCTCTTGACACTTGAGATATTGTTCCTGATGTGGTTGTGGACCCAACTCAATGATTTGATGACATGGTTCAACTAATGGAAGAGTGTATTTATTTTGGGGTGGAGATGGCCCTTGGTGATATGAATCAATGAGTTTCTTGAGTGTAGAAATTTTAGTTTGCAAGATTTGATCTTCACATTCTCGGTATCATTGACCTAGTTGTGACCAAGCATAATGGGATAGTCTACGAGTGGGTTTTTCATGGGATCACAGATAAATTGACTCTGGACAATGTCTTAATTTGGTTTGATGTTTATATTTGGCATTATCGATTGACTTTGACCATTGTTGTGGTTTGGAAACATATTTCTTGGGTTTAGGTAACTTTGATTTTGCGTGGTGTTACCTTGACCTGGATCAATACATTGAGTTGTCAATATATTGTTTGGAATTTGAATAATGTTTGTATCATTCGTAAACATATCTATCCCAAATTTAAGGGTATTTGCAGGATCATCATGGAAAAATCAGGCCCTTAAGTAGCAATAAAAATTCAAAAAATCAGAGGTCGGCAACTTGATGTAAAAATTTGAATAAGTTATCTATATTATTTTTAAAAATTGTAAGAATAGAATCTATAGTAAATTGAATGTAGTTTCTAAATTTAAAAAAAATTATTAAAATCTATTAGGTGAAAATTTGAAATTTCAATGTAGTAGTACTTAAATTTTAGGGAAAAAATAAGAAGTAGGTGCTTGTCTAACTACCCTAACCACAATAAAATTATAATATTTTAGATATAAGTAAAAGACTCATGTTCTGATGTGATGCATATTTTTTTGTAATTTTTTTCTAAATAAATAATTAATTATGAATTTTTTATTACAAATTTTAAAAAATATAAAAAATTGTATGTATGAACACCTTAATTTGGTCAAAACTTCATGAAATTCATTTCTTTATTTTTTTAATCCTACAGTATGTGAATCATAGAATGTGGCGCATGTTTTGGATTAAAAAAAATTGATACCGTTTGAAAGATATAGATATTTTTCAATCAGCCTATCAATCAATATTTTAGTCATAATTCAAATAGAAAATGAATAATAATAATTTATTAAATTCAAAGTAAAGAATAATTTATATTGGTGGAAATTTGAGAATATCCTTTAAAAACCCTTTTCGTTTCATCAATTTTGGGTAAAAAAAATGTAGTCAGCCACATGGGCCATCATATCACTTATCTATCACCACTTTTTGGCCCATCATGATCTTGCACATACCCTTAACCAAGTGTGTATTTGATACTTTCATGTCTAGTAAGAGTGGATTTGGTACAATCACACTTGGCATGTAATGGTTTGGTGGAAAATTTTTATTTAGAAGATTCATGTCTTGATTGTTTGATTGGTAGGTTTGTAAGCTTTGATTTTGATTTAAATCTACCATAGGAAAAGGTGTTCTAACATTTAGATGGGAAAACTCACATTTGTATCATTGAGGTTTGGAGAAGATAATGATGCCATATATGGATTGCATAAATATGAGTTTTGATAATCAATTGGCTTTGCGAGACTTAGATAGTTTTGCTGACTTGGATTACTCATAATGTATGAGTCGAGTTTAAACTCCATGTTTTTCTTTTGAGTTGACCTTGTTGACCTCAGAGGGGTTTAGGATCAATGATTACATGAAGGATGAAAGGGGTGATTAATATGGGTGTTTAAACTTTTAGGAACTTTGGATCAATGCTAGACTTTAGGACTTGAATTTATTTGATTTTGATTTGGATAATGAACTTGTAAACTCTAGGAAGTTGTGTTATCCTAGAGTAAACTTGTAGACAAGAGGATAACTTGAATAAGTGTGTTAAGTCAAACAAGGTGATTTTGGCTAATGAAATTGTAAATTATAGGAAGTTGTGTTATCCTAGAGTAAACTCATACACAAGAGGATAATTTGACTAAGTGTGTTAAGTCAAACAAGGTGATTTTGGATAATGAACTTGTAAATTCTAGGAAGTTGTGTTATCCTAGAGTAAACTTGTACACAAGAGGATAATTTGACTAAGTGTGTTAAGTCAAACAAAGTGATTTTGGAGAATTAACTCCTCGACCCCAAGATGTTGGATTTTTTCAAGAGGTAAATTTGTTCACAAGGATTGATAATTTAGCCAAATATGTGGAGAATGATTCATCTACACATATCTAACCAAACAAGATCATTATGATTTTCCATAAGTCTAGCATAAATGATGTCTTCAAGGTTTCCAAGATTTTTTTGGTGAGATGGGTTAAGTGTTTGTCTTGATCCTAGATAAACCTAAGAGGACTTGTTTACTAGACCAATATAATGAAGAGCATGCTTTTCCCTAACAGTGTTTCAAACCAAAAGGTCAATGTTTGCATGGAAAACCAAATGACCAAAATATACCAAGCATTGTGTGGGGTTCAATTTTTTTTTATATTCCTTAGGTTCGATTCTTTTTACCACAAAAACTTTCTTGATTAGGTTTCAAACTAAATGTGTAATGTCTCAACTTCTTTTCATTCCACAAGGTCCATTATGTGGAAATCAAGAAAATTAGGGAAAAATTTTCCTAGTGTTGACTTTGGGAGAAACAAATTGAGATTAAGTCCAAATACTTAGATGCTTCTAAGTATGAAATCCCTAGGACAAGCATGCGCACTTGAATTTTTGAATAGTATTTTCTTCCCTTAAGGGTTTGAAATTTGATGATCATGTTGAATTATTTTTTTCTAATTTTTTGGATCCAAGTAAAGTGTTATGATTCCAAGAATATGCACAATCCTATAATGAAAATACAATACTTGTTGAGTTCCATCTTGGATAAATCCAGCTGCGCATATTCAATTTGAATGCTTAGATGCTTCACCACACAAGCTCCCCCTTAAAATGCACTCTCTTCTCGGGTTAGTCAAGCATCAGTACCCATCAATCTCCCATGGCATACTTTTCATCTCTACAACAAAACCGCATGTATATGTGGTGCGGCTTCAAAAGACACGACCTTTTGCACCAAAAAATAGATTAGGATTTTGGCCTTTGATAAACAAGGGTTTTAATGCAAGCATTCCATTTGTGGGGGACCATCCATGCGGTGACAGACCATTGTTGCCCTTCTCATCAAAAAAATCCTCATGATTCTTGAGCTTTCCTCTAGAATCAACACTTATATACCGGTTGGAATTTAGTTGGATTTAGCATGTTCTCAGTTGGTTCATTCCTTGGGGTGATTACTTTTTCCCACCAGGCAGGCCCTTTAAGATAAAAAAAATCAAGCGAACATATTTGTAACTTGATCAATCTTTGTTGTGAACTAAAGAGAGAGAATTTATGTAATCTACTCCACTCACACTCACAAGAATTTTTCAATTTTAAAACCAAACTTAAAGTGTGTAAGTAATTTTTTAGGCAATCAATGTCACTAGGATGCTTTTGGTTCTACAGATTGCTGTGAAGTGTGAGAGAAGTGCATACACATTGAAATGATGATAATTGTGAAAAATATTATAAAAAAATGAAAGAACAAGTTCATTTTAAGCCTCAAAGCAATTATGAGTTCGTTTTAGAGCACCAAGATGAAGTGTGAATTTTTTAGTTGATTTTTTAAACCAAATCAAAATCTAGTATGTGTTTCTAAGGTTCAAATTTTAACCAACTTTGAAAAAAACAATCAATGATTAATTTTAAACCCAAATGGATCTAGTTGGCCTAAAATAGAAAATAAAAGCATGAAATGGATGCTTCAAGCTATTGCATTGAGCATTAATAAATTATTTTTTTCAAACTCAAGTTCAATGTTCAATGTCTAATTCCCACTTTTTAAACTTAAATCTACTTTGGATTTATCCATCTCAATGCAAAGTAGCAAGCCACAAAGACCTCTTTTTTAATTTCTCAAGAACAAAATTAGCATGTCTATTCTACTTTAAACAAAGCAAACCAAAGCCTCCCTATGAGATAATGAATCAATGTCTAATATGCTAAACAAAAATCTAAAAGACCAAAGAAGCAAACTTGAAAGAACGTTCAAACAATATTCATACCTATCCCATAGTGGGAGTGGTGCCCCTTATGGTTTGGAAAGGATGCCCTTTCCCAGCCCTTGATAAGCAAAAATGCCAAGATCCAAGTGATAGTGCGAATGCTAAGATTCTAGATCCAGTTGTGTAGTAGTGTTGAAGGATTTAATCAATAGAGAGGGTCTCTATTTATAGAATAGAATGATAGAAGAATAAAATATAGGAGGAATGTGGGATAAAAGATACTCCAATAGCATTGTGCCACTTGTCAGCATTCCAATGGAGGGAGGTTGAGCACATTTTGATCAATGTGCAAGTTTGAATTTTGAATTTGATGAAGTGACATGTTTAGGGGGGATAAAAGATGAATTAAATGCCAAGCTTGAATTATGTAAGAGCTCTTAAATGATTTTTTGGATGGACAAGTCATGTGGGAGGGAAAATTCAAATTGGGAGAATACTCTGTGAAAGATGCCAAGTTTGAATGAAAATGAGGAATTAAAAAATCAATTAAATTGATTAATGTGCACAAGTTGCAAAATCTAGACACAAGAGGATTAGGATTAAATTAATCAAGATTTGATTAATTCAATAGGAGATTAGGTGATTTTGACTTTTGACTTAGATTTTAGGATCAAAATGAGAAGAAATTTTTTTTAGATTTAATTAAATAAAGATTTGTTTTATTTAATCAAAGAGGATGATGCTAGTGTTAAATCAAATAAAGATGAATTTATTTAATTTAAATGGATGAATTTAGGAGATTAAATAAATAAACTTGATGTATTTAATTAAAGAGATAATTTTAGGAGATTAATAAATAAACTTTATTTATTTAATTGATGGGCGAATATGATTAAAAATATGATGAATGCATAATGTAAATTTTGCATGTCTACACATATGATTCAATCTAGGTCCATGGCTCTTTCATTTTGGGTTGAAGCTATCAATTGTGTAAATTATATTTATAACCCTATAGCCCAGAAGGTAGTGTGAAATATGACTCTTGACGAGGCTGGCTTTGATCACAAGCCTAATCTACATCCTTCTTCAAAGTATTTAGTAATGAGGATTAGACATTCATTCTGGAAGGTTAGTGTAAATTAGTGGAGAAGAAGTCAATGGTACATATTTTTTGTCTATTGTGAGGATGTGAAGGAATATATATCATTTGATCCTAACACATGAGAGGTTCATTTCTATCATGATGTTTAGTTTGTTGAGTCCTTCACACAGATAGATCATCCTTCGACTTCTTCTTCATCACAACCTCCTCAATCTTCTTTGCTTGATGATTTTTTGCTACTTGAGGAAGATTTTGATGATGGTCTTGATTCACCTCCTTCTCATTCATCCAGTAGGCCAATATGGGTGCATTTAACACTCGAGGATGTTGGTCCTCTTGTTGATGATCCCATAGGAACTCGTTGGACTCATTCTCAGACTTAGGGAATCAATATTTTGAGTCAAGTTGTTTTTGATGATCCTAAAAAAAATTTAGCTGCTTCAAGTATTCTAGAGTGGGATAGTTCTATGGATGATGATTATTTTTCATTGATGAAGAATCATATTTGGGATATTATTCCTCTTTCTAAGGGAATATTTTTCTTCAACATAAGTGGGTTTATTCTTACTAAGTATGCAATAGATGGTTCTATTGAAAAGTACAAGGCTCATCTAGTTGGAAAGGGGTTTTCTAAAGTTGAAGGAATTGTCTATTCCAAGACCTTTCCTCCTATTATCAAGATGGATTGTATTTTCCTTTTCATTGCTATAGTTCCATCATAGGGATGGTCAGTATATCAGATGGATGTGAAGAGTTCTTTCTTGTGTGAGAATTTTCATGTGGAGATCTCTATGGAGTAGCCATGAGGTTTTCTATAAGAATCTTCACTTGTTTGTAGCCTTCAATGTTCATTGTATGCTCTCAAATAGGCTCCTTGGGCTTGGTATGAGAAGATGAATAGCTTCTTGTTCGACTTCTCCTACAATAGTTTCCATTCAAATCCCATAGTTTATAATCAGATATATGGAGATGATCTACTCATACTTGTGCTCTACATGGATGATTTAATTCTCACAGCGAGTTCTACTTCTATGATTCAGAGTAGACAATGAACATTGATGGAGAAATTTGATATGACCGAAATTGATCTTTTGCATTAGGGTATGTGTAGGATCATGATGGGCCAAAAAGGTGTGATATGTGGTTCACGACCTTTTTTTTACCCATGTAGCTGACAACCTTTTGTTTACCCACAATTTATGAAATGAAAAGGGTTTCTAGAGGATATTCTCAGCTTCCCACCAATATAAATTATTCTTTACTTTTAATTTAATCAATAATGATATTCTCATCTTTCCACCAATATAAATTATTCTTAGATTCATCATGAACGATAGGATCATGATGACCCATGTGGCTGACGACCTTTTTTTTACCCAAAATTTATGAAACAAAAAGGGTTTTTAGAGGAGATTCTCAGATTTCCACCAATATAAATTATTCTTTACTTTGAATTTAATCAATAATTATTATTCATTTTCTATTAGAATTATGAATAAAGTCCTGATTGATAAGCCGATTGATAAACATCTATAAATTTCAAACAATGTCATATTTTTTGAATTTGAAACATGCGTCAGATTCTATGCTTTGCATACTATAGGATTAAAAAAAAAATTGAATTTCATGAATTTTTGACCAAGTTAAGGTGGTTAGAGAGACGAGCTTCTATATTTTATAAAAGTTGTAATAAAAAAATCATAATTAATTATCTACTTGGAAGAAAATTATAAGAAAATATGCATCACATTAGGACATGAGTCCTCTACTTATATCTAAAACATTATAAAAATATATATTATAATTTTATTGTGGTTAGGGTGGTCCAACAGGTAACTACTTCTTATTTTTACCCTGAAATTTAAATACTACTCCATTGAAATTTCAAATTTTCACCAAATAGATTTTTTTTTTAAAATAAAGGTCTAGTAGTTTAGAAACTACATTTAATTTGCTAGAGATTACTTTTTTAAATTTTTTGGAAATAATATAGATAACTTATTCAAATTTTTACGTCAAGTTGTCTAACTCTAATTTTTTGGCTTTTTATTGCCACTTAAGGGCCTATTTTTTCCATGATGATCCTGCACATACCCATTACTTCATTGTTCTTTAGATTCATCTTAATTTTGAGGGTATATTCATTTTCTAGCAGAATTATACTCTTGATTTGCTTTAGATATTTAGCATGGTTGATTGCAAGCCTGCCCCCACTCCATTTTAGTTAGATTTTGTATTATCTATAAATTTATCTACAACTATAGCTGATCGTACCTTATATCAGTAGTTGGTTGGTAGTCTTTTGTACTTGATGCATAGTCATCCTTATATTTCATTTATGGTTGGACTTGTCTCTCACTTCACTTAGGGGCCTCATGAGAGTCACTGTAAATCCATCAAATCTATCGTCACATACATTTATGGAACTACTCATTTTGAAATTCATTACACATCTAGAGCATCTCAGATTATGGGCTTCATTGACTAAGATTTAGTTGGTGATGTCAATTATTGAAATTATACTTCTAGCTTTGTCTTTTACCTTAGTTGTAGTTTGATTGCATGGTCATGCAAGAAGTAGACTATAGTTACATTATCATCAACATAGATGAATAGTATCAAGGTGCATTTCTTGCTAATCAAGAGGTTTTGTGGCTTCTTTAGTTGATGACCAAGTTTGGATTCCCTTCCACTCAACCCGCTACTCTTTGGTGTGAGAACCAAAGTTCCATCCATATCTCTTATAACCGATTGCAGCATCACCACAATAATAATATTGAGATCCATATGCACTTAACCAAATAGCTCATCTAGGATGGTGTTCTCAGCTTGGATTATTTTCCTAAAAATTGGCAGGTTGCAGAAATCTACACTAAACCTTTACAATCACCTCATTACCTTCAGTTTTTATTGATGATTGGGGTGAACTAAGTTGTCCTTGGGGGGTCTTGATGAATCCTCCTTCCTTCTTAAGTTTTCTTTATACATTTTTCTCTTTTGGAGAGGATTTTTCTCCCATAGGGTTTTCTCCTCTTCTCCACTTGTGAGATTTTTTTTTATTTTGTACATGGGTATCTCATTAGGCCTTATTGTCAAGACCCATATTTTGCATATTTTCATTGGTTATTTCCTCCCTAAGTTGCACCTAAGGGGGGGTGTTGGGGCGAATAAAGTATTATACCTAGTTAATTCTTTACTAGGGACTTAGGGGACTTAGTTCACATGTTAAGTTCACTTAAAGTATAAGAATTCTTCTAGAAGTCTTAGTTGTCTTATCTAGATAGGTCTTAGTTGTCATATCTAGACTTCATATCAAACTAGGTATTTATGATTTAGTTGTCGCATGTGATAGAATTAAGATACTTTTCATGGTCTGGTCTTATCCTATCTCCCATCCTTTCCTTTATAATAAAGGAATCTCTAGCATATCATGCACTATATTATATTTCATAGAATATCGATCATATTATATAATTTTGTAATTCTTGTTTGGTGGAATTGGATCTTCAATTTTTACTTCTCTCTATTTCTCATGGAGGTTATTTGGTGTTGCAAATTGAAGATCTTGGTTGCTCACTTCAACAAAATATAAATTTTAATATAGCATGACATGAGAAGGAGATGTCAAATATGTAATTGTACCATTTTACATTCAAATAAAAAACAATTTATTCAAGGATATAGTCATTATTATCATTACTAAAGGAGATATTTCTATATCATACATCAAAATATAACATTTTTTATAATATTCCATGAAAAAAATATCAAACAGTTAAATTTAAAATAAAATAGATTACTATACTTATATAAAAGGAACTTCTTACAGGTCTATTTATAATAAAAATAACTATCAAAGAATGTATTAAATTAGGTTTTGGTCTTGGATCAAAATCATAGAATTATAGATTCGTTCATTGTATTCAAATTGGACAAGTTGTATATTTTTTAAAAAAAAATTCACCTAGTTGACCATTATTTGTAATTTCTTTCTCCACATTTTGGTAACTAGAATTATTTTAAAATATTAAAAAATAATGTTATGTTACAAAAAGTGTCTTCCTAAATAAAAATCCAAAGATGTGTATAGAAAAATAATAAGAAACAGACACTTTATACAAATACACATAGATTTGTTCCTTCTTTTACTATACCAAATAAATAATGAATTCAAATTTTTTACTCATTTTACTACAATGAATTAAGAAGTTTATTTGTTAGTTTCTAATGCAAGGGAATCGTAGGATGTAAGAAACCTATAGTAGCTAGATTATCTAGTTCAAATATTTTCCCATAGGAAACTAGTTACAATAAAGGATTTATGGATTATAAAAAATAAGTATTGGATTAGAAGATAGAGATCATATAGATAAACAAATAAAGTAGTCTTTATAGAGGAGGAAGTGAATGTCAAAGCACTAGCTCAAGGGTGTAAAAAAATGATCATTTACTAAAACAAAAGGAACTTGAAGGCTAGCTAGGTATGCTATGAGTGAACAATAAGATTACATATAGAAAAGATATATGTCAACCAAGGTAAAACATGCAGAGAGGGTGAAGGTTGTGTGGTTCATGCATAATATTTTTCAATATCAAACCTTGGTGGATGATAATTTTTCGCATAGATTTGGTGCTTACATAAGACACAAGAAAAAATGTGGAGCAGCAATGACAAATTATCTATAGAAGGGTGGTGAAATGATTGCATCATATAGTCATTTATTTTGCATAGTGCTCCCAACCAAGGACACAATATAAGTGTTGAAAATTGAAAAAGCCAAAATTCCAAGTGAACTAGATCACAAATGAGAACCAATAATGAAAAATATTATATTATATGGAATTTGAGATAAATTCTAGTAAACGGGATGATATTTGACCTTTTAGAACTCCTTAATTTCTTCTTCTACTATGTATTTATTATCTAGTACTTTTCATGTCTTCATTATGCTACAATATTTTACATTTTCTCAAGTGACAAATTCTCCACTTTATCCAAGTGATAAACATGTGCTCATTGTAGTGATAATGGATTATCCATTGTCATATAAAAAATCTCCAACTTTATCCAAGAAATAAATTTGGTATTGTGTTCACATTCAGTAATTATTTTTAGAGTTTGAGTTTCTCTTGTGTTGATTCAATTTTATTAATGTTAGATCTATCTTTATTTCAAATCATTTTAAGCTAGTATACATGTATTAAAAGTAAAAAAAAATGATAATTTGGAAGGGTCAAATTTTTTAAAATATTTTTAATAGAATGGTAAACTAGTACACCTTTCACCACAATAATAATTATATTTCAAATTAATTTGGGTAAACAATTATATTATCTATCAAGTGTTTCAATTCCTTCTTATTTGTCTATTTTTACAATAGAGATTAACTCAACATTTAATTGAACAAAATTTAATTGATAAAAAAACAAGAAATATGAATCAAGATTTATCTTCTTATGTATGAATATTAAAATATATTTATTTTAAAACTTCTTCAAATTTTAGATTGTTTGTTATAATTCCAACCTAGTTTCATCACGGAATATCCCTCTAGTATAGTGAATAAATGATGAGACTCTATACTCCACTCCATATATATTTAATATTCTTCTAAATAATTTTATCTATTAGTTTTAAAATATCTTTGAATATTTTAATATATATTGAATATACTTTTATAGCATTCATTTCAGTGATAAACTTAAACATAACACCTACCAAAACAATATTCTAAGAAGACATTAAATTTTTTATGTCTTTTTTAACACATATAATTCTTTCTTGTAATTCTAACTATTTACTAATTATTGTATCATTACATTTATTTACCTTCAATTTTAAATAAATAGATCATTCTATTCTTTATAACTTTAATTTTTTCTTTAATAAATTTTACATAAATATTGTTAAGACAATTTTATTAACACATATAATTCTTTCTTGTAATTCTAACTATTTACTAATTATTGTATAATACTTTTATTTACCTTAAATTTTAAATAAATAAATCATTATATTCTTTATAACTGTAATTATTTTCTTTAATAAACTTTACATAAATATTGTTAAGAAAATTTAAAACGTATATGATGTGAAAATATTTTCATATTTCTAAATCTATAAATAATCATTTAATCTGTCAAATCTACCCACCTTTAAGCGAATCAAGCATATTTGAAATTTCCATGTCAATTAACAACACAAAAGATCTCTTCCTAAATATATAGATATAGATCTATAGATCTATATATATAATATAAAACTTATTACAGAGGAAATTCAAACAAGTTCAGAAAAGCTTCCAATATTGCAAACATAGCATACTATAATAATAGTGGGGAAACAGACTCGCCAAGCCATCAATATCCCTTGCATGGACTCCCCAAAACTTCCTTGATCTTACGGATCGAGCAATGTAACTGGGCTTCACGCTCTTCAACTTTGGTGAAAAGATAAAGAACGAAGAATATGACTTCAGTTATTTTATCCTCCTGTGATAACAGCAGAGCTGCTTTTCTTCCTTCAGCGTTCAGTTCAACTCCCGAGTACATTTCTGGAACGAAAGAACCATCTGCCGAAGGGACAATTCAGAATTAGTGCCCTTCAAAGTTTTTGGTTAAATGAAGTTGAACCAACGATAATAGACACGTATGCCGCTCCTTAAATAGTGAGCAGTTGAATTATTTATACTAAAATTTTAGAAGCTACCTGATAGTTGGAATAACTAACCTTGCGGTCTCGATACGTTCGTTTTAACTAGCAGCATCTCCCCAATGCCAGTCTTGAAGCCTTGTACAAGCTTGTATCCGTAGCCTGGGCCATCCACCCATCCATCCAAAAGGCGTACGATAGCCCACGTACCAAGGATTCGTTTTTTCTTAATCTCTTCAAAATTGTTTTTCACTTCATTCACAGAAGCCAAGCGCCACTGGCCTGATAATAACAGGTTTGCATCCCTGGAATACTTCTTGAATTCCATAGGGAATATTTTGCAAATATATTGCACCCAATTTCAAACGACACACAACTTAAATCTTCTAAATCTCTGATTGCCAGGATGACTTTGCTATTGTTTGAGGACAATTTATAAAGAAGAACTGCGTTGATTGCCCGCAACCTCGTACACCACATCACATCAAGGTTTAACACAGATTCTAAAATTCCGCAATAAGTCCAGAGGAAACGTCTAAATGAATAACACATGTCACGTTCCTTTTCTTGGGGAAATGATCAGTTTTACATACATTAAATTTTTATTTACTTTAGATAAACATTCCATCATCATTGGTTTTATGCAGATGGACCATGTTGATTGGAGGCAAACAATTCATTACATCCGATCAGATCGAATGTTAAAAACATAATTCAAACCTTTAGGAAAAGTTGGCAGCATCTATCCAAAACAGATAATATCTCAATAGCGCAACTTATTCCTCGTCATCTCTAAGCATCTGTCCAGCAGAGAGAATGTCTTTACAGGGCATCTTATTCGTTATCATATCTCGGTATCTATGTTCTTCTAGTTCTATCAATGTGTTTGAGAGGAATAAAACTGATCCTCATTTCCAATATAAAACTATAAATGAACCATTATACTAATATTGTTTTCATAATATTTTATAATTTATCTTTAGATTTAAAAGTCACGTGTATATCATAATAATAACTTTTTAAGTTTAAATTTACCGTTTAGAAAAAAAAAATTGAAATATTTTTTAATTATAATTTTAAATGTTTTGATTAGATTAAAATTGGAAGGGCCAATACCCATCACAAACCAGCCATAGACGTAGATGAGGAACTCATGAGAAGTGAGAAATCCAAAAACTAAAACAAAAATTGAAGCTTAAAAAGTTTGACCAGCAAAAACAACTAAGAAATCATAGAGAGATGGAACCAGCGCAAAACCACAAGTCACTTAGAGGTCTCCAATTAAAATGAGACCAATGATCACATTCTATTTATGAGATATGAATTAGAGCTTCTTTTCAAAAGTCATAGTTCCCTACTGGATGGCCTGAGTATTCACTGTAACATCATGAGCCAAGGTATATGTCATTTTACCCTTCTTCTACATATTACCATCCTCCAGACCATTCACAATCCATTTCCTCTTGCACTTCCTTAATTCATCCTAAAATACATAAAGGGTGATGGCAGTGTTCTTCACGGTTTCTTTACTATAATTGGTGATGAATGCGAGACATTGCATTATTTTCTCTTGGTTATGATGGATAGTGGTGTATGATAAAATGTGTCAATTAAATTGAAATTAAACCAATACACCAATGAAACATTAGATTAAAGAAAACTAAATTAAAATAAATCAAATGCAAAATCTTGATAGAAGCTTCTTCAAATTTGTTTCATTGTCCTCTATCTCCAAGGATTACTTCAATATGTTTGCTCTCAGTTGTGCAAACACAGCTTATAGAATGACACTTGAGAGAATGAGATTATTATGAATACATATGCATCTACAAGATTGAACTATTGAATTAAAAAAGCTATGAATTGCTAAGATTGCAACTATAATAACTACGCATGAAAGTATGAGATTCGAAGTCCTTTTTAGCTCATGAAAGAGCTATATTTATAGATTTTTGAAGGTAAGAATTCGATTGGCCAAGATCAATGGTCGAATTCAAACCTGTTGAAATGAATAGTGAGAGATCGAGAATTCGAAAAAGAGGTGGAATTTTGAGAGACAGAAAATGAAGAGACAATTTGAAAGGTGTCTCTCATAATTAAATAAATAAATATTTAATTATGTGTGAAAGAAATGTGAAAAGGCTTTAATTAAATATTGTAAATATTTAATTATGAGAAAAAGAAAAAGCCTTTTAATTAAATATTAAGAATATTTAATTTTGTGAGAGAAGTGGGAATTTGGAAAATGATTTAATTAAATATTGAAAAGCATTTAATTAAATATGGATGGAAGAAAATCATTTAAATTTAGAATTTAAACTTTGATAATTAATGTAAATAAATTGTAAAATTTATTTAATTAATTAAGAGGAATATAGCATTAATTAAATAAAGTTTGTTTATTTAATTAATTTAGAAGAATTAGAAAAATGAACAATATAAATAAATAATTAAATTTATTTATACGTAGAAGACTTAAGAAACATTAGTTAAATAATTCATATTTAATTAATTAACAGGTTCGATCGACTTTTCACTCATTGCTTCAAAGAATTTTGCCCCTGACTTTGAAAAATTTACTTATGATGCTATATGCCCCCTCGGCTGATGAATCAGATAAAGATGATTTTTGGAAATTTTTACTAATTTTCTATCTGATTCATCGACTGATAAAGATAATTTGATGAAAACCCCTATTAAAAGATTGATATGAAGATGAAGAACTTTGATTTTTCCCTGATTGATGATGCTTTTTTATTGATAAATTTGTTTCCATGCGATATGAAAAACAAATAGAAATTTTGATTTGATTGATAAATTTTCCTCCATGCGATATGAAAAGTAAATAGAAATGATAGATTTGCTTTCCTGATTGAAATTCAAATAGATTGAGTCGTGATGACTGTTAAATTTGTTTCCATGTTATATGAAAAACAAATAGTAACATAGATATGGTTTCCTGATTGAAAGGCTTGATAGATTGAGTCGCGGTGATTGTTAAATTTGTTTCCATGCGATATGAAAAATAAATAGTAGATAATTTGAACTTGCTTGATGTATTGATTGATTGATGATTGATTTGCATGATTGCTTGATGATATTGATAGTGTTGTTGATTAGGGAAGGATACATCCCAGAGCAACACAAGGATAGGGAAGGATACATCCTGATGATGATGATGATGATGATCGAGGCTTGTAGTAAGGCTAGGAACAAGACCAAAGGCATGATTAAATAATTTGTGGTAGACTGAATTGATTGATAAGATGAGATTGGAAGAAATGATTGGATGAATTGATTGAGATGATGTAGATGAGATGTGATGGATATGATAATGATCATGATGAATAAAATGAGATCATAATGAATATGATAATGAAATGAAATGATGATGTAAGTATGCAAGTGCAATGATAATGATAATGAGATGTACCAAATGTCCAGTCATACTCAACTGTTGTCTGAAAAAGATATTCAAGAATGTGATCCACCCTCAAAAATCTATTTTAAAAAGAACCTCGAAATGCAAATGAATTATGCAGTCCTAAATGAATTATGCAACCCTACATGAAATAATGAATCATTCTCCTTGTTGTCATTTCTTGATGTGTTTAGTTATCATCATTGAGCCTTTTGATATGTTGAAAGTCAATACAAGCATCAGAGGGTATGTTAGCACCAATGATGACCTGAGTACTGCTTCCATAATGTTTGATGTAGCAAGTTAATACAAGCATCGAGGTATAATTAAACCAAGATGACCTGAGTATTGTTTGCATAAACAGACAAAAGTTAATCAATTTCCTATGCAAATTTCGAAATGTCATCAATGATCCATTGTAGAACATGTCTCGCAACCAATTTGCATCATACTAATGATTAACTTATAGACATCAATCAAAGAAAAATCATACTTCTTCCTCGTGATTCTAGTTCAGTACATCATTGAACCACTCCAAAGATATGATGTCATCAAATATCAAAACAACAATTTGCAACCTTTGCTTTTAAGTTTTGTCATTCATTTTATTCAGATTAAAATCATCCAGTTTGTTTTAGTTTCAAAGCATGACATGTCCCAAAACTGTTTTGACCAGGCTTGATTGGATATTCGATTGTTGATCTGATACTTGATAATTGACACATGTTGCTTGTTTGCTCAAAAAAAAAGTTGATTTCCCCCAACGAGTTCAGGATTTTGCCCCTAGTCTAGGGTGAGACACAACCATTTTATTGATGAAAGCATATGATTTATTGATTTTTCTTTGGAATTTAGGAATATTTTTATTTTTTTGAATTTTGATGTTTTGGATATGGACATACATGACGATATCAGTGATTTGTTTTGAGATTTTGTTGAAAACCAAGCTAAGGTTGATTGATGAGATTGATGGATTGATAGTTTGACTAAGTGTGTTAATCCAAACAAAGATGATAATGAACTTGTAAACCCAAGGAAGTTGTGTTATCCTAGAGTAAACTCGTTCACAAGATGATAGTTTGACTAAGTGTGTTAAGTCAAACAAGGTGATAATTGATTGGATTCGATTGACCAAGATTGATGAAGCTTGATTTGGAACAAAATTATTTTGATGATTTGATGTGACACCGATACGCAAGTTAGATGTGACTGATATGAATTTTTTAGATTGATGTTCGACAAAAGATAAAGCTTGATAAGGAGCGTCTTCCTGTCAAAATATGCCATGGGCTAGTGATTTGGATCTTTTGGCTCGCAAATGCTTGACCAATTTGATTTTACGTCTTCCAATGTTTAGATCACCACATAAGTTGGAGGATATATATCAAGATTCATTCCCGAAGCAAGATGTAAACATTTGCCCCCAATGTTTAGCAATGTATGAAATTCTATGGGTGGATTCTTGAATAGGTGTATGGACACATACTGTAAGCATACAAAGGATGCCAAGGATTATCTTACAATAAGATAAGGTGTTTGAACAAAGGATGCTCACTTGGATAGTGCTTCAAGACTCAGATAATATTTGGATTGGATTGGATCAATGAAAATGACCCATGTCAAGATGTTTACCATAAACAAGTGTAAAGTGTTTACCAAACATTCATCAAGATCAAGATAAGGTAGATAGATGGTAATGGATTGGATAAACGGTTCATGGATGAATGAATGATATGGATGGAATGATGGCTTTATTATGGATGATATGCTTTCTCTTGAAATAGCCCACATAGATGCTCGATTCTACACATAACACTTGTTTGCCAGGTTTTCATCATGGTACTTGTCCAAAGCGCCACTGTAGTGGTTTTCACTAGAGGACGATTTTTTTCTTTACTATTTTTCAATCCTTTTTCTAATTTTTTTTGGATTTTTTGTATTTTTCATTTTTTTGTTGTCACCAAGACGCCTGTTTGCTAGGTTTTCATCAAGGTAACCATTTTTTTCAAGACATTTTTATGATTTTTTTATATTTTTTGAGAGATTTTAAGCTGATGTTGAACCACCTGGTGGTGCTGATGTTGATGCTTCTATCATAATGTGCCATCGGTATCCTACTTGAAGAAGTTGTTTTGCCAAGATACATGCACTTGAATGCAACTTTTGAGATCTTTGATCTACTTTGCTGATACCAGAGTTAACCTCATCTTTGTGCGCACATCGCGATAGAGTGCCTTCTGAATCCTTATGATGAAGGGTCATTGCCAATACATGGTCAATGTGAGAATTGGATATCATGTGTGGAGGCATGGATGGAGTGTGTTTAGGAGTAAAAGATGGATTGGTCGATAGTTTGGAACCTTTGACTCTCCAAACTTGGGAAGATGAGCATTAATGGGTGGATATGGAAGTGTGCATGGAATCTGGACCAACTGCTTGATACACTTTGTATGTTGCTTGAGAAGCCTGCTTTTTCCTTTGTGTACATCTGTGATGAATACTTTTCCCTTTTTGATTTTTCCCCATAGTTTCTTTGACTAATGGAGTTAGATAGGGACAATTTTTCTTTGTATTCTTTGGTATCCATATGTATTTTATTTGTCCTATATGCTCTTTAGCTTCTTTTTCCTTGATAACATTCTGCATGCTTTGATTCAAGTCTTTCTTTTGATGTTGGTCCCAATTTGTGGATGGGGTGATGGGTGGATGAAAATTCATGACATGGTGGGTTGTAGTATTGACATTGGTTTCATCATAAGGATTCTTCATGCTCCCTATGTTGACATTTGCTTGAGACGAAGTTGCCCCCAGTTTTATGGAAGTATCACTGATATATTCATATCCCTTGATTGTCGAGTAACCAAGGCCTTGATTCTTAGGATTTTCAATAATATGTGCTGGTTCCAATATACCTTGTTTATGTAGGCCTATTCCGTTTCCTTGATAATTCATTTGTTGAAACATTTTATTTGCAAAAGGATATCATTTCTCTTGGAAACAAGGTGTTGCTCCTTCTCTGCTCTGTGGTGGATCTTCAAAAGTGACAACTTCCTTATTGATAAGATAATTTTCCCTTACAAAGGTGAGTGATCCAAATTTATAAGTGATAGGATCCTTTATCTGTGGGATAAATGCCTGATTCATATCCTTAGCTTGATCTTGTGAAATATTAGATTGTACTATTTCTTCAAGAAGTGTTGATGATTCATTGTCTACATAAAATTCTTCCTCATGATTGATTTTTGATATGCTTTCACATGATGTTTCTGATTCACCACTTCTGTAGAATTCTTCATGACCCATTTTTGCCATGTCTCTGGATTTCTCTATTTCTTGATCATGTGTACCAATGTTAAGAGTAGGGGACTCTTGTTCCTTAGTAAGAGTATGAGACTCTTGTTTTGAATGAAGATCATCTATGTGTTGATCCAAAGAAAGCATCTCATGGGTAGATGGATGAGTATGTGCTATACGGACATGGTCATCTTGTATGGATAGGAGAGTGTCCATTATATCATTATAGTAGCTTGGAGGTACAAATTCTTGATCTCGAATGATTTCGAAATTGCTTTCTACATGCTTTGGATCAAGTTCTTGACATGGGTCAATTTCAAAGAATGGATTGCTTTCTTGCATATCTTCATTAGGCATAGGAAGTTTCTCAAATGTCATGAGGTCAAAGGATGTCCATATATTTTGGAAAGGATCATTGCTAGAAATTGGTGAAAGATATTGATCAAGCTTTGGAACAAATTCTTGAGATATGTCCTCTAACTCATTAGTTGATGTAGAGACATTGTCAACACAATCATCGGTGGAAGGATTTTGGATTATGTCAATAGGATCCAATATCATCAACACTCCTTGAAATAGATCTTTGTAGGAGGGGTCTTGATCATAACTAAAAAATGGCTCTTGATGAATGTTGATTTGATCACTAGATGGGGTAGAAATATCTTCATAGTGCTCATTGATGGATTGATTTTGATCATTGTCTTCGATAGTAATGGTGGAGAAATTGTCAATGTTTTCAACCATATGATCAAATGATGTTGATATTTCTTGAAGAGGTGTGATGAGCGCTTGACATGAGGATGATGGGATACTTTGATCTTGACTTGGAAAAGAATCATTAGATGAAGGAGATGGAGTAGCTTGATCATTAGATGGAAAGGAAGTTTTGGATAGGATGGAAAAAATTTCATGCTCTTGGGATGTGATTGCTTCATGAGAGGGTATGGATTCATAAGATGGCGTGGAGGAAGGACTTGGAAGAATATTTTGTTCTTGAGATGGAAGAGGATTATCATAGGTGAATAATGAAAGGAGGGGATCATCATATGATTCTTGAGATATGGGATCTTGATCAAAGATTAGAAGGGTTTGTAGAATTTTGGTATCATGGGATGGAGTGGAAAGAATGTTTTGATCGAGATGTGTAGATTGAAATGAATGACTAGATGTAGAAAATATGATAGAAGAAGGTAATTGAATGGGATCATTGAATTGGGTGGAAGAACCATGAGGTTCATTTTGAATTATGGGAGACGAAGATAAATGTATGGAATGATAGAATTGGTCAATGTTATTTGATGGCTTAGATTTGGGTCTCCCCTTTAACCTTTGCAAAAATTCAAAAACATTGAATTTGGTTGATGTTATTTTTGGAGGAGAAAAAGTCATGTTCATATTTCCATCAAAGGACATTTTAGTTGTACCCCCTTTTATTTCGTTGACTTGCCTTTGGAGTTCTCTTAATTGTTGGGTAAGAGTACTAAGATCGTTTAAGGGAATTTCCTTCTTTTTAGGATTCTTTTTAATTTTCTCCATATTGTAGTCAGAGGGCAATTTGGCACCTTGCTTTGCCAATAAAAGAAAATATCCTTCTTTTTTTTTCTCTAAGATCTTTTCCATAGCTAAGAGAAACTGTGGATCTTGTTTAGCTTCTAGAAGCATTTCTTCTGTTATCTCTTGATTTAAACTATTTCCATAAAGCCTATGGACAAGATTTTCTTTGCTATGACCCATGTTTTAAAGTTTGTGGATGATCTTAATCCGATTTAAATGTGAAAAACACAGCATAGAGAAGTAGACAACTGTTTTGTTAATCCTAGAATCTAAACAAAGAGTGTATGTTCTTGAGATTTCCACAGGTTTTGAACAAGATAAGCATATCAATCAGACTCACTCTTAATTTGTCAAATAGGTCATCATTGTAATCACAACCCATAGCTTAAAATTGCGTTGACTCACATAGCCATGTCACCCCCTAGAGGGCACCCGTGTTTTTGTATTTTCCAGGTGCATACTCAAAGTGATGGAAGTGGATACCGAATCCCTTGAGCAAACAATCCGTGGTGACTATATGGTGCGTGTCTTGGGGGTAGATTCTTCCCCCCCTTGCACCATGATTAAAATGATGTTTGGTTACTGACACGACTGGCCACTACACTATGGTTCTTAGTAAGTCTTTACGTTCAGTGTGACAATAGATATACTCCCTCGAGAGACCTCCCAACCTTTAGAACAAAGGCTTTGGGGATGGTTATCCTATCTACTACTGTCAAGTTGGATTTTCATCAACAACTTGCTTTTGATTATAGTGGGTTGGAAACCTTGGCTTTAGGTGTTCCCACTTAGGTTGTTCTCGTAGGGTGAGTACTTTTTCCCACTATGGTAGGCCTTTTAAAGGATGTAATAAAGCATTAAATTGCATAAAACAAAAGGTATGTCTGGTATTTTGATCACCCAGTTAAGCGGAGAGCATAGACCTATTACCCACAATCATAGTATGCAAAATACTGGTTCAATTTTAAATCCCAAATTAAAAAAATTTCTATTCTAAGTGAAGATGTTGCTTCACTGTAAACATGGGGTTTATTTTAACCAAAAGAAAATATGTTTGGTGACTATCCTAGGATTGGTTAATTCAACATTAAGTGTCTATCCTAGGGTTGCTTCATTTTATTCCCCATACATCAATAAAACCTCTGGCTGCAGTCGCATCGGATCCAGACAAAAAATTTTAAAATGAGATTATAATTGCTCCCAAAGTGTTTAAAAACACTTGATACAATAGAAAGATGATTTCATAAGAATATTTTCCTTTGTTTCCTCTTCCCTTTTTGATTCTCTAACCTACAAAAATTCTTCAAATGTTAGATTAAACCAAGAAACAAGAAGTTATAAGGGTTACATGAATCATTCAACATAAAAATCCTAAAAATTAGAGCAAGTTATAGTGTGATTTGACGTTAAGTGATGATTTGAAAATTTAGACTCTGTCAAAGCTGATAAAAACCTATACCAATAGATAGATTATGAAATTCTACCCCATTTCAAAAAAAAATCGTCAAAAAAGACCTTCGTATGATCAAGATATTGCTATTTTAAAAACTGACTGTAAAAGTGCAAAACAAAAGTCTATGCGCTAAAACAGAGCTCGTATGCGCTAAAACAACACCCAGATGTGCTAGAAGAAGACTCGTATGCACTAAAACAGGTGCCAAATGCGCTAAAACAGTCTCTGGATGCACGAAAATAGTCTTTGGATGCGTCGAAACAGTTTGTGGATGCGCTAAACTGAGGATCGTATGCGCCAAAGCGAATTTTTTAGTCCATCATCTATCAAAACATAAGATTTTCTGCAAGAAAAAGATTATTATGGGGGGATGCCCCACGGTGGGTGCCAGAAATGGTGTATGATAAAATGTGTCAATTAAATTGAAATTAAACCAATACACCAATGAAACATTAGATTGAAGAAAAGTAAATTAAAATAAAGCAAATGCAAACTCTTGATAGAAGGTTCTTCAAATTCGTTCCATTGTCCTCTATCTCAAAGGATTCACTTCAATATGTTTTCTCTCAGTTGTGCAAACACAGCTTATAGAATGGAAATTGACAGAATGAGATTATTATGAATACATATGCATCTACAAGATTGAACTATTGAATTAAAAATGCTATGAATTGCTAAGATTGCGACTATAATAACTACGCATGAAAGTATGAGATTCGAGGTCCTTTTTAGCTCATGAAAGAGCTGTATTTATAGATTTTTGAAGGTAGGAATTCGATTGGCCAAGATCGACGGTCGAGTTCAAACCTGTTGAAATGAGTGGTGAGAGATCGAGAATTCGAAAAAGAGGTGGAATTCTGAGAGAGAGAAAATGAAGAGACAATTTGAAAGGTGTTTCTAATAATTAAATAAATAAATATTTAATTATGTGTGAAAGAAATGTGAAAAGGCTTTAATTAAATATTGTAAATATTTAATTATGAGAAAAAGAAAAAGCCTTTTAATTAAATATTAAGAATATTTAATTTTGTGAGAGAAGTGGGAATTTGGAAAATGATTTAATTAAATATTGAAAAGTATTTAATTAAATGTGCACGGAAGAAAATCATTTAAATTTAGAATTTAAAATTTGATAATTGATGTAAATAAATTGTAAAATTTATTTAATTAATTAAGAGGAATATAGCATTAATTGAATAAAGTTAGTTTATTTAATTAATTTAGAAGAATTAGAAAAATGAACAATATAAATAAATAATTAAATTTATTTATACGTAGGAGACTTAAGAAACATTAATTAAATAATTCATATTTAATTAATTAATAGGTTCGATCGACCGTGACCATTTTTAGATGTGTATGGATAGCATCAGTCTCAGTCAGTAAATTCTATTTTTCTTTGTGAGTACCAACAATGGCACATAAATCATCTACCTCCTCTTCCCATTTTTCCCATTTTTCAAATGACTTGGCCAAAGAGGCAATCATGTACCAATGTTCCTTATTCTTGACCTCCCCCAACTAGGGGACTTGTTGATCGAGAACCTTGCCCTCAAGAATTTGGATTCTTTCTTTACTCGTGATCAACTAGCCCAACAACCACTTGATGATATCCCTCTAGATGTGAATAGTCTCCTAGATTTAATTGTTTTTTTATCTAGGGGGTTAATAGGGGTACAAATTGACCTAGGTTCAGTTCTAGCTTCCTCCAAATTGATGCATAAGTTGGGATAATTTTGAAGGTTAGGATTATAAATAGGGGGTTGTTGGCAACATGAAAGATATTTGCATTAGCATAAGAGTAGGATTCCACGACTCATCATTGTTTGAGTTGTGAGTCTCCTCTTCCCCCAAAAGTAGAAATAAGCGTAGGTTTTGAAAAAGGGGTTCATTTGATGGGGTTGAAAGGGGGGCGGGTGGGGTTGTTCTATTCCTAGGAGCTTTACCTTGGATCTAGGTAGTAAATAGATTGTAGGAGGGGATTCATCTAGAGTAATAGAAGTTCTGTGGTCCAAAAAGGGATTGGTGGGGTCGTGAATGGTTACAATGTTATTTCAAATAGAGATAAAGGAGGGAGGAAACATATAATGGAACTTAGCAAAGACTATAAATAAGCCTCGAGTGGTAGGGTAATTTCAAGTATTTAGCCCGAGCACTTAGATTGCTCAACTGAGGAAAAAATACGAAAGGGGAAGTTCATTTTGAAATTATGCCTAAGATGATTAAGTATCGAAAAAAGATGAGCATAGAAGCAGTGGAAATTCCCTTCGAGTGTGACATACCTCATGAGGACCTCACCAATTTTTCTCTAGACACCAAGTAGGTCCACATAGCTCAAGCCATCATGCAATCTATTCACCTTCTCACCCTCTTTCAGAAAATGCTTCATGTCTTCTTGGTAATGGCTTTTCGACTTACGAGGAATTCAAATTCCTTCCATAGAGATACCCATCACCTTTATAACTAGATCAAGAGCCACCATGAAGGAGAACCCCTTCAACAATAACTATTTTGTCCACCCAAGAATTAACAAATTTTTATTAAAATATTTTTATAATAAATAAAAATACACTTTTATCTTATCCTTAAATTAATAAAATAAGTTTTATTTTCCTTAAAAATAGATTAGTGTTCTTAATTTTTCGAGTCATTTCTTGATCAGAAAATTGAGAAAAATTGTATTCCAACAAAATTTAATCTATGTCAACAAAGGACCAAATCAATTTGTGTCACAAAAAAGACCCTTTTGAAACTCTAAACAATTTTGAAGAATTAGAATAAAAACTATCAATATATATATATATTAAATAGTATATCATGAAGATTGTCATAAATTGTAGGTAGTGCGGTAACTTAAAAGGATGTCCACCATAGTAAATGGTATGCACCATGAAAGAAGAAGGAGGTGACACAATTCAAGCTGGTCTATATTGGTGGGAAATCACACTTAAATAAATAGAAAACTTGAGCCTCGTTTCTAATAAATAAATCTTAAATTTGAACACCATATTTCCATTTTGTAGTCTTCAATGGAAACAAATGCAAGACCTTGAAATAGGGAAGAAAATATAACTAAAATGGAATTTTTATTTCTATAAAATAGTTAATATTATAAAAAAAACATATTTAAATATGTCCTCTTATAGATAAAGTTTATCATTGAATAGAGATACATATGGAAAAGCTCTGTATAGAATGCATTTGTAGCATATAAGCAATAATTTATATGGAAAACAACCTTACAGATTTTTGGGAGGTAGATAAGTGAAAACAATCTAGAAGGATGAAGAAGTCTTTCTTATTGTTCTCTCTAAGCTATGTTCTTAATATTTAGTATTTATTTTTACTATATCATATCTTGACATAAATGTCCTTTTCAGTCCTATCAAATTATTTGAGAGGAACAAAATGGACCCTCATCTCAAACATAAATCTTCATCAATCATATATTAGTAAGGTTTGAAGTTTTGTGTGAAGAAAACACAACACTATAAGTGAACCATCACACTATGTTGATACTTACATCTATTTTTATTATTTAATAATAATTTTTTTTCATAATATCTTATAATTTACCTATAAATTTAAACACCACATATATGGAAAAATAGTTTTTTCTATGTTTAATTTTAAAGTTTGGAAAAAAAAAGAAAATTTTCTTAATTATAATTTGAAAATATTTATAAAATATTTAGAAAATAAATTAAAATATAATTTTATCTTATTATTTAATTAATAAAAATAGTTTTATTTCCCTTAAAAAAAATTTTCTTGATGTTAGACATTTCATGGTCACAAACCTGAGAAAAAATTGCATTGGAATGAAACTCAATATGTGTTCAATGTCAACAAAGGACCAAATAGAATTATGTCAAAAAAGACCTCGTTGAAACTCTAATCAATTGCCAACAATTAGAATCAACGATATGAATAGATATTTAAAAAATAAATAGTCTCTCATAAAATATTTCATCAATTGTAGGCAATCTAGTAACTTAAAAGAAGTTCAACCATATAAAATTGTAAGCAACATGAACAAGCAAGGACATGCCACATTTGAAGGATTTTTATATTGGTGGGTGATCAAACTTAATTAAATAGGAAAATTGAGCCTCGTTTCTAATAAGTAAATGTCATATTAGAACACCATATTATTTTTTATGTAGTTCACTACAAAAAAATAAAATTATGCCTTGAAATAAGTAGAGAAAATTTTATTAAAATTAAAGTTTTGTTTTATATAACAGTTATTATTATAAAAAATCATTTTTAAATCTATCCTCTTATGGATCAACTTTATCATTCAATATAAATACATATAGAAAAGTTCTGTATAGAATGTATTGGTAGAATATAAGCAATTGGTGGAGGAAAAAAGAATCTTTTACAAGCTAGTAATGGAGGACATCTCACAATTGGAGAGGCCAAAAAGTTTTGTGTTAGATTTGAATGTTTTTCACATTACACATTTATAAATTGAAATAAATTTATGTTTTTAGAAATTACACAAATTAATGGAAAATAACTTGATCAATTAAAGATTAAACAAGTTATATTGAGACAATAACAACATTGCTTGAAGGGTGATTTTTTTTTTTTCTATAAATAGTCAAGATAGGTGTTGGAAAGGTAGCTTATAATGCATTTGAAACATTAATACAAATTTTTTATATAGGTAATCGTGATATTTTTTATATGAACTACTAAATTTTGGATTTTGTTTGTTATTCTCTTCACGTTCATGGAAAATTGGTGTGTAAGTAACGATTTATAAAAATACTCCCACCATCTACAAATTTGTATTCCTTCTATATAATAGAGTGCTTGGATGCTAACATATTTTTAGAGGCTAAGCATCTCTCTACCTCCAGAGTCCCTTTAATTAATTATAGAAAGGACTAAATGAAAATATAAAATTGCAAGTTAAGAAAGAAATCTCATGTGTTAAATTATCTACACATTTCCCTGATCTAATATTAACCCAGGTAAACCTAAATCAAATTTGAAGTTTTTATTTGTAAGGTTATATTCTATAGTATTATCTAGTCAATTTGTATATTTAATCTCAAACCAAATCAATATTGTGACCAAATAATTATACGTTGGCTTTAACTAAAGAGTTGATTCATGGTTGAAAGAAAAACTATTTCTTCTTTGTTAAAAAATATCCTTCAAAGGTTGTGCATCATAAAAATTCATAGGAAGTATGGAAAATAGGTAAATGGAGTGAAGAGAACCTTAGAATGTTTGGTGTATGGCATATACATTTGTATCAATTGATAAAATAAAAAAAAATTGATGAAAAAGGCTAAAAATGCATCTATGTAGGCTACAATGAAGAGTCCAAGGAATGTAAATTGTATGGCACTATCACTAAGAAAATAGTTATCAAAAAATATGCAGAATTTATAGAAAATGATTCATGTGATGGAAGATTTAATATCTCTTCCATTATTTCGGTAACAATGTCTATTGATGATCAAGAAGAAGAAAAATAAGAATTACAACATGAATTTACAACTAGTATATATCCCAATAGAAAATTGCAAAGATCAGCTTAAAAACTTGTAGAGTCTTCTAGACACTTTGGAATCTATAGTTATTTTTTTCATAATCCACCAATTTGATGGAACCCCTAAAATTTTCATGTTCCATTTCATAATGTAGCTAGATTTTGGGTTTGATTTGTGTCTAAGGGCTTAAGGTTTTGTTTACTATCATTTTTTAAGGGTTTTAGCTTACCGAGGATCCTACTTGAGAAGCCTTTGAGTTTATATCCTTGCCAAGGTTTTAATTCTCCGTTGACTCCTTGTTACCAATTCCTGGTCTTTTACGTCACATTTTATGCCATCAAATCCATGAAGTGACACGACTTTTGGTATGGTTTTATCAATTGGAATATGTTGGGTCATTATTTTAATTTTCCCAAGGTTAGGCTAAATATTTCTTGGTAAATTCGTTCGAGCCTTAAGTCTTAAATCTAGTAGGTTCTAGTATTGTCGACCTAGTCGGGTCCCTCTTTTATGACTAGCATTTTTGGCATGTGCAGATATAAAATTCCATGATGACTGTTCAATCATTTAGAGAAGATATTGGTCATTCCATGTGTGCATGTTCTAGTTCATTTCCCATTATTTTATTCTCACGATGTAGTGGGCATAAGCCACATGTCTTATGTATTGGTAAATGAAATGTTTTTGTTGAGGACTACAGGAAACATTAGAAAGAAATAAATAATGGTCATTGAATGGTGTGATTGCATCTCAATCATTTCCCGCATGACAGTTCTACTTTATTCTTCATTAATGTATTTGAATGGTTTGGTGGGAAGGTGTCGCGTGTCTTCTCCAACTGTGGGCCCAGTTTTTCCCAGTGATCATCAAGAGCAGATTTGAAGAGAATCAATGGTCGATAGCACATGACATGGGTCAATCCTTATCGCTCCTCACTATCTCATATGGGTCCCACCTTTACTGACTGATTCCTAATGGGGTGGTAGGAAATTTCAACATGTAGTAACCCAGAGGGAGCGGAAGGATTTTCCCGAAGGAAAATATTAATCAAATATTTCAACATTGGGCATAAAGAATCAATTTTTTGCTACTAAAATAAGATACAATGCAAGTTTTTGATATCTTTTAATCTATGTCATTTATTGTGTAAAAATAACAAGGAAAAAAAAAATTGGTCTCGAATTAAGATGCAAGTATATAGAGGTTGTAAGATTTAATCTTATCCCTTCCCCGTCTCCCCATTGATGAAAGTTGCAGATGGGTTAAGACGCATGGGTGAGGGGAAGAAGACATGTAGATTCTAGAAGCAGTTAAAAAGGAATGGTGGAGCTCATAGATCACTAGCAATTGGCTCCAAGTAGCTTTTTGTCATTTGATCTATATTGTGGCTGCATACAGTTAGGATTTTCAAATCAAGCTAACTAAATCTGGGTTATCAATTAGTTAACACACCCACATGATCAATGGCTAGCATTCAAAACTTGGTTTGAGGGCAAGTGAGCCATTCTGGTTCGCATGAGCGAGCCTTAATAATGGAAAGGACATTGAGCTACCAAATCAAGAGGTTGCATAGCCATTAAAACCTATCTTGAAAGAATAATTATGCATTGTGAAGGATATTATTCACACATGGAGAGCTTGTGCTACATTTTTTAGGCTTGTCTAACATTGAGGCTAGGATTATCAATCTATGAAAGAATGAGTAAGTAAATTACTGCCTTCCCATTAGAATTATTGATAAATTATGGTTTCCCAAACCTTTGAGTAAATTAGGGTTTTTCTTGGTTCTACATTTTAAGATTTGACATTCATAAAAGAGAATTGGTTGGTCCTACATTGTTGTAATATTTTTCAAACCCTTGTCTAAACTATAATTTTTGCTCCAAGAAACCAAAAACCCTATTTTGTAATACCTTTTGTGTCATGGCTCCCAAAGCACAATCAAAAGAATCTTCATCTAACGAAGAAGCTTCTAATCCTAAAAGGACTTCGTGTAAAGACCTTACAAACTAGTTGCCACCCTCGACTAGTGAAAAAACCAAGGGTCAACTGCTTCTCTGAGGTTTGCATATATTTGAGGGTTTGATTGACAAGAAAATTTCTATAAAGGATAAAAAATTACCTTATACTTGGTGGGATTTATTTTATAGTTGCTTCAAAAATAGAAACATGGGAATTCTAGTTGGTAACCCCTAGAATTATGACTAACGAAAGTTGATTGTACCAATGTTTACATGTATTTTGACTTGCTCAAAGTAGTGGCCACCAATTATGATTCAGTTTCAAGGACTATTAGAAGATATGATGTGAAGGAGATGGTCAAAATTGCCAAGGAGAAATTTTCTCATGTTTTCCAACTCACTAGGTTGAGTGATGAAATGCCTAAAATCAATTAAGAAACTCTTCAGGAGGAATATGATAAGACTAAGATTGCATTCAGGGTCCACATCCTACCAAGATATCTAGCATAAATTGGCAGTCAAAATATTGCAATAGGTAAATATGATAAGGATCCATTCCTTGTTAATTATTTTGTTTCTTACTTCCAAAAAACCTTTTACTCAATTTTCTAGATAATTGGTTATGATCCGATCATGGGAATGCCTATGGTATGGATGTATATGGAGGCCCATATTCAACACCCCCAATATTGTGCAGTGTATGACTAAATGAGGTTTCTTGTGCAAAGGATTCATGAGGGTTTAATAATGATGAACAAAGGTTCATAAGGAGTAAGGCTTAGTTGGTACTCATTGTTGATGCATATGTTTTCATTCAAAGGGGTACCTTATTTTGGGAGAAATATGACTTTGTACAGGAAAGAAGGCAACATAGATTTGTCTATGTAGTTTTGGACTACGGTCTTGGATAAGGATGATAGGACATATGATTATGTGATATTTCAGAACTTATTTGATTCATAATTGAAGATAGTTTTGGTTGTGAATATACCTATAAGTCCCATAGCCTTGCATGAATTCTTGAAAACCAAAGAAATAAGGCTTGACTAGGGGGTTGATCACAATTGGGAAGATGTTATCCCATTTCTTAGTTACACTATTTTATGAGTGTATGTTTTGACTATTGTACCCCATCTACTACCAAAATATGTTCTAGAGAGAATTGGTTTCCTTGAGACCTAATATGGAATACATAACTGACAAACAAATTTCCAAGTTCATTATCAACTATATCATTTTTCAGTATGGTATCCCTCAATCCATCATTAATGTTAATGGTCATCCATTTAAAAATTAAAAAACTCCATCAAATCTATGTGAAATTTCACATTCAACATCATTTTTCCACACCCTACTACCCATAAGGCAACAATCAATCTGAGACATTTAACAAAATAATGCTCAAAATCCTCAAAAAGACTGTCAATGGCACTAGCCATGACTGGTATATCCAACTCAATCCTACCTTATCGACCTACCACACAAGTATCCATGCTCCCACCGGTGCCACTCGATACCTAATCTTTGGTTCTTAAGATTTCTTACCTATTGAGGTCAAAATCCCTTCCCTACAGGTATCCTTACAAGGGCATATTGATGGTCCAAAGAATATTGAGTATCTAGACTACATGAATTGGAAATTTTGGATGAATGAAAGAAAAATATATTATATCATCTTCAATTATATCAGAATCATCTTCGACGTAGCTATAATAAGAAGGTTTTATATCATTTTTTACATCGATGACCTGGTCCTAATAGAAAATCCTAAGAATCAATCAAAGAAAGAAAAGCGATTAAATTTTAATCTAAATTGGTTGGGTCCTTATGTTGTGATAGGAGTCTTTGGATTAGGAGCCTACCAACTTTTCACTCCATAACAGTAATCTTTGATAGAACTGATCAATAGTTTGCATTTGTGCAAATTCTACACATGGCTTTCGAGAGTCGGGTCTTAATCATGAAAAATACAAAAAAAGAAAAAAAATTGTTACCTTGATGAAAACCTAGCAAACTACTGTCTTGGTAACACCAATAAAAAATAAAAAATAAAAACAAAAAAATGAAAAAAGAGACAAGAGAAATAATTCATCCAATAGTGAAAACCACCTTGGTCATGCTTTGGATAAGTACCATGGTGAGAACTTGGCAAACAAGTGCCATTTGTAGTTGATCTTTCTCTGTTGTCTACCATCATCCCAACCTGAATTTTATATGTAATTTACTTCACCCACATTTTCCATATCACCTAGAAGAACAATCACTTGCCCTTTCTGTAATTTGGAATGATTCACATCAAACATCTTTTCTCTCTCTTCCTAGCTTATTCCATCCCACCCCTAATAAACTGGTCTTATTCCTAACTAGTGGAAAATACTTGACCTATGTCATTAGACTGTACATATGCTAGTGAAGGTCTCTTTATCCCAAAACGACAAAAAAATCAAATATTGCCAAAAAGATTTAAAAATCTTCAAACCTCAAAAATCCAAAAAAAATCAAAACATGCCAAAAACACAAAAAAAATCTAGATATCTTCGAAAAATTCCAAAAAAAGTGTCAAAGTCAATCATTTCAGTCAATTCATGTCAAACTACACTCTCTTTGTGACTGAACATAGGCAAGGCCATTTTTTTATGTTCCTTTCAGACATTAGGTTAGTAATTTTAGGTTTGTCAAATAAAATCATGATGCAGTCCTTTGTCAATAAAAAAGATTCATGTCATGTCAAACTATGAGGTCTCTCTGCATTGTTACATAGGTAAGGCCATCTACCAATGAGCCTTGAGGCCACCTAGGTTAGTCCTTTAGGGTTTTTCATGTCAGTCATAATAATTCAAACATTGTAAACTTAGACACAAATAGTCATCAAAACATCAAACAAGTCACACATCAACAAGATAAGAAGTCTACAAGGTCACTCAGTCAAATCAAACAAATTGTCAAAATTTTCAAAACCATCAAACTAGTCAAACTTATTCCTTATGCAGGATGTGTCTCTCCTAAAATCAAGACATTGTCATTTAGTCAAACATCATCATTTGCCTTATATAGATGGCCACATGGTTGAAACCATACTTGACATCTTATACAACATGTTTCCTCTCTGAAACCAAGCCCTATCAAATAATCAACCCATCAATCACCTAGTCAATTAACTATCAAACAATCATATTTTGGAAAACACTCTGAGTGGTTGCTGACCTTGTGGTTTGTTTTGTCTTATATTTTTCTTGATTTTTCTTTGAGTCGGGTTACTAGCTTCCTCAAGGATGTCTCATGAAGTATTTCGAGGAGTGACGATGTCTTGTGACTCTTTTTCTTTTATTGTTGTTTGTGGATTGTCTTGGCAAGAAGACTTGGGCAACTTGACCCTTAGTATGAGTTAGAACAAATTCCTTTTCTAATAATGTCTATCTTGCAAGTATATGACCTTGCACACCTTAGTTTATCTCATACCATAGTGTTTGATGTCCATTTGTATCATATGAACACCCAATGTTGATTAATGCAAGGCCTATTTATGTATTTGGCAAAATATTGAAGATTCTTCTTTCATATTAACATCCATGTCTTCAATGCTAACCTTTCCCTGATTTCCCTTATCTATTTTTCTCTTATCCATTTTGAGAGCACGCTCATGTTCCTAGAACCCGCATGTCCTCTCAAGGGGGCATACCACAAATCTCCTTGTCATCCTTCCTCATCCTGTCACTGGGGAATGTTTTGACTGATTTTCTTTGGCACAACGTGATAAAATGCATTGTATCAAAGAGGGGAAAATCTAGACACTAAAAAATTGTCCTAATCCTCTGACTTATTTTCTTTGTCATTTCCTCCTTCATTCTTTCATTCTGCATAATTAAAAATAAATAAAATTATTTAATTATTTTATAATGTCATAAGTCTTCTATTAAATAAATAATTTTAATTATTTAATTAATTCATATCCATCTTTATTCCTCCTTGATTAATTAAATAAATTTTGTTTATTTAATTTGGTCCACTCTCTTGAATTTTGAATTGAATTTCATTATTTAATTCAAAAAAGATTCCCTTTCTTACATTCTTCTATAATTAAACAATATCTTTATTATTTAATTATTCATTGGCCACATATATTAAATATTTTTTATTATTTATTTTTCTTTATCACCTCTTTATCTGTGCCAATATTATCTTTCGCCTCAAGTCTTTGTCTATCCATGTCTCAATCAACCTCCACCCTTGATTAAATTAATTATAATTTAAGCTTGTTCGTCAATCCTTATCATTTGCCCTAATTTTTCCCTAACCCTATTCCATGCCTCATATTTTAATCTTGGTCATTGATTAATTATCTTTCAATCTCAACCATTCACTTAAAATTATCTTTTCAATAAAATACCTCTATCATTGTCATTTATTCATTTGGAATCATCTAGAGTTTACATGAGCTTATGAGAAATTGTGCTATCTTTCTATCTTTCGATCAAGTTATTTGACCATTTGCATCCATAGCCATATTGTGAATATTCAATATTTTTCTTTGTCATTTGCATAGGCCTATTTGCATACTCAAAATCTTGGGGCAACCATATTATTCGAGAAAAATGGAGAAGTGCAATGAAGGTGAATCAATGGTGGCATGAGGATTTCGTAATATTGTTTTATGCTTTATTATCTTTATGCTTATTTTTGCTTCATTTTCTATTAAGGTCTTATTTGCATGATTATTTGCCTAACCATAACATATTAGCCTTGATTATAGATAGCTTACATGTACTTAAATAATAGTCATGAGTTAAAAGTGAGATCAAAGGAATTATACAATAGGAGAGATTGAACTCCCTTTGACATTATTGGATGAACTACAAAGCCTTTGATTCCCATGAGGGGATATGTAGGAAGGGTCACCATGAACCCTCGAGGCTTAGCTTGTAGGTCTAGGAAAGATCTTGAGCTTGGGAAATTAACACTCTTTTTTGCAAGCATATAATTGGGAATAGTGATGTTGATTTGTGTTACCACCATGATGAATGCAGAGCTACTAGAATTAACACTTCTAATTTATATGGAATATGTTTGGTCAATTAATTTGGTAGCTATAGTGAATTAAATAAAATTGTGTGCCCACAATGGAGATTTTACACAAATAATAATGGTAATTTTATTTGTCAAGAAAATTATGCAACATATTTTATAAAGATATTTAGATGTTGAACAAGAATCCTACACAAACACCAATAAGGATGAGGATAATATTAATAATTATATTGTAGCAACAATGTCAATCCAACTTTGTACAAAAGTTTGGTTGGAGGTTTAATTTATTTGAATATAACTAGGCTTGGTATAATGCATGCAATTGTTTGATATCTGAATTTATGGTGACACTAAAGGATGCACATTGGCAAACAAGTGGGAGAATCTTAAGGTATGTTAATTGAACAAAGGGATATGGTAGTTTTTATACTCTAGCAAATGAGTTTGGGCTGGTTTGGTATACTAATAATGATTGGACAAGAATTATAGATGATAGAAATATTGATTTACGATAAATGTTTCATTTGAGTTTAGGATTCATTTCATGGGCTTCCAAGAAGCAAGACATTGCTTCCCTTTCTACAACTAAATTTGAATATATAGCAACAAATACAATAGCATGTAAGGTTGCATGGCTATGAAGAATAATAGAATATTTGAAAGCAGAAACAGAGGATGATATAAATATAGTTTTTGACAATATTTCATCAAAAGCCTTGATAAAGAATGCAGTCTTCGAAGGAAAAACCAAGAACATTGAAATCAAAGATTACTTGATAAAGGAGTTGGTAGAACATAAAGAAATAAAAGCTTGTAGGTCTATGTAGGAACTTGTAGATATCTCCACAAAACCAGTTAGTATGGAAAATTGTATCCACCTTTAAAGGTAATTTGAGCATCACATATATATTAACAAACTCTCTAGAGCCCTAAAAAGTAGCTTCAAAAGGCATGTAAAATGAGCTGCAGAGAGCTAGGGATTTGATAAATCTTAACTCTAGATGTAAAAAGTAAGTATGAGTGTGTCTTAGGATTAAGGAAGGGCATTGAAGATGTTGTAATCATATGTCCATGATTTAATTTTGATAGGTACTCCCATTTCTAATCAATATGTCTTAGATCTTGTCCCCCATACTCTCCTAGGTGTAACCATGAAATAACATATAATTTTGAAACAAAGATTTCTTAGCAACAAGTTGTATCGGGGGGACTTAATGTAGGTACGTGAGTTTAAGATTTGAAGAGATAAAGAAAAACAATATGAAGAAAGAAATAGAAACAAAATGAAAAATGAAATAGTGTGTTGAAAAAACAATGTTTCTGTTGAGCAATAAGTTTTAGAGTGTAGTGTACTGTAGCCAATATTGCTGCTATAGGAGAGTGTGTCAAGAAAAAGGGTGTATGAATGTTTTAAAACAGCTCCAGAAGACTGAAAATAATAGTGACCAGAAAATTATAGTGACATATAGCAGGTGTAGACAACTGTACGAATTTTTTTTTTAAAAACAATTTGTAATATTTAGGTATGTGTGTTTGTAAATTTGATTTCACTGAAACGAAATATATTTTCTATGATCTTTTGAGTATTGCAATTCTTCCAGTGGTCTCCATATTTTATGTTGTTTAGTAATATGTTTGTATAAGTGTTTGTGAATGTGATTTCAGTTAAATGAAAATATATTTTCTATAATCCTTTGAGTGTTGTAATTCTTCTGGTGGTCTCCACATTTTATGTTGTTTTTGTATCAATCGAGCAACAGTCTCTGTTTGTGTGGTTTATTTGTATATTATTTCCATCAAACTAGTATGAGAGTTGTACTCTCTGCCTCTAGTGTGGGTTTTATACCATCATAAAGATGGGGCCAGGAGCATTCCAGAGGTTGTGATTGCAGCATTGGGTACCTTTATTTTCAGAGATTCACAAACTAGAATGACCGAAGCAAACGAATACACAGAAAGAATGAAAGCAAGTAAAGTTCTCATGCTGTTTACGAACAGAAGCTATTAAATTCCGTTATGCTACCAATATTATGAGAGCAGAACTTAACTGATACAAAGAGCCTTTTGGACGTCACAAACTAGTGGTGGTTGCATTTCTGCATACTTTAACAAGGTATGTATAGACTTATTTGGCTTAAGGTTCTTCAAGAAAATTTTATGTTTTTCGTTAGTGGTGTCTCTATAAAAATACGCTACTAGTGAGATCTGTTTGTAAATAATGCATTGCATATTCTTTATATAATATGTTAGAATGATATTATTACTATTTTTCTCTTAGAGAAGACAGATTCTTTCACGCTAAACACCCATATTGTAATATTCCTTTACTCATAAAATTGCAACTTGCCAAATATAATAATGGGTATTGATAGATTTCAAATAAATAGGGGCTTCACAACGACCGTTCAACAACATAGTAGCTTTTCAGTTATTGTCTTGGACAACACATGGATTCCACGTTCGTCTTTTAGTATTCTAATACACCTTTTTAAGAACTGATTATAGTATATACTTTCACAGCTATTTGCTATTTTATAATTCCATTACGTGTTAATACTAGCTGCGTTTTATCTCTATAGACAGATGGAAAGGACAAATGTTTCTGTACATCATCTGCTTTCGTTGAGAAAATTGTACTTAACAAAAGGAATTATAAATACCAAAATAGCAACTACATACTAGATATGAGTATTTCTCTTGTGTAACTTATATAGTTTTTTGGCTAGATTGCACAGTTCCATACTAATTTATTATAGTGTTTGTACTCAATTGCACAGTTCCTTAGGAAACCAAAAGAATGTCATCGATGTTAGTTTTATATGAAACTTGTTTGTAATATTTGTATATATCAGTGATCCTAGCCAGCCTCAATTTCCATGTTTAGAATCCAGATATTCTAAGAATATACACTTAATGTTCAAACTTGAAAAAATATAATTAATGTCATGGCGGCTATGAATTGAATAAGGACATTCAATCATAACAGCACTGTAACTCCAACTAGCTTCCTATTCTGTAAAGAGTTGCCTAAAGGGACGGTTTATATGCACTTAAAGCTCTTCGTATTTAATATGCTATTTATTACCGACAACACATTCGTCCCATTGTCTTCTATTAGAATTTTGAATTAATTTTGGGAAAGTGAATATACCATCTACTGTCCCTTCCATTTGGTATTATCTAATCGTTTATTTCGAGATTCTCTACGAAATTCAGTTTCTTGTCTTTTTGTGCGAATCGGCACAAGCTGTTGAATACTTTGAATACTAATGTTCAATATATTTACATAACAAAAGATGCTAGTAATCTCGAAAATGTAACTAGGTACTCTTTCGATGCGAGAGATTCTACAAGTACCTTGGCATTTTATGGCTAAGTGTTTCAACTGGAACATTTAGTCTTATATTGATAAACAAAGTAATCTGTTACTCTCTATATTCATGTTAGTTTAGTCAAATAATAAGTTTCGATTTAATTCTATCCTTTTTGAAAATAATACAATCCTTCTAAAGATAGAGATCTCTAATATTTATACACTCAAATACCTTTTTCTATTTGTGTATATAATGTTTTGAGATTGATATAAAATATTTAACTTTTTTATTAATTGAGATTGAGAAATATATTGATAATTTTTTATTTTTTATTTTATTTGGATGTAATTTTAAATTTGACTTTTTGACAAATCAAAATGATATGTAAAAGGATTGGAAATAGATATATAATACTACAACAAGATTAGGAATCTCTAATAGAGGCACTCTTAGGTTTGTGTGTCCCTATCCATAGTTTATTCATTCATGCACAACTAAGTGCTTTTAGTTCCTTTTTTTTTTTCTACTCTACTTGGCATGTAATAGTCATGGGTACTAGATATGCTTCTATATAGAATATTGATCATATTGAGAACCACATTTGTAGATAGTCAATTTCTTTGATAGTGGTTAAGTCTTATTGTTAATATACAAATATCATAAACACATGAAGAACTACAAATTATAATACAACTAGGATTCAATGAGATTGACAACTATATATGTACTTGATAAACATTGTATATATGTACACAGATTATAATAATTGAAAATCCTTAATGACTAGGATGATACTAATAAATGCAAGTTTTATACAAACTACTTAAAGTTTTATTGCATGTGCCAATAGAGTAACACTAAAATTTCTAAAAGACACTACTGCGAAGTGGTGTCAAAAATTGTTACTCGTGGCAATTTCACACTAGGTTTTTCTCCCCTCTATGTGCTTGGACCTAATTATGCATTAACTAATTATTTTATAAACATTCTTAGGAAATAAAACATGGTAAATCAAACTATACTTTTTTTTCTTTTTTTTTCTCCAAGCACTTTTAGACCCCAAAAAAGATGGACGTAGTTTAGAGCACACTGCACCCTAGATCACCTAATTTGGCTCCAAAATTTGAATATGTTGATGTTATGATATTACTATCAGGAATCAACTGTGTAGTTTTTGAGTCAAACTCATTGACCCATGATTCATGAGTAGTGGTTCACAAGAACCCATCTCTCATGATAATGAATGGTCCACTTAGCACTCATTGCATCTAGGTAATGCTCACAGAGGTGAAATTCCAATTTCAATTGTTGATTTTTAGCATTTGACTTTTGGTAAATTAGAATAATTTTATATAAATACAAGGTATTTTCAACACTTTAAGCATTAAGGAGAAAAAATATTGACTAAGAATACCTCAAAAATCATTTCAAGAGTAGTCAAGAGAAAAATTCTCAAGATTATTTTAAAATTTCATTATTCAAGAATCATTCCATGTGTTATGTAATTTTTGTTCATGTTTTGTATGTATTTTATTTGTGTGCATTAACACTTTTTGGAATTCAAATCAATTCAAGTCAAGCAACAATGGATCCTTGAAGGTGATGAATGTGACTTAAGCTCACCAAGGAGACCAGATCTGAGTGGTAAGTTGTCAATTCATTACTTATTTACCATTATCATCTATCTAACCAAGGGTAAGCTCTATTTTATATCATGTAATTTTATATTGTGTAGGTAGAAATACCAACACAATGTTTTAAATAGGCAAGCCCCTATATGGCCCAACCCTTCCCCTATTTTCATGTGTATAGGTTACAAATATGAGGTAAATTGGATGAGTTAAGGCTATTTGGTCATTCATGCACTTAAGCCCTACAAGTTGTCAAGTCATGAAAACTAGATTTTCTCATTAGTAGATAGAGTTCTGACTGTCAGCCGAGAAGGATAGAAGCTATAGCCTTGTGACCTCAAGCTTGCACTTTCAGATCTCTCAAAGAAGGATGATAGTCCAAGGTGCACTATTTTCCAAACAAGATAAATCAATCTTAGATTTTAATCCTAGGCTCCTTTGTGTCTACATTCTACATTTTTTGACTCTATTTTTATTTGGTTGCATTCATTTTTTTAGAAAACATAACAAACTACTATATTTTAATAATTTACATAGTTTATTCATTGCATCATTCAAAATCAATCAATTGATGAGAGGTGTTATTTATCTTCCTTTCTCCAATGCTCTAACATTCAATTTGACTTTATCTAAAATAGAAGCTCATCATCACTAGGGAAAGATAGTTCATCATTTTCACATTATTTCAAATCTATTTCTTTAATGAATTAATCATTTTGATCTAGTATATCATCTTAGAGATCTTGTGCTCTCTATATTATAATTAAAAATTACATTCCCTACTTCTTTACAATAGTAACATTTAACTTTTCCTTTTGGATGAACATTCTTTGATTTGTAATTGAATTTTTTGTACATTTAATACTTATTCTAATTTTGAGTATTCATTTTGGTTAAGTAGAGTATAAATTTCTCCTTCAAGCCCAAAATTGTAATTTTCCTAAAGTGAACACCATACTATACATACTACTAGCACTTGCACCCCCAATAAGGTGCAATACTTATGTCGATAGGCTGAGCCCACATTATTTACAGTCGTGAAAAGCAGTGGACGGTGTGAAGAAAACAATGATCTATCTCACCTATCCCTCTCTACCTCTCCCACCCTCCCTCCCCCCTCCTCTCTCCCTCTTGCTCTCTCCTTCCCTCTATATTTATCTCTATATCACATATCCCTCTCTACCTATCCCTCCATCCATCCCACCTATTTCTCTCTCTCCTTTCCTCTATACTTCTCTCCCTCTCACTTATTCCTTTATACCTCTCTCTCCTTCCCCCTCTAATTCTCTATAACTCCCCATCCCTCTCTACCTCTCCCTCCCTTCCTTTCTCTCTCTCACTCTCTCTAGCTCTCTCTTTCCTTCTCTACTTCTTTATATCCCACCTCTCTCTCGCTCCCTATCTTTATCTCACTTATCCCTCTCTACCTCCATCTGTCCCTTTACCCTCCTCTCTCTCTCTCTCTCTCTCTCTTTATATATCCTTCCCTCTCTACCTCCATCCGTCCCTTTACCCTCCTCTCTCTCTCTCTCTTTCTCTATCCTTCCCTCTCTACCTCCATTTGTCTCTTTACCCTCCTCTCTCTTTCTCTCACACCTATCCCTCTCTACCTCTCCCTCCCTCCTTGCCTCCCCTCTTCTCTCTCCCTCTTGCTCTCTCCTTCCCTCTCTATTTCTCTCTATATAACATATCCCTCTCTACCTATCCCTCCCTCTCTCACTTATTCCTCTCAACCTTTGTCTCCTTCCCCCTCTAATTATGTATATCTCCCCTATCCCTCTCTACCTCTCCCTCCCTTCGTCCCTCCATCTCTCTCTCACTCTCTATGTCTCTCTCCTTCCTTCTCTACTTCTTTCTATCCCAACTCTCTCTCCCTCCCTATCTCTATCTCACGTATCCCTCTCTACCTCCCTCTTTCCCTTTACCCCCCTCTATCTATCTTTCTCTATCCTCCCCTCTCTAATTCTTTTCCCTCCTCTCTCTCTATCCTTCCCTCTCTACTTCTTTACCCTCCTCTCTCTATCTTTCGCTATCCTCCTCTCTCTCTCTCTCTCTCTACTTCTTTTCCCTCCTCTTTCTCTCTTTCTCTATCCTCCCCTCTCTACTTCTTTGCCCTCCTCTCCAATTCATTCCAAAAACAACACTTCCTATCAAACTTTAGTTTTTAATTTTTCTATTTGTTTATTTAAAATTATTATCTTATTTTATTTATTTTACTTAAATAATATTTTTTATTTTATTTATTATATAATTTTATTTAAAGAATCTTTTTTATTTTATTTATTATATAAATTATTATATAAATAAATTAGTTTATAAATTATTATTATATGAATTATTTTATTTTATTTTATTTATTATATAAATTATTTATATTTTTTTTGCACATCCACCAACCATATGCATTGAGTTTGGTGTTCATCCTAATTTGCGGTTCCCTATTTTCAACAAAACTAATCTTGGAAACCTTGTAAAGTGTTGAATGTGACCTATGGATAATCCGTGGTAGGTAGACATTGACTTTTGCTCACTCCAAAATTTTAAAATATCCAGCCATTGCTGTTTACCATATTAAATTGCCTTTTACCGTACCATCTGTGCGTTAACTACTTCCGTGTGAATTTCAAACTGCAGTTTATAGTATCGTCTTTGTGTAAACCACTTCCCTATGCAATTTTATATCCCCTGCCATAAAGTTCGTGGGGTTCCCACTGGCGTTAGACTATTGGAAATGTCGGTGGGGTTCCCCTAGGTATAATAGCCTATCGGCTAATTAAGCATAATATTAAAGCATATTACCTTAAGATCATCATCCTTTGATTTTTCATTAATTCCAACATTGATTTAGTAAGGAGTGAAACTTATTATTTTATAGAAAAAGTAGGGTTTGCATCAAAATGAGCTGATCAAGATAAGGAACCAACACTTCTCACTATGAAACATTAAGTTATCAGGGTCAAAATGCATAAATAACAATAAAAAATGACTCCTAACTATTATAGCAACTATGAGGGGAGCTTTTATAGCTCAAAATTATGTTTACCTTAGTGCAAGAAGGTTGTTTTTAGAGCACAAAGGACTCATTCGCCTTTAGTGGTGAATGGGTCCCTAGCAGGGTTCTAGAAACTGACTTTTGAGTTTTATTCCTCTCATTCTAGACTATTAGATACTAGGTTTTCTCTACCTCAAGCCTCACTGAGGAGTCATTCACCTTTAGTGGTGAATGGGTCCTTTTAGGGCTTTATAAAATCGATTTCAGGGTCCTATACTTCAACTTTTGCATGCTTAGATCCTCGATTGTTAGCTCTTGAAAGTCTAAAACCAATTCTATAGTCTCCTTTATTTTTTCTTGCACTATGAATGACAATCTTGCAACTTGAAAACTTTGACAAATTTTCTTTAATCTCTTATCCACTTGATCTTCAACCTGTAAATATTCTAATACACATTCAAGATAGGAAAAACTTGTTGATTGTTAGTGAATAGGGGTTTTCCTTGGTCAAACCCCTTCTAGTCAATTAAACCAAGTGATGAAATAATGAAATAAGGACATGAAACATGAAATATGAGATGATGATACCTGGGAAGATGTCTTGGAATGTAAATATACAAAAAAACATGAAGTGACCATGAAGAATGTAGATCTTGATCTTGATTGAGATGTTAAACAATTCTTTCAACATGTATTGTAACACCCCTCCGTTTTGCTTTATGGATTGGACATTGTGTCCTTGTCTTGTTTTGTTTATGTTACTGGATATTCAGATACTTTATCTTTTGTGTGTTTTTGATCTCTATTTTTAGAGCGATAGACTATTCAATGTGATGTGACTTGAGTTATCTAATGATTTTTGTTACATGTTTTAATGGTGTAATGTTGTTAGTGATATAACATGTTAGTGCTTATGAGAATATTTGATGTATTGTTGAAGTGCTAGTTTTGTTGAGTGTATTGGTGAAGGGGATGGATTCGCATCACAAGCTTGTCAGCGCCCTACAAATCTAAGATTTCTTCTTCACGGTGTGTATTATATGCTATTATATTTTATGATGTTGGATACTATGTTTTCAGGATTGCACATACATGACATCGACTCCCCCTAGTTTCACAGGTCTGAGTGTGTCGATCCAATGGTTAAGTTGAAGGGAGATAGTAGCTAGGTAACATGTGTCAAGTCTACACCCTACCCATAGTGTGTCGTCAATCATCTGTGTCACATTGTTGTTTGCCAAGTACTTTAATGTTATTTAATTCTGAAAGATTCTTGTTTTGGGAATAGATAGTTTGAATAATTGCATTATATCATGTTTATGATTATTTAACTTAAATTATGCAATGTGGATAAAAGTTTATATTTAAATTAATCAATTATATTTAATTTATTTAATTGATTAAATTTAATCCAAGAGGTTGAATTTAGTTATTAAATAATTAAATTAATTAATTAAATGTGATGCAAGAAAATTAAAAGAAATAAACAAATTAAAATTAACTTGGAATTTAATTTCAAATTGTGGAAATTTAATTATTTTGGAATTAAATTAGAAATTGAAATTGGATTTAAAAAGCAAAGTTGGTTTTCAATTTTTGGTGTGAATTGATATTTAGATATTTTTAAGTTTCAGATTTGCATGCAAAATCAGATTTGGCTATGCAAGATATTTTCAATTAGACATGCATTTGTGAGTTGAATTTAGGAATTAAGGGTTGATTGCAAAATTCATGGAGAAAGAGAATTGGGAAGAGGGAAAAACTACTTCTGGTGTGAGGATAATTTTTGGAAAATTGCACAGAGGAGGGTTTGAGGAAATTACTTTGCTAAAGATTTATTTGGAGATATTCTGGAAATCTTTGTGGTGTTTGTGGATTTCTATCTTGGTTGGAATCATTAAATTGTTGGATGGATGCTTTCAAGGAAGCTCAACATCAAATTTTCATTACCTGTAGCTTCTGGAATCAGGTTTTTTTTTTCTGTGTTTATGTTTTGTTCTTTGAATGCTTTCAAAATTGTAGTGATTGATCAATTTGTTGTCAAATCTATTGAGAAAATGTATTTGTGAATAGAAGAAACAAATTAATTAATTAAATTTAAACCTTCTGTTGTTTTTGTGGAAACCTCTTCGGGAAAATTGTGTAATTCTCTGTAGAAGTTAATTTAATTGAGAAAATGGATTGTTCTATTGTTTAAATCAAACTTTGAGGTTAAACAAGACATTTAGGTTGGTTAAAGAATTTAAACCTCTATGAAAATTGTGATGAAGAAAACTAGAGGATTAGAAAACTTATGATTTGTAATTTAGATCCGTTTAAGCTTTATTGTTATTTTATTGTTTAAAGAATTCAAGAAAGTTGGATTTTTCTGAAAAATATTTACAATTTCACCTATAGGTGAATATTTTGACAAATTTTTTTTCCCAAATCATCTATTGTTGAAATTTGTTTATTTATATATATATATATATATATATATATATATATATGTTTATATACATATATATATATAATACATATATAGACATATATATATATATGTTTATATACATATATATATAATACATATATATACATACCTATTTTGATAAAATATTAATTTTAAATCTGTATTGAATCTCTCTGAATTCCATTTCATGCGAGATTTTGGTGACTGGGCGGATTTTTATTTGTAGATATTTGTTTTGTTAGTATGATAAGGGGGTTGGGGAGGATCTACCTCCCCACAGCCGCCCCCATATGGGAGCGAGTGTCTGGAGGGAGACCTCTCCACACCTCCCCTTGCCTTTCCCATGGGAGTATGGGGAGCGGCGGAAGTACAGCCGTGTCCCCTCTCCTTTCCCTCATATTTTTTTTTTAAAATTGAAACCCATTAATATGATATGTGTGGCTGTGCAAATTTGCCTTGATCTCGGTCTATGCGATTTGCCTTGGTTTCGGTGCAGTTATAATTCTATGATATGTCTTAGATACATTTATTGAATGTATATATATATATTATAAATGTATATATGTATTTATATTAAAATATAAATATATAAATATATTTAATATATATATATATATATTTCATAATTAGATTGTTCTATTTTTAAAAAGGGTAACATGTTTCTATGATTTATTGGAATTGATGAAATAAAACTATAGTTGGATTAATGTGGTTATGGATTATTTGAACAATTAAATTTATAGATAAAGATGTAAATTGGATGCGTCTTATTAAATAATTAATTGCATGCAATGAAAATTTTGGAAGGGTAAATCAATAGATGAAATGGACATAGTGTGTAGTTGGAAAATTAGAAGAAATATAGGATCTGGTTGGGTGATTGAAAATAATTACTTATAGAGAACTTAAGTTGGTTTTTAAAGAAAACTTTGATTTCGATTTAAATTGTTTAAATTAATATTTTTTATAATTGTAGATTGAAGACACTTATTTAATTATTTCAATTATCTTGAAAGAGAAATAGTTTTATATTATTGTGAATAGAGATTTTAAAAGATAAGGTTGAATGCATGGTTAGATTGTTAATGAAAAGGGATATTTTAAGATATTTTATATTGCATGCTTTAAATGGATAGCTGAAGAGACATAGATTTTGGATAGAAAATTGAAAAGATTACTAGCAATAGTTTTATGTTGTATTAAAAGATAATTAAGGAGTTGTTTATAATGAAGAGACAATTAATTACCTTTAAGTTGTTTATTTTCTATTTTGGGCAATTATATTAGTGTGATTGAAATATTTATGAGATATGGATTTAGAATATCCAAAAGTAGTGATTCCCTCGTGATTGCCTTTTATAATTATTTTTTTAGTATTTTGCAAAGGGTTGTGAGTTTAAATTGTGTAGGATTCTCTAATATGAAAATAGAAAAGGGGTATATGGTTAATCGAGTAAACCTTGTTATTGTGTACTTGCCTTTGTAGATATTACCTATTGCTTGAGTATGGATTTAGAAAATCCAAATATTAGATTTGATTAATGACTTGATTGCTTTTGTAGCTATGTCGTCATGTTATATTTTAGGATGTGGGATTATGTGTTAGTCCAAATTTGTAAGTCTTCCAGAGAATCTTAGAGGATCTAAGAGGGTTGTCGATTCATTATGTCAACCAGTGTTTTCCCTTGGGTAGTGCATGGTGTCTTATCAGTATTTACCCAGTTTCCACGAACGGGGTTGTTTGTACCTCCTATGAAAAGAGTGGACTATGTGTTTGTTGCCTCCAAGATGTTTAGAGTGGGTTCTATTATTTGTTCCTCCTTGTGATGGAGTGGTTTGGATACCTAGGTTGTATGCACTTGTGATTCCCTTGGTGGATAGTTTGTTTGTGTGTTATCGAATAGAAGAGTGGCTTCCATTAGGGGCTAGAGCCTAGAAGAGGTAGGATTTGGGTAACCTATGGAAGTGAGTTTTATCAAGTGATAACTAAAATTGAAATTAATATTGGGGAGTACTACACATTAAAAATATAAGTTCTAGCTTCACTCATAGTCAAGTGCTAGTTAAGACTTGGAATGAGTGGAAAGGCCTAGAATGTCATAGTCATCTATTTTGTCTGTACGAGAGGTATTTTGATTCCATACTAGTAATTATGAGGGCTGAGGGTCAGTAGAGGCCACCAGGATCACCGAAGTCTATGAAGATTTGTCAAGAGTAACTTATTATGAGTTGTGCGATGACACTCTGTCTAGGACAACTGTTTGTTAGTATTTATGTTAAGTGTATGGTTCTTTGAACATACTTGATCTATTTTATGTCTAGAAGAAATGTGACCTATGTCAGTGATGTGAGAGTCATACTTGTATTGTACTTATGTTGTACTTTTGTTTGGTTGAGTCAGTATGAGTCTACCTATGGTTTGAGGTTGTAGATCTTTGTCCATGTTACTTTGTTACTATCTCCTAGCATGGGGGCTGGGCCTTTGGGTACCACTTGGTTGGGTGGAACATGCACCAAAAGCATTGGGTCCCCATTTATCTTCAGTACTTGGTGGCGAGACATCTAGTTGGACAACTTGCGGTTCTTGAGTTTTTCTTGCATTGTAATATTTTAGATTGTATAAGTTATTTATCCCTCTTATGTATACGAGGTGGAATTTTGTAATTATAATCTTATGTACTATTGCCTCATTCTGGGAATGAGTGATGTAATTATTGGATTAAGTAAGTGATTATGAGATTGTATCTTGGATGTTTATCTTATTATGTTATGTTGTATGATGTTTATTTCATAAAGTATTTAATTCTATGGTTATATGTAAAGTTTTTGTGTGGGTGAAGTAATCCCAACCTTGTAGCCTTAGAGGTTGTTGTTAATTAGTAAGTGTATGTTAATTGCACTTTAAAAAAAAAATAAAATTGGTTCGCTTAAATCATTAATTACAACTTCCTTTAGGGTTACTTGGTGGGGCATTACCTGTATCTTCAATGCTACATCAACAATCTTAACTCAACATCATGCTTGAATACATTATGCCTTTGACATGATGAAATGATCTTGAATTTCTATGATAACTCTTGATAATTTTCCCTTGAATGTCTTCTTGAATGCTCTCAAATGCTCTAAAATACTATTGTGGACTCTTAGGAAACTTCCATAATGATTCTTAGGTGATATTGTGTCAATTAGCCTTATATTTATACTAAATCTAGATATTAACTCTGAAATTCAAATAATTCAAGCCGACATCAAATCTAGGAATGACAATTATTAAAATATTGCAAGAAATAAATTTAAAAATGGGGTCCTTATTAAGGGACGACCCATTCGCCACCTATAGCAAATGGGTTCTGACACAAGTTTCCAGGACCTTGCCTTTGGGGAGGGAAGAATGTTAACAACCCATGTCAAATGTGAAAAGAAAGGGAGGCCCTATAGAGGGAGGACCCATTTGCCACCTAGGGTGAATGGGTCTTGGTACCATTTTCCAAGACTTCAAATTTGCCAAATTAAATGTTTTAAAATTTTTATACTAAGTGTTGGGAGGGAACCTCTGAAGGTGTCACAAATAAGACTTAAATTTGAATTAAAGAGGCTCATTAACTCCAATTAACCATAATTAATTAATGAGATCCTAGATAAGCATGAAAGTGTGTTACAATACTTTATAACATCTAAATAAGGTACAAATTAAGTACACTTTATTAAAAATGGCCCAAGATCAATGTGAATCTATCTAACACATTACAACATTAAACCTAGGCAAAATTAGGTTAACTCAATGACAATTATTCCCAAATTAAGTAAGGAAAAGGGATACTTTTTTTTCACTACACTTATATGCTCTACAATTTTTCTACCTTTATCCATCTTCAATTTGTATAATCTTTGCTTCAATATCATCTTCAATCTTTGTACTTGAGATCTAAAAATGTTGTTTAGTGAATGGTGATATTTGGGAATAGGGATATTTTCTTAGTATAAAAAAATTGCGCAAATAAATGAATGGTGGAATAGTCTAGCATAGATCAAAGGTGTAGGGTTATGAATTGTATAATGATGGTAAAATTGTAATTGGCTAGTTGCATATGAAGTCTAATTTTTTGAAAAGTATATAATTGAAATTTAGAGATAGATAATATGATTAAGATTCAAGAATTAAAAAATTAAATAAAGGGTCATATTTTCCTTCATCTAGAAACATGGAATCACTACCTTGCATACCTATTTCTTTCCTTGTAGCAATTAAGGGTATTTTATATTTCTTCTAGCTCACTTGTAGTAACTAAAGTGCATTTATACAACAAGCACATATCATTTTAAAGTAATAATTTGATACTTTTTTATTATGTTGAGCTGCATTCTATTTTCATATGGATGTGTTAAAATTCCAATTTTAAACAATCATGCCCATTTTCAATGTCACTATTAATATTGATTGCTAAGAAATCTTAATAAACTACACAAGTTTTAAATCATTGGTCATGCTATTTTGAAATTTAAATGTGGCCATCCTCTCATAACATGTAGGATATTAGTTCTCCGTATGCAATTTTAATTTTTGTATGCACCATACCATTAGAGGTTATTCCATGGTGTTACTACCAAATGAAATACCCAATATACATAAACCCTACATTTTTAGGTAGATTTATCTTGTGCATTTTATAGTATTGGTCGTTTTTCTTTTCCTTTTCTTTTAATCAATTAATAGGTTGTCATTATGAATGCACTAACATTCAAAAACTACTATAAACCACTTAAGTTTCCTAACACCTTCTCAACTAAACGAGCTGTGGTTGGATGGCTAATAGAGTTCAATCATAATATGAATCTTTGTTTTAGTTATTTAGTCTTGTGCATGGTTTTAAAATGGATTTCACATACCTTCAATGCTTATGTTATAATTATTTTATGGTTCCATATAGATTGTAGTTTGATTTAGAAAGTTGATATATATTTAGTGGGTCGCTCCTCATATAGATATTTATAAACTTCTTTTGTCAACATTTATCAATATGAAACATTATCAAACTTTTGAAATATAAACCCCAAATTTTAGACCCATCGCATGCTCAAAACATTGTCTCAAACTCTCTAATGACATGTTTTTTTTTTCTTATTACAAAGATGAAAATTTACATTAACTTTGACAACTTGTAAGGGAAGCATGCATTCAAGTGGGAAAACCCCAACCTTGTGCCTACAATCCATTTATGCTTAGAAAAATAATTATTTTATTTCATGATTGCTTAATTCTAGTAACATGCTAAACTCAAACACAATATAAGACTATCGAAATTGAAGCTACTAACCAACACTCTAGTATACACAAACTTCAAAGCTGGAAACATTTGGATCAAGCTAATTGACACGAGTGTAACTAGCTACTACCATTGAACAATATGCAAACTCAAAACTACGAGTGTGCTTTATTAGAGAACTAACAGAGAAAACAAAAGCAGCTATTGTAAATGGAATTTTTCTGCAAAAAAAAAAAGAACTAAGCCATTATACAGAAATAAGAATGATAGAAGAGAGCTTGACCACATTTTCTGCTTAATTCAGTGTGAAGAATAAAGTATCTATATGTCTATTACATAATCTTGACCGAATGATAAGTTTGGACTAGAATCTGGCTTTGGTATCGATGTCATAAAGAAAAAGGAAAATAAGATTCTCTAGTTCAGCAAAATATTAATTGTCAACTCGTTCAAATATCTTCTAACAAAACAGTCTTTTGTTGCAACTTTGCAATTGTTAAACTAACATTGTACTCAAAGTATACAGCAGGAAAGCAGTTTTCGGGCTTTCCGAAAAAGAGATAAATTGAAAATTCCGATATCAGGAATAGAAAACTATAAATAATGTTTACCGCTTTCCAGAGTTTTGAGTCATGATAAGAACCAGTTAGTTCGAACATGGAACTGAATAATATAATAGCAAATAGTAAGAATACTACATAGTATATTCAACTTCAATAGGACAGAGTGAGATGCATGTGTTGTCATTAAGAAATAATGAAAATATAATAAGAAACTATTTGCAGTTGCAGGAACGTATATTCATTTCATGACGGTCGTGACCTAAACTGTATATTCGAAGAATCTAAATATTGAATGTTAGAATATTATGTCGACGAGCATCTTAAAATATATCATAAAATATCACTCTTTTATATTAACAATCAATATATTGTATGTGCTAAATTAAATTTGAGCATTCTTATTAATTACTTGTTGCAAACAATTCATGTCTTGTAATTAAGATATCGATTTCTTATTGTAGAATCGAGATACATTCACTACAATAAATCAATGGTATGTTGGATTTTAATTTTTTTTGGGGGGTTTTTATATGAAACTTAAGAGCTTATAGCTATTGTTTTGCCTTCTGGATTGTTAGACAAATATTGGAAGATTCTTATGTACACAAAGGTCAAAAAATTATCATTTCTACTTGATGTGTGATACATATTCTCTAGTGCCACAAAATTTGCACAATTGATCCAATACATATGCACAAATGCCCCAGTAATAAAGTTGACAGGACAAATATTGACGCATTTGAAATTTTTAGTGGACTTTTAATTAGCATATATCAATGAAGGTTATTGGAACATGGATAAATTCAATTAATTATTATCTCTAATAAAAAGATATTTCAAAATATATAATGCTTATTGTTTTATACAAACATTAAAATAGATATATGATTATTAAGATTTTGAAATAAGAGACAAAACAGATATAATTATGTTTTTCAAATATTTAAACATTTTATAAAAGACCTAATAAAAAAAACATAATACCCAACCCTTAAGCATATATAATTTCAATAATATTTTATTTCATTTAAAAATTTACCTTTATATTATTTTTTACTACTTTTAAATGTATAATTCCACATTTTCCATTGATAAATATATCTAACAAAGTTGCGTCTTATTTTTGGTTCCTGATATTACGTAGTTTCTTAAAATTCTCAATATGATTTAGCTGCTCTTGTATATGTAGTATTGTCACCATAGGTTAATACTGTTATATTTGCTGTGATAAGTGATTTATACTGTTGAACGCATCCCATTTACAATTCATGATGACATAGTAGGAGGACGGAAACTTTATATTATAAAGAAGTTTCAAGGGATGGGGCCCAATAGAACTCCATCTTCTGTTAGTTCAAATTAAAAAATGTCCATGGCATGTGGTATTGCCGGCACCATTACATTGAATACATTGAATTTTAAGCCGAAAAAGTCTATATATACCATCCCGGAGGATAGGGAAATACAACTACTTAGGGCTACTTTAGCTACTTCTCTCATCCCACTGCTGTCTTTGCTATCGTTGCTAATATACCTGAGTTGAGTTTCTGCTTTAAATCTTTAAAATGAAAGCTAGTCTTGCTTTCATTGTTTCAGTCTCTTTCCTTTCTTGGGTTACTTTAGTTTGTGAAGCTCGGCCGATTTGGATACCGAATACAGAAATACTAATGCCCTCACCAGCTCCCGCCCCCGTCATTTATGCGGTCTCCACTGGTAACCAGAAAGAGACAGCGACCAATAAGGACGGCTCTGCTGGGACTCTTATAGGTAAGAAGAAAAAGTATGATGGTTACCCAACAAATGATAATGAAGGTGCTGCAGCACCACCCAGGATGATTCACCCACAAGGTCATAGTCCTGGAGTGGGACACAGCGATCCTCACTCCCTCTGCTGTTGAACAGCCAAGTAGAAGAATGTGATTACACATTCATATTATAAATTAATCCCTGCCTTGTCCGCTCGTTAACTGATCTTTTTCTAGAGTATATTATTTTGTACAAGGAAATATCGTGCGGGGATGTTTTCGCCATATTTTATGCATGTAAAAGTCATATTATGTAATGTTTGTTGGAATATATTTCTTCGTTAGAATGTGAAAGTATGAAGCGAAGTACGAATATCATGTTCTTTCTGTCCTTTCGATGAATGATATTTCCTTCTTTTATACAGTTTTTATATTGCCGGTTCCTTTAAACCGAATGCATTCATTATCTCGTTTTATTTTACTTCCAGTTCAGAAAGCTTGCAGTGTAAAAGTTGAGGACGAAGCATCAAAGTGGTTTAGATTAGATTGGCTGCGACGCACATATCAAAGTGGAGGTTATCCTGAAATCTGGAAGCCATCATGAATAATACCACTATTTGTATGTCCTAAAATTATTGTATTTAACAAGAGAACTTCGTATTGATATGCGCCGTCATATGTAACTTACATCACATACATAATGTTTTTAAATTTATGTAATGTATTTTTTTGAAAAAATATAATATTTCTTGTTTTTCATTTAAAACATAATATTTCTTTCATCTAGTTTTTAATAACTAGCACTTGCACCCCTTGCGCCTCAATAAGGTGCAATACTTACGCCGATAGGCTGAGCCCACATTATTTATGGCCGTGAAAAGTGAAGAAAGTAGTGATCTATCTCATCTATCCCTCTCTACCTCTCTCTCCCTCTTGCTCTCTTTTCCCTCTCTATTTCTCTTTATATCACATATCCCTCTCTACCTATCCTTCCCTCCATCCCACCTATTTCTCTCTCACTCTCTCCTTCCCTCTCTACTTCTCTCCCTCTCTCACTTATTCCTCTCTACCTCTTTATAACTCCCCTATCCCTCTCTACATCTCCCTCCCTCCCTCTCTCTCTCTCTCACTCTCTCTCTAGCTCTCTCTTTCCTTCTCTACTTCTTTCTATCCCACCTCTCTCTCCCTCCCTATCTCTATCTCACTTATCCCTCTCTACCTCCCTCCATCCCTTTACCCTCCTCTCTCTCTCTTTCTCTATCCTTCCCTCTCTACTTCTTTACCCTCCTCTCTATTTCTCTATCTCACCTATCCCTCTCTACCTCTCCCTCCCTCCCCCCTTCTCTCTCCCTCTTGCTCTCTCCTTCCCTCTCTATTTCTCTCTATATCACATATCCCTCTCTACCTGTCCCTCCCTCCATCCCACCTATTTCTCTCTCACTCTCTCCTTCCCTCTCTACTTCTCTCCCTCTCTCACTTATTCCTCTCTACCTCTCTCTCCTTCCCCCTCTAATTCTCTATATCTCCCCTATCCCTCTCTAGCTCTCCCTCCCTCCCTCTCTCTCTCACTCTCTTTGGCTCTCTCTTTCCTTCTCTACTTCTTTCTATCCCACCTCTCTCTCCCTCCTATCTCTATCTCACTTATCCCTCTCTACCTCCCTCGTCCCTTTACCCTCCTCTTTCTCTCTTTCTCTATCCTTCCCTCTCTACTTCTTTTCCCTCCTCTCTCTCTCTCTTTCTCTATCCTTCCCTCTCTACTTCTTTACGCTCCTCTCCAATTCATTCCAAAAACAACACTTCCTATACTATTTTAGTTTTTCATTTTTCTATTAGTTTATTGTTTGGATTTTATAACATAGAACAAATTTTATTTTTATTAAAAATTTATTATATTATTTTATTTAAAGAATCTGTTTTCTTTTATTTATTATATAAATTATTTTATTTATTATTGAGCTGACCATATCAAATCTTCTAATTTAAATTACCAAGCAGATAAACTTCCTCCAATTAGGATTCATTTGAACATCATGGGAAGATAAGGTTAATTAAATAGTTCTTTACATTTTATATCAGTGAGGAATCAAACATGTTTTAAGGAGCGTATGTATGTGGTATCATCCTTTGCCTTTTTGTAGCTGGGTAAGTCAGCCATATAATCTTTTCTTGCCCTGAAAATTTGTTACGTTTATGTCATCAAATCTTTAACATCCTGCAATCGGACCTTAAGCAATATCTTTTTCAACAACTAGAATATGAATCCGTACCCACATATCCCCTGCCGTAAATTTCGTGGGGTTCCTGCTGACATCATATTGCTGGAAATGTCAGTAGGGTTCCCCCACGTAGAATAGCCTATCGGCTAATAAGTATTCACATTTTCTTTGTGGACATGTTCATATTATATCTTTGATTGAGAATTAATTTTTATCATTGAATTGATCAAAATAAGAAGATGAAAATAATTTTTTAGCATTTTCTCTTTCCTTCTAATAAGACTAGTTCATTGATCTACGCTTATATAATGACAAAAAATGAATTTATGAAATATTTGCTAAGATTTCACCAAATGAAACTATCCTTATAACATAAGGATAATTTAAGTCTATAAATTAAGGGACCGGTGTTGATTTAATCTTCCACTAAACGAAAGTAAATAACTTGGTGTCCTTTAAAATAGGAAAAGTTTGACATCATTTGAAATAATTAAATAATTTTAAATAGTGACAAAAGATGATTAAAGAATATTTATAAGTCTAATAAGTGATTAATAGTTTTAGGATTCAATCTAATCAATAAGTATACATAGTTGAATTCAAAAACATACTCTACAAAATAAATAGAATTTTATAGATTTTTTAAGATTGAATATGGATGAAACTCAATGTTTAATAGAAACACTAAATAAAAGAATGGAGCATTTTGTAATTGGTAAAGAAGTAGATGGATCAGAGTCACATCTTAGTGCAAGTTTCTTTTGTCCCCAAAATATTCGCACCAATTCAGTCATCCAAATTGGTAGTGATACCCTTTTCCATGAGGATTCGGTGAATGCAATCATCTTATGCATAGTGGTTGTCGTTAGCACTTCTACTACAACAAAGATGGTCAATTTTTTCATATGAGGATATGATATGAATTGTTAGAAAGGTGAGCACTTTTCACAAATTATACCATTGTTGAACAACAATAAAAAATTGCACAAATTAACAATAATAAAACTGGATACTAGAAAATAATATTATAATTCTTCAAGTTATTTCCAATGTGAACTGCTAATTCTTAAAAAGCATTGCATTTCTGTGAATAATCACCCAAATTCCCTTAGAGGAATAATTCCCTAAAACTAACAACTAATTAATTAACTAATTTATTAAATGTAAACTTTAATTTCCTAACAACCCCCCCTTAAAGTTTACATAGTAAAAATAAATTTAAAAAATGTAAACCTTAAATTCCTACATATCCCCCCTTAAGGTTTACAATAGAAAAAATGAAAACCAAAATTTTGTACCAGCATCAACCTAAACTCCTTTGTCTTGAGCATCAACCCAAACTCATGTCTAGATGAATGTTCGATTACCAACTCTTTATCAAAATTGATCCAAACTCCTCTTGTCTAGATTACAAACCCTTCATCAACATCAATTCAAACTCCTCATGTTTAGATAAACGCATGGATTACCAACTCTTCATCAACATTGATCCAAAATCCTCATGTCTGGATAAATGTTTGGACTACCAACTCTTCATCAGCATCAATCCAAACTTCTCATGTTTGGATAAATATCTAGATTACCAACCAACTATGAATCGAGACTAATTCCATTATCCACAGTAACACACCTACACAAACCAACAACACAACTCTCCATGTTTGTGGATTCAATTATCCACAGACCAACAAACCACTGCATGCCCCATCTTGATCTTGAAAGGACTCGAGATGAAACCAAATTTTATTCTCTCCATTTCCTCTAGCCTCCAATCAAACCCTATTACACTCTATTCATATGATTTCACATGTGAGTCTTTGAAAGAACTATCATGTGTAACAAAGATGCTCCCAAATTCATAAACAATCTTTGAGATATGTGTGGCCATGATTAAAACTAACAAGGTGTCCAATTGAAAATTCACCTTTTACAATGTGACCTTATTTCCCATTTACAAAACACATTAAATTTATCTCTCCAAAATATGCAACTTCAACTTTAACAAATAAATCTTTATATCTCTGTTATAATTTCTAGAGCACATTAAATAAAATTGACTTTGTAGAAAACCCTTATTACTCCATTACAAAATCCTTCTGCCACTTCAAATAGAAAACCAGATAATTATTTTTACACTATTATACCTTATCAATGAACCCTGGAAAATAAAATTGAAGCCACTGCACCTTCCCCACCTTGTGTCCTTTTTACATGCAATCAAAATTTCATTTTACATGTTATTCGTGTTTCATATCCATTTTTACTACAAATAATCCATACTCACTTCTCTCCTCTAGAAAAATTCTTATAAATGAATGCAGCCAATATTTATTCCAGATCAAGCAACATAAATTCTCATGATGAAAGACTAAAACACTTCATTAATTCATTCAAATTTTAATTTCTTTAGTCACAATAAATTTCAACACCAAAACTACATATTTCAACATCATAACGAGAAACTTACATTACTCTCCCACAAAACTAGCATCATTATTGCTCTGATACCACTATTAGAAAGGTGAGCAGTTTGCACAAATTATACCATTGTTGATCAAAAATAACAGATTGCACAAATTAACAACAATAAAAATGGATAATAGAAAATAATATTATAATTCTTTAAGTTATTTACAATGTGAACTGCAAATTCTTGAAAAGAATTGCATTCCTATGAATTACATTCTCGTGAATAACCACCCAAATTGACCCAAATTCCCTTACGAGAATAACTCCTTAAAACTAACAACTAATTAATTCAAAAAATTATTAAATTTAAAATTTAATTTCCTGACAAGAAATCTATGGACAAAATTTGACTAGTGCCACATTTACATTCTTGGCCAGGATTCTTGTTTTCCCTTCGACTATGCTTTTATCGACTCTGCAATAATTGAAGATGTAAGAGTGAAGAAAGGGTACAAGATGAGCGTGGCTTGGAATAATGGTGAAGAAGCTAAACTCTTAATTTTCTATGTAGATTTGTTGACCAGCTTTAACATAAATAAAGAGCGAGTTAAGGTAGTCCTCTAGTTCACATCGGTCTGGTGGAATGGAGTTTAGGGTGATGGTTTTCTTTGGACTGAAGGAAAACTAGTTCCTAATTTAATAAAGTAACTATTGTGAGAGATTTAACTTGTTGAATTGGTTATAATTCAAAAAAAAATATTTGTTTAATTCTAGAATCATTCGAGTAATTAACAACACTCAACATTTTTGCACTTCTCCAAGATACTGACTCTTTTCCCCACCAACCATTGATAGATGGCTCCAATTGTTAATGGTCTACCAATCTAAATGTAAAATTTAATCTCTATACTCTTAATGCACCTTCCAAAACCTGCCTTTCAACACATATCTAACATGAATTTTTAACAACGACCAATAAACCAAAGTACTTTAGAAACATTAAATTAAATTATTAGGTTGCAACAACACAAAATTTCACCAACCCAAACCACCAATATTATTTCTTCTTGCTAACACAAACTGGTAGCAAGCAAAATATAGGCTAGTGTGTTGTGAGGAAGTACAAAAATAATTTAGAGAGGAAAGTAGAAAGTGGGCCACAATGATTTTTTGCGTGTTAGGATGATGCGGGAACAAAAAATGGGATGCTACTTCTTTTCATGCTTCCTAGAGTTGTTATGTTCAACAAAGTTAATAGAAATACTATTCAGATGCCTCAACATAAGTATAAGAACTTCATACCTGTTATGGTTAAGAATAAAATGTTGAACTCTACCTACTTAGACCATCATAAACCTAAATTCAAACTTTGGATGAGTCGCCTTCCATGGTTCACACATTTGATAACAAAAATTGTTAAATAATCAAGCAATTTAAAATGAATTAACAATCACAAACAAAGTAGACGAACACACATCACACAAAATAAATGATACATAGATTACCTGGTTCAACAATATATCTACAACCATGAAAAAGGTGGGCACAATATCTTTATTGTAGAACAATACCAAATACAAGTTCTTCATATCTTTCATATTACAATTAACAATCCCATATAAGAGTGATTTGGGGAATGGAGAAATTTAAGAGGCATGAAATGTGAAGGGATAGAGGTTGTTGGACTTCACATACATAACAATCTCCCACTTGAAGTCCAAACCATGTTTCAGCTTGAAGATGTCAATTGCCTTTCTACATTTATTGTGGACTTCTTTTGTGTTCTTCTCAACTGAGATAATAGCCATTGCAACCGAAGCATATCCTTACCTCCTTCAATGAGATTAATGTATTTTAGTTTTTTGGTTGAAAGAGCTACTACATTTTGTAATCTAGAAATCGAATTTATCATTCCCTTTGTAAAGGTAAATACATATATAGTGGTTCGTATTTGTTTTTCCAAATCACTAGCCATGTTAGAGTCAATAAAACTTTGTAGTTGTGCATCTTTCTCTCTAAATATCAAAACATGATTACAAGTCACTGTAGACATGCAAAATCAACATCATGCACCTAAATCTAACTAATTAACATTGAATTCATCATTTTTCATTTTAATTAAATAAAATTATCTTTTGTTTGATTAAATCCCAAGTCATCCTCCTTAAATTAAATAAATCAATTTTATTTAATTATCTTCAAATGTTCTTCATAAATTTGCATCAATTTCCTCCCATTTGATTTAAATAAATCCAAGTATCTAAGTCAAAGTAAAAATCAACTAGTCTTCATCTTAATTAATAAAATCTTGATTAATGCTAACTCTAATCCATGTCCCATCCTCTAGCTTTTGCCACTTGCACAAATAAATCAATTTAAGTAATTTATTAAATCTCCAGTTTCTCTCAACAAGGCATAAAAGTGGAATATTCCTCCTTTTCAAATCTCCCTCCAAATGAGATATGTCCTTCCAACAAGGCATTTATTTCATCTTACAAATCCTTTTCCCTTGAGCCAAGTGGCCATAACTCCATTTGACCCCCCCTTCACCTTGCCATTTCACTAATTTCAAATTTCAACTAATGGCATTTATGGGCATATTCATCAAAACATGCACATCCTTGGCTCATTCACATGATGACAAGTGGCTTCTTCCTATTGGTTGGGTTTTTATCCTACAGTCATCCCTTTTTCTTCTTCTCTCATCAAATTCTTCTATAAATAGAGAGGTTATCCTTCATTTTGATCATCCACAATTTGGGCACTTTTACTATAGGCATTTTGGAGCTGATCATCATTTTGCATGTCATTTCCAATATGATAATCTAAGATTATCTAGGATTGGGAAAGGGCTCCTCTACATATCAAGGGTGCACCAATCCACTATGGAATAGGTATGAATATGCTCTTGTATGCATTCAAATTGGCTTATTTGGTCTCCTAGAGTTTTATTTAGGAATATTTGATATGAATCAATGTTTCATAGGGATGTTGAGTTTTTTGATTTAAACTAACTTATGCTGAGTGTGAGATAGTTTAAGCCTCTCTTGCAGATTTTTGCATCCACAGATTGTAATGTCTGTTTTCTCAAGCTTTGATTCACCTACCAATTGTAGTAATTTGCAAGTTTTCAAATGTCTTTATTTGCTGGTTTTTTTCCCAAATAAAGTGCTTTGCTAACTGTTAAAGCATTCCTGGTTCCATGAAAGATAATTGATGGTGATCTTGATTGCAAGTACTTAGCATGACTTTTTAAATAATGTTGTTCACAGCTGTGCAAGTACTCCATTACGAGTTTTCTTATGCCACATTCAATGGTTTGCAAATATATTTCTTTAATGGAGAAAGTACAAATCACAAGGGAAGAATTGCGACATAGTACTAAGATTTTTGGAGTCTTTGAGAAATGCATGAAAGAGTGGGCTTCACAATGAGTGAGCTTCACTATTCAAAAGCCTCGAAATCCCACTTTATAATTTTATATTGGGTATCTCTTCATACATAGTCCTTACGTCTATGTTAATCCTTGGAGCGTTGGCTGGTTGAAAAATTCTTCTTTTAGCAGCGTCTCTATGCCATTTATCAAATCATGTCCAGTGTCATTTTCATCCACATAATATAGGGTAGATTAATGCGGATAGTTGTGGACGTTTGATTAGGAAGTCTCTAGATTGGACGTCAATCATTATAAAAGAAGTCTTGCAGTCATTGCGTTCTATTGTGAAATTCAGCTTTACACCTGACAAATGCATTTGCTTGGAAGTTAAAAAAATAAAATTATTCATTGTATTCTTTGTACACCTGCCAGCTACATTGTTTGAAAGGATTCACATTTATTGCTATATCTATCTTTACACCTCCCAGAATGCGAAATCATTTAAGAGATAATCTGTGCATAAATTATTCATTTGCTTAATTTTGCGCAAAAGATTTTGTAAAAGCTCGGGTGATCTGAAGTGAAACTCGCAACTAGAATATCTAATATTTGGGGGGATTTGTTAAAAAGTTCACATTCCTTTTCTGCGCTTCATCATTTTTCATACATTTTGGCACAGGTAGAGAGGATGTTGGTCCAAGGTTGTGGAATTTACTTTTACACCTGCCAACAACATTCGCCTTTTGTCAAACAATTCACCTGCCTTGTCTCTACCACTGTGCTTCCTTTCCATGCTTTATTTAAGGTGTTTGGTCAAGCAGTTTACATGCTTTGTCTATGCTTCTACATTTCGCATATTGGTCTGACAGAAATAGGCGTAGTGGATCAATCAGTAGATGTTTTATGGGTAGACTAGATAATTTTTGTTTCAAATAAAGTTATCCCACCTACTGCTTGCTCCATTCTTGTCTGACTGTGACTGTGTCAGTTTGGTCAACCATTTACACAAGATGAAATTAATTGATGGGGGGGAAATCAATTACCAACTGCAATGGAAGTAAATTATATCTAATGCCTTATCACTCTATTTACTAGGATGTAAGAATCATTTAATACTGATTTAAAGCATTTCATATCAATTGGGAAGTATTAAGTCTTTTCCCCATACTACAAAAAGTAAATTACAGAGGGGAAAACAACATCCAACATCTCTGTAATAACCTCCTTCACTGAAAGACTTTCATTAGAAGTCTCAGTTGAATCAAGTTTGCGTGCACATTCAAAAACCTCTTGTGCAAAACCTCTAAGAAGAGCATTAAGCTACACTGTATACTCAGTATCTTTCTTGCCAATCACCAAACCACAGACCCTGCGAATTTGCAGCTGTCTAAGAACCTTCATTTGGAAACTATTGCTAAAACAAAAGTGGCAACAAAACCTCTAAGATTTGAATCCCTTTCTTTAGTCAAAATAATCTCAAATAACATAGATAAAAACTTGTCATATTGTCCAATGGGTTTGCGCCTTGTTTTTTTTTATTTGGTGACTTACTTTTTCTAATTTCTTCCATTAATACAAAGAGTTCGCCAATTGTCATACAAATTTAAGCTTCTTTTGGGGTTATAAATGCTCAATTTGCAAAATGATTTATGCAAAAAGTAACATATATTGGCATAATTTGAGGATAAAGTTGGTGTCCTTATTTCACAAAAGCCCAGATATACAGTTCAAGTAGCAACTACTATTACATTGTTTGCAGCTTACATGACATGTTTAAATATCAATGATACCTTTAAATATTGCCTAGCTAGCTTCCACAGTTGTCGTACATGCATTTAAAGACTTATTTTTTCTGCATTGATTTGTGTTAGTACTATGTTTCAAAGTTTTTAGATCTTTATGTCTTCAGCCTAGCGCTGTCAAAAATCCAATGATTTTCTAAATTCTATATCAACTACAGATTTGGTTTACACTCAAGGTCATTCATTAAGTACATGAGATTGAGCGATTGTGCTAATAAATGCAAACCTTGTGCTATCAGTAAATCAATTCATTATGATGCTCATTCAGTTTTAGAATATCCTTGTCTTCTGCTAATAAACTGTTGCATTTAATTACTTCAAAGCAGTCGATGCATCCACCAAATCCATTATATCAGAAAGATGATAAAATTTTCTGGACAAAAATCAAGCAGATGCTGTTACTCATTTTTTATTTTTTTGCTGGAATGCAGAGCTAAAATATCATAGAATATTCGATTAGAAAAGGTGGTATAAATGGATAGTACATTGGTTGTTGTTGCAAAGCTTCTTTTGTGATAGACCACTGTTTGAGATCATACTACTTTCTTAAAATCTGATTTTTCAGCCTATAACTATTGTTTTTTTATTCATGATAGGTTTGCATCAGTGGCATTGGAATTGGACACTATACTTAAGCAAAAGGAAGTAGATTGAAGTTAGAAAATTTGAACATTGAAATTAAGACTTTGAAAATCATTTTTTAATGCTTGTCATTATAATTTGGGGCTTCAATTCCTGCTTTTATTTTCTATTTTCAGACAACTCACTTCATCTTTTGGGCTTAAAATTAGTTCACTCAATTCAAGCTTTGTCAAAATTGGGTTAAAACTAAACTTAGATGCCTACTAAATTTTAATTTGGGTTCTAAACATTTGACAAGAAACTCTCACATTTTGATTTCGGGGCTTAAAAAAAAACTCAATTTTTCCTTTGGAAATTAAAATGAGCATGTACTTCTTTGTTTTGTAATCACTTACCCAAAATAATATCATCTAAAAGGATTATGTGCTTCTCTCACACCTCACGATGATCTTGCGAATCAAAAGGCTTTTGATGATCTTAAGTTGTGCAAGTGATTGCCTCCACATTTCATTTGGGATTAAATAAATTGGAGAAAACTGGTGAGTGTGAGTGGAGCATATTGCGTGTTTTCTCTCTTTTTTTCTCAACAAAGATTGATCGAACTACGGATATGTTCGCTCGGTTTTTTTTTATCTTAGAGGGGCTACTTGGTGGGAAAAAGTAATCACCCTAGGGTCGACTAGTAGTACACTAAAGCCAAGCGACTTCCAACCGGTATATAAGTGTGGGTTCCTGAGGAAACTTCAAGAATCATGAGGATCATTCTGACAAGAAGGGAAGTAATGGTTTCTTGTTGCATCAATGGTCCCCCAAGAACGGAATGATCGCATTAAAAACCCTTGTTTAGAAAGGCCAAAATACTAATCTATTTGTTGGTGCAAGAACATTCATTTCGAAGCCACCCCACATTCTTACAAATTTTAGTAGAGATGAGAAGTATGCCATGGGAGATTCATGGGCACTGATGCATGGTTGAACCATGAAGTGTGTGTTGTGGAGGGGATCTAGTATGGTCAAGCATCGATTCATCCACTAAAAGTAAGCATAGATGGATTGTGGGAACCCAACAAATACTATCTTTTCATCCTAGGATTGTGCATGTTCTTTGAATCAAAAAAACTTTCGTTGGATATCAGAACATTTAAAAACAAACATTCAAAGGATCCCTAAAATTATAAACCCTTTAGGGAAGCAAATACCTTTGATGAATTCAAGTGCTCTTGATTTCCCTAGGGATTTCATCCTTAGAGGCATCTAAGTACTTAGGCTTTATCATCATATGTTTTCACTAAAGTCAACAATAGGAACTTTTCCCTTAATTTCTTCGATTCTCCACATAATGGACTTTGTGGGATGAGAAGAAATTAGGACATCAGACATTTAGTTTGAAACTTTAATCAAAGAATTTTTTTTGGTAAAAAGAATTCATTAAGCAAAGTTAAGAGACAATTGGACCCCACACATGTGTTCTTCCAAATGATTTCCCACAAAAATAAAATCCGAAAACCCAAGTTCAAAAGTCTTAGTCAAAAAGCTTGCAAGGAGCGTCTTGAAAGACTTCTTGAAGTTAGAGAAAGTTTGGTTTATAATTTTGACAAGAAAGCTTCAAGGAACAATCCTCACTTGTATGAGTTTTATTATCAACATAATCGAAGGCTCTTCCAACTTTTTGCATTTCTCACATAGGAAGTATTGCATTTTCTTCAAAAACGAGGTCTTGTAAAAAGAAGTTTTATCTAGATTCAAATCTAGGATCAAAATCAATCATTTTTTGTTCACCCCTAAAAATGTTAATCAAAATCACCTCACCAAAAACTCTTGAAAATCCTGAAAACATCATCCATACTAGACTTTTAGAAAACCAAAATCATCTTGTTTGGTTAGATATGTGTCGATGAATCCTTCTTCACATATTTAATCAAATTATTAATCCTTGTGAACAAATTTACCCCTTGATAAAATCCAACATCTTGGGGTCTAGGATTTCATTATCCAAAATCATCCTATTTGACTAGGGGAGTCTTGAAGAATCCTTCTTTAAACCTTTAGTCAAATTATCATCTTGTGTGAAAATATACTGTAGGACAACATCCAACCTCTTAGAGCTTACAAGTGCACTATCTCAAATCAATCAATCCAAATCAAATCCCTAAACTCTAGTATCTCCTCCAAGATTTCTCAAAGAGTTCAATAATTTGCATCATCCATCCTTGGTGTATCTTATCCCCATCCTTTGATCCTTAAAACAAACCTGGTTTCTCTTTTTTCAGACTAAAGTTTAGACCAATCTATGTTTTTATAGGTTCATCTCTTACATTCCTAAAAATTGATCCTTATTTTATTGTTCAAACTCGATCTCAATACAAGAAAAACATGGAGAAAAACAAATAAACATCCACTTCAAGTGATCTAAGTCAAACTAAAACAAAATTCAACCCTACGATATCCATTGACCTCCCAATCGATCATCCTCAAAATCCTCAAGAGGAAGGTCAAGTGGAAAATATCACCAACAACGTCTTAGGGATGACACAAGATGGAATTCTTGAGATGGTCCAGAATCTTGAAAATCATTGAATCATTAATGCCATGATGAGGTTGTATCACTCTCGGGTATGTGCAAGATCATCATGGAAAAAAAAGGCCCTTAAGTGGCAATAAAAATTCAGAAAATCAGAGTTAGGAAACTTGACGTAAATTTTTGAATAAGTTCTCAAATTGAATCTAGTTTCTAAACTACTAAGCTTATTTAAAAACATTAAAAATCTATTTGGTGAAAATTTGAAATTTTAATGTAGTAGTACTAAAATTTCAGAGACAAAATAAGAAGTAGGTGTTTGTCTAACCACCCTAACCACAATAAAATGATAATATGTTTATATCAGATTTTAGATATAAGCATAGGACTCATTTTCCGATGTGATGAGTGTAAGTGGTGAATATGTGAATAAGATCAAAACACTTCTTAATACAACATTTTATCAATGATTAAACAAATTGAATCAATTCAACATAGTAATCAATTGAAAGCATCATATTGCTCTCTATCTTCAAAGATTTATTAAATCTAAATTGCTCTCAGATTGTTTAAGCAAATAAGAATGTTAAAATGACTATCTGAAGAACGAGATGATGATAATGCAATGCTAAATGATAAATCAATTAAACTAGCATGACATAGACATGAAATAGATAATTGTAGCTACAAGAGGTAGCCATGGTTGAAGCTTGATTGTTGGATATGCTTGATGTGTGAATGCTTAATGCTTGATGATTGAATTCCTGCAGAGTAAGAGTGCAAAATTTTGATTATCTGGATCCTTTTCTTGGTTCAATGATGCTTTATTTATAGATTTTCTAGCTGTAGAAATGCACAGGTAAAGCTTTGAGAGGCTTGGACTCAATCTGAATAATTGAATGGTGAGAGATGGAGAAGATTGACAGAAAGATGGAGATTGTCTCTACCCATTAAAACACTAGGCAAGAGAAGAGGAAGGATTGATGGAGGAGGATTGAGAGATCAAATTCCAAATTTGTCTCCAATTTGTCCCCAAAACTTCTTGTGAAGTTTCAAAGCATTAATTATGACAAATTTAGACATAGATTAGACATAGGAAATCTAATTCATTTTTGAGGAAATGTAGATTGGAATATTCCTTATGCTCTAATTCAAATATTTTGATTTATTTAAATTAGGAAAAGGGAGATAAATAATTTAATAAAACGAACTATAGGATAGTTGTTTATTAAACTAAACAGAAGAATATGGCAATTAATAAATAAAGTGTTTTGTCTTTATTTAATTAATTTAAGATGGATGCGATAGATTGAAATAGGGATTTGATAATTAAATCGAACAAAGTATTTAATTTTGTTTATTTAATTAAGATGAATTTAAATGTGAACTATATAAATAAATATTTCTATTTATTCAATAGTAGAGGAAATTAGGATAATTAATCAAATAATTTGTATTTAATTAATCGGAATGCTCGAAACCATTTTTAGGTGTATACATTTTGCCCCTCTTCGAAGTGATGTGTTTATGCGTTGCTTTGAAGAAAATTTTGCTGCTACTGCCAGTATCGATGATTTCCCATGAGTTCAAAAAAATAATTCTGTGCCCCAGACATGCCCCAGACATTGACTTTTAGATGATTGATGATAATATGCCCCCTTGGGAGATAAATTAATGATGTGATGATTTCTAGAATTTTTCAAAAATTTGATGATTTTTCGATGTTTTGATGATGTTTCGATAATAAAATAATTTATCTCCCGACAAAATGATGTAGAAATAGAGCCCTCAGATGATTTTTAGTTAATTTCATGGATAAAATTAATCAAAATGTAATAAAATCCATCAAAAAATACCTTTCCAAAATTATAAATAATGGTAAAAGGTCATTTTCAAAGTCATATGTGCTTTTTGAGTTCAAAAATTCTTAGTGATAAAGAATTTTCTGCTAGCTGGAGCGAGATGCCTATCCCCTACCACACTCACTGATTCAAGCGTGTTCAATGTCACTGATGGCCGCCTACGTATGGACCTCTGGTATGTACTCCTTGACCTCCTCGTAATTCATGCATTTTTGTTTTTTATGCTTTTTAGCGTCTAGGCGTGTCTAGATCTGTTTTAGTGCTTTCAAGCTGCGCTGTAGTGCTTACATTCTGATGTAGCACTTCCAATAGGTAGTCTAGCACTTTGAGTTTTAGCACTTGCGTTAAAAAATTTAGCGCTTTCAATAGGTAAAATAGTGCTTTCAATAATTTAGAGCTTAGGAGTCAAGAAGTAGCAGTTTGAAGCTGAATTTTAGCGCTTTGAGTTGGTGGATTAGCACTTTTAGGGTCTGTTCTAGTGCTTCTGGTAAAGTGGTGTTTTGACGGATTGTTGTAGTGCTTTGATTCAAAAATGTAGCACTTCCGGACTTTTAGCGCTTCGGAAGCCTATTTTAGTGCTTTAGAGTGCTGAAATAGCACTTTCAAGGTTTTAGCGCTTTGGGTCCTTGATTTAGCGCTTTTAGCTGATAAATTAGTGCTTTTGGGTTTTAGTGCTTTGGAAGCCTGTTTTAGCGCTTCTATGTCAGAATTGAAGATTTTGACTTAGTGAACCTTGAGTTTGTCAATTCTGATCATGTCCATTCTCCTGATTGGTATGATTGACAATCCACATTCTCGATGTTGGATTTGATGATTTAAATAAGACTAACTCTCATGATAGGCAAGAAGAAATCCTATTTCTTGATGATCCTCATGATAGGCGAGGAAATGATTCAATATCTGATAAATCTCATGATAGATGAGATCTAGATAATGTTTTGATGAACCTCATGATAGGTGAGGTTGAATGTTCGCTTATGAATTTTGATTGAAAATTCATACCAAAGCATTTGGAATAGACTTGATAGTAGAATGACTTTTGATTTCTTGACATAGTTCACTAATTGTAGATTTTTAATTCTCCAGATGCAAGAGAAGTTTCCTCAGACTACAGATTTGATACCTCATCTGACACTAGATGAGCTTCAGGTCATAGGCTATTGTGGCCTTACGAGCTTGCTTGATATGCCCCAGATTAGGATTAATTGGGGTTTGTTGACTGCATTGGCTGAGAGGTGGCATAGTGACCACAACACCTTTCATCTACCCACCGGCGAGATGACAGTCACACCAGAGGATGTGTGGCATATTTTGTGCATTTCGTTCATGGGGGAGATTGTTACATATGATTCTCATGGGACTAGCAGTAGAGATGCTCTTTGTAGAGTTTTCTAGGATAAAGACAAAGAGGGTCCAAGCATTTGATGGCGGAGGATCACAGATTCTTATGCAACACTACCAGCAGTGCTAGTGGATTCATTGGAGGTTTCCTTTGCCCTGATTGCAGGTCAAAGGGATTCCTCATCGGCTGGGGTAGGACACTTGAGAGCATGATCTTACATGGTACTAGATATGTGTGGGGGATGTGCATGCTAGCGCATCTTTATCATGATGTACACTCGGTTGTGTATCTGGGTGCACATAGTTTATCCGCAAGGATGACCCTATTACAGGTGTGGGCTTGGGAGCATTTCGCTATTTGTTGGTCATTTCCAGTGGCAAACAGACCAGTTGGCAAACCGTATGTTTTTTGATATAGTGGTCAATTCACACAGGCCCGGATGGGCAAGTTGGAGCATTGGAGGTGGGTATTTGATGACACGAAGACAATTATCTGGCATCCATACGTTGACTATGAGGAGTGGGATGAGGATGGTGTAGTGTTGGGGTTTTTGTGTGATTCTATGTACCTCATTTCTTGGACACCATTTGTTCTTGAGAGATTCTTGCTTCGTCGGGTATACAGACAGTATGGCATTGTTCAGTGCATGCCACAGGGTGTAGCCCATTATGCACGACGACACATGGACGTTCCTGATTAGGGTCCTACACTGTCATATGATGTTCTTGTAGAGGGATATAGGTCATTACAACCATCTCCTTGGGATATGCGGAGAAATATCTTAGAGGGAGCTGTAACAGAGGAGTACACAGCATTCCTTGCCTTGGTCCCCCATCCACGCATTACTATTCAAGATGAGCTGAAACCTTTATCTATAGAGGAGGATGTGGGAGAGGGTTTTGCAGGCAATGGGGGAGGAGATGATTCTTCATCCAGCAGTGGCTCAGAGAGTAGTAGTAGTTCGAGTAGCAGCGGTGATGATAGTGATGGCGGCGGTGGAGGATACAGAGGAGCCAAGACCATCCATCAGCAGTGGTCCTTCTTCTAGTAGGCCTCACAAGAGGTAGGCAGTGACAATCCCAGTAGTCGGGCAACAGAGGCAGATAGCTGGGCTCTAGGCACAGGTCCAGACTTTGCAGGGGCAGTTGGTATAGGCACGGGTATGCTTGTGCAAAATTAGACCTAGATGTAGGCACAGACATAGGCTCACACATAGGCCTTAGCCCAAGTACATGGAAAGTTAGCCACCATGCAGACGCAGGTTGATACCCTGACAACCGAGTGGGATAGTGCTTGGCAGATTGCTGAGAGGGCACAAGAGACAGCTGAGACTCTCCAGAGATTGGCCGATGGCACCTCTATAAGTGATTATATGAGAGAGGTTCTGGGGTTGGCCGAGAGGCCGAGTTCTATAGAGGCTGATATCATGATACAGTGCCTACCGAGCGTCAAATCAGTTATGCCCCATTAGGATCTGGGCGGACTCATACATGAATAGTCAGTGAGGGGTGACACAGCCTCCACACAGAGATTCTAGAGATCTGGGTCCTTCTGGGGGTGGTGGTGGTATAAGTCTTGTTGAGCCTACTCACTCTAGCAATAGCATGTCATAGATGCCATTGTGATCCTCTATGATGTATATTATGATTGTATCTCATTATGGATCATGTATTTTGTAGACCATACTTCATTGTATACTTGACATTTGTGATATATATATGAGATGCAGTTGATGTGATATGACGATGGCTTTATGATTTCTATATGATGGATGCTTTTATTATATGATTTTGTGATGATTTAGTTCTAAATGTGATGATGTATATGAATGATTTATTTATTTTAATACAATGATGCAATGATAAATGCATCTGTAGAATATATGATATATGGATATATGATGTGATTTGATAATATGTATGGATGGATGGATAAAGGCTTTTTATTTTATGGAGTGATCTTATTATGGGTGTAATGATGTGATTTTATTTATTAAATGTATGGATACATGATAGTATCAATAACATAATAATAATGATGATGTAACGATGTTTTATGATGTAGGTGATAAAAGATGTAATGAAAGTGATGATGGAAATGCACGATGTATTTGATAAATGTATATCTATTATGATGCAAAAATCTGTATGGATGATGAAGTGATGAAAAATTTAATGATGAGATGATGATTTTGAATTTTATGTCAGGTATACTCAGTCTTATTTGTAGATTAGATAATCATTGATTGGAATCCTTTATGCAACAAATACTCTACAGATAATGAATTTATTGATGAATGAAATCTAATTTAATCATGCAATGATATGCAAAACATATGTCATTTTAACAGTCTTTTGTGCTTGGTATCATCACAGAGCTTTTATTGGATATTGAAAGTGAATACAGGCATCAATGGTATGTGTTAGACCAATGACGACTTGAGTACCACTTTCATGATTTTTGATATTGTAATCGAACACAAACATCGAGGTATAATTGAACCGAGATGACCTAAGCATTCATTGCGTAAACAAGCAATGATTAATCATTTCAATGTGTGAATTCTGAATGTCATCGGTGATACATTTGTATAGCACATCCCCCGACAATTCACACATTTATATGATTAATGTACAAATAGAAGACAATAAAAATATCATTCTTTTCCTTGTTCCTCTAGTTCAATACATCATTGAGTTACTCCAAAGAAATGATAATCAAAAAGTACAATTTATCCATTGTTTACTTAGAGTGTTCCATTCATTATTCAGATTTTAGATCATCCATCCTGATTTTGACATGTTTTTGGATTTTTGAGATTTTTGACTAAAAATAGCTAACCCAGTAACCTATCTTAGGGGTCTCGGGGGCTGATTTAAGATTAGCCTTGCCTACGTTACACACACAGAGACCACGTAGTTCAACTGACACAGACCTATATTTTTGAATGTTGCTTTTTCAGACTTACCTTTTTTACATGTTTTTGGATTTTCAATATGATATGGATGGTTGATGCCTTCTGACGATGATTGATATTGTGCTTTGATTTTTGTTTTTGGTTTTTTTTTTATACTGTTGTGTTGACCTTTGGTGAAATTGATACGTTTGTATTGCCCCTATTGATATCCAGATGTTGTCCTCAAGCTATGAGTGATATGTTGACCATGTGACATTGTTTGATAATGAATGTTACGATGGCCAGACGAATGATATGATATGAATTGATACTGACTTTCAGATGAATGATCCTGACATATATCAAATAGATGGGAAAGTTGATCTTATATTCACATACGACGCCTGTTTCCAGGTTTTCACCATATGCTTTGATTACACCCTTTGTGTTATTTTTTATTTTTATTTTTAATTTTATTTTATTTATGTGTTTGCCAAGATGCCTGTTTGCCAGGTTTTCACCAAGGAAACAATTTTCAAAAGTTTGCCCCATGCACTAGGAGTTTTAAGCATAGAACTTTCTGAGATGAATATTGTTGATAGGTTCATCAAATAGATCCCCTTCTGATGTTGATAGCTGAAATGCTTCTGATCCATATACTGATGTGATGACAAAAGGACCAAGCTAGTTAGGTTCAAATTTTCCTTTCTTCTCTCTATCCTGCTGTTTCCTAGGGTTTTCCTTTAGTACCAAGTCTCCAACCTAAAAGACCCATAGTTTTACCCTGTGATTGTAACTTCTTGACATCCTCTATTGATAAGCTGTTAGATGGTTAACAGCTTGTTGACGACACTCGTCTAGCAGTTCTAGTTCCTGCAATCTAGATACCTTATAGGCTTCATCTGAAATGACACCTCTGAGGGATACACGAAGGGATGGAATTTCAACTTCAATGGGCAATATGGCTTCTGATCCATATACCAAAGCAAATGGTGTAGCTCCCGTTGGTGTTCTGATGCTTGTTCTGTAGACCCATAGTGCAGGGTTGAGTTGAACATGCCAATCACGTCCAACATCGTTAACCATCTTTTTGAGGATTTTGAGTATGGTTTTGTTTGAGGCCTCTGCTTGGCCATTTCCTTGAGGATAGTATGGTGTTGAAAACCGATGTTGGATATGAAACTTATCACATAGTTCTTTGACATCATGATTCTTGAATGGTCGTCCATTATCAATGATAATGGATTGAGGGATTCCATACCAACAGATGATGTAGTTCAAAATGAAAGAGGAGATCTACTTTCCAGTGATGGTAGTAAGAGGTACTGCCTCAATCCATTTAGTGAAATATTCAGTAGCCATTATAATGAACTTGTGTCCATTAGATGAAGAGGGATTGATTTTTCCTACCAGATCTAGGCCCCATTGACAAAAAGGCCATGTTGTTGTAAAGGGTTGCAGTTCCTATGCTGATGCATGAATCAAATTGCTATGAATTTGACATTTTTGGCATTTCTTGACAAATCAATAGGATTCTTTCTCCATGCATGGCCAATAATATCCCAACCGAAGGAGTTTCCTAGCAAGAGTTATTCCACTTGAGTGAGTGCCACAAATACCTTCGTGAACCTCTTGTAGGGTCATTTCAGACTCGTTGCATTCTAGACATCGGAGTAGGGTACCATCAAGACCTCGACGATAAAGTATGTCAGCTATCAAAGTATGTCTTGCGGATTGGCGGATGAAGTTTCTTTTTTGGTTCCGAGATAAATCAGGAGGAAGGACATCATTTTTCAGATAGGCATAAATTGTTTCATAGATGGAGGTTTCGGTGGTTTCGATATGGCAGATGGTAGCAGATTCTGGATTGTAATGGGAAGGACATGATATTTTTTCTACCATAAACTCATAACAAACACGTTTCTCAGGCAATTGTAGTAGTGAAGCAATTGTAGCCATGGCGTTTGCAGCTTTGTTCTCCACCCTTGGAATTTGATCAAACGTGATATTGGCAAAAGAGTGTTTCAGATAATTTATTTGTTGTTTGTAGGGCATCAAATTTTTATCTTTTGTCTGATACTCGTCATTCACTTGATAAATGACCAGTTGAGAGTCCCCATATACCTGTAAGTCTTTGATATTCCACTAAATTGTTGTTTTGACCCCAATAATCAATGCTTCATATTCTGCTACATTATTTGTACATTGGAACATGAGTCTATATGATTTCATAATTTTGTGTGCTTGGGGAGAGATGAACAAAATACCTGCTCCTGATCCTCGTTGTGTGCATGATCCATCAAAATATAGTATCCATTGTTGTGGCATTGCTGTCATAATGTCTGCATCTGGAAACTCCATTGTCATTGGGCGATCATATGGTAGAGGAGCTTCAACTAGTTGTTCAGTGATTGCTTGTCCCTTGATTTCCTTTGTCTCGACATATTGGATGTCGAATTCACTTAAGAGCATAACCCATTTTTCCAGTCTACCTGTTAAGGCAGCTTTACATAGTAGATACTTCAAAGGGTCGATCTTTGCAATTAACCTGATTGTATGAGTCAGCATGTAGTGTCTTAGCTGTTGAGTAGCAAACACCACTGCTAAGCAAGACTTCTCTATGAATGTATAGTTTATTTCATAGCCATTTAAAGTTCTACTGATGTAGTAGATGGCGTGCTCTTTTCCTTCATTATCCTCTTGTGCTAAAAGTGCCCCCAATGAGATATTTGTTGTAGCAATATACAATATGAGGGGTCTACCCTCTGTTGGTGGCATGAGAATGGGTGGTGATATTAGATATTGCTTGATCATACTGAATGTCATTTCACACCCTTCGTCCCAGTTGAAAACTATATTCTTATGCAGTAGATGATTGAAAGGATGACTTTTATCCGCCAACTGAGAGATGAATCTTCTGATTGACTGGAGCCTTCCCTGCAATGATCAGAGTTGACTTATATTCTTAGGAGGTGGCATCTCCATTATAGCTTTGAATTTTTCTGGATCCACTTCAATGCCCTTTTCTGAGACAATGTACCCTAGCAGTTTTGTTGATGTAACCCCAAAGACACACTTCTTAGGGTTTAACCTGACATTGAATTTCTCCATTCGCGTGAAGATTTTGTCGAGGATATGCAAATGCCCTTCCCTAGTACTAGATTTTTCCAAGATGTCATCCATGTAATCTTTCATGAAGGTGTGCATCATATCATAGAAAATGGTCATCATAGCTCGTTGATATGTAGCTCCTGCGTTCTTTAGACCAAATGGCATGACATTCCAGCAGAAGGTCCCCCATGGACATGTGAAAGTTGTCTTTTCCTGATCTTCTGGAGTTATTTTTATCTGATTGTATCCTGAGAAACCATCCGTGATTGACAACATGGCATGCCCTACCGTCAAGTCCACAATGATGTCTATGTTTGGCAGTGGAAAGTCATCCTTTGGGCATGCTTTATTGAGGTCCCTGAAATTCGTGCAGATTCTGATGCTGTTGTTTGGTTTTGAAATAGGTACTATGTTCGATATCCACTCCACATAGTCTATAGACCTTATGAATTTAGCATCCAATAATTTCTTTAATTCTGACTTTACCATTAATGCAATGTGAGTATGCATTTTTCTTAATTTTTGCTTAATAGGTTTAATTCTTGTTGGCAAAGACAAATGATGCATAAGCAGATTTGGATCTAAGCCTGGCGTATCAGAATATGACCAAGTGAAGTTGATGCTTCTTGCTTTAAAGAAATTGATAAATTCCGGTCTCTCTTGATCAGTCATTGATTCTGCTAGATGTAAAACTTTTTCCTTCTCTTCTATGCCAATGCCCACCGATTGTGTAGGTTCAACCAGAACTGATGATCGCTCATGATAGTGTTCTGGGAGAGTGTCAAATCTTCCATCCTTCAGTGCCTCAGAAAGGTTTTCACTATTGGATGCATTCTTTATTTTTACTTTTTCCAAATCTAATGCTGCCATAGAATGGTTTTCACCATTAGATCTATTTTCCCTGTTGTCAATTTTGCAACTGGAAGATTTGACACCCTCCTGCTGAGTCATTTTTTTATGAGTATTATAGATAGCATTTGTATCAGGTCTGGTATGACATAGGAAATGCACGATGGCATCATCATTTACAAATTTTGGTACAGTCAATGGTTAGATAGGTTCCCAATCAATAAGTTATGGATGGATTAATGGCATGGTATTATCGGATTGATTTAGGTCAATGGAAGTAAGGGTGAGGACAGCAACATCGTCATAGTCATTTGTTGGAATATCGAGATCCATGATGGTACTTTCTTCCAGATTATCTAGTTCGCTCAAGGTCTGTTCATCCCCACTTGAATCATCGATATTTAGTGACTCTCCCACGATTGGTCTAGACCCAGAGCGTTGGCCCTCCTCACGTGTGGGTGTATATTGTTGGATGATATCACAATGAATATTTGTAAAAGATACATCAGATAATGAATCCCATTCATACTCATTGGAATCAGTTTCAGAGCAATTTCTTAGTTGAAGAATTCTTTCTACAACCTTGTCCTTGAGTTCCTGTTTCTCTTCCTCAGAATATCCTAGTCCTAGCTTTTCTTTTGTGGAGAGTGAGAGGTGTGATAGGTTCTGAGATTCCATCCTTTCTTAATCCAATGGGTCTGTGTCCTTCATATCCCATTTTTTCTAAAATAGCCTTTCCTTTTCCATATTTGTCTGTGTTGATGCTAATATTTTTGATACCGATCTCTGATGTTGATGTTTCTTCATCCTTGTAAAGCCAATCCAAGATTTCTTTATTGTTTGTTTCTTCTGCTATGGTTCTGGATTTTACAAATGTTTCTTGAAGAATTGTGCTAGGTAAAGATGTTGGAGGTTTGATCATTGATGGTTGACCATATTTCCTAGGAGATGGCATTAACTGTGATAAGTTAAGCGATTGCTCCATTGAGTACCGTCCCATTCCTTTATCTGTCAACTGAACTTGTTTTTGAAATTTGTTTGATAGAAAAGTTTGTGTATCTGGATTGTTTGTTTCAACACGACTTGTTTCCTTTTATTTACCTTTATTTTGCACCCACTTGGTAGTGATGCTTTGACTTTGTTCATTCTTGGATGATGATGAACTTGAAGCTTCCCTATTGTGAGGGACAAAGGTGTCTTGAGATATTATTAATGTGTCACAATGTTGTGGATGATTATAATCAGCAGCTATAGTCACCTCTTGTCCATTTACTAGAAACTTCAGGCATTGATGGTATGTCGAAGGTACGGCCTGCATTTCATGAATCCAGGGTTGTCCTAAGAGTATGTTGTGTGCCAATTCTCTTTCTAATACTTGACATGCTATATGCTTCATCATGGGTCCCACTTGAATGGGTAATACAATTAAACCTTTGGACAATCTTTCCTCCTCATCATATGCTTTGATGGTCATTTTTCGTTGAGCATCAATAACGTCTTCGGAATATCCTAGTGCATGGACTAATTTGAGGGTGCAAATATTTAGACCAGCTCCCCCATCTATTAGAACTCTCTTAACACAATGATTATGGATACATAGTTCGATATGCAATGTTGTGTTATGCAGATGGTTTAATGAGACATCATCATGTTGAGAGAATGACAGACAATGCGGGGTAGTCAGATGTCCCACTATAGCTTGGAATTGACAAACATCCAGATTATTTGGTACGATTGTGGCAACTAATGCTTGTTCGAGAACTTCCTTATGTGATGGTGACAACTTAAGGAGTTCCAGTATCAATATTTGTGTGGGGATGTTTTGCAATTGATCGACAATATTATAATGAGATTGAGGTGTAACTGCACATTGAGATCCCACACCTTTTAATACTACCTTGGCTTGCCCCCTAGTCATGATGTTTGCCGATTGATGTGTTTGATTCTCTCGGGGGGGGGTTTGTATTTGATTGATAACATCATAATGTGATGGAGGTGGAACTGCATGTGTGGAGCCAATTCCCTTTAACATTACTTTGGATTGTCCCCTAGTTAGCACATTGGCGAGTTGATGTTCTTGATTTTCTCTGATTTTTAGGACATTTATTTGATTATCAGAGTTTTGCGCGCTTGGGATTAAATCCAAAGAGGTAATGTTGTTGGTTTTGTTTTCATCAATGTTATCACTAATTGCATGATCATGTTTGACTTCAGATAGACAAAGGATTGTTGTGTCATAAACATGATTGGCATTCTTTCTTTTACTATTTGAGGATGATGCACCTTTGTCATAATTTGGCAAAGGATCTTTGAAGGCCGAATGATCATTGTTATTTTGAGGTCCTTCCACATAAACTTTGTTGCTATCTACCAAATCTTGTACTGCATGTTTCAATTCCATACAGTCATTTGTTTTATGACCCTTGTTATTATGATAGTTGCAATAATCACTGTCATTCCACCATGATGGTTTGACTTTTGGATCCCAGAACCTAGCTTCACGTGCAATGAGAAGGCCTCTCGTAACTAGTTCTTTCATTGTTGATTCCATTGTTTGACCCAAAGGTGTGAACCTTCGCCGATTTGATGGTTTTTGATACGACTGTGGTTTTATGAGTTCATTGCTTTGTAGGGTATTTGATTTTACATTTTTCTCATTGTTTCGATTCTTTGATGTGGGCGCAGTCAAATTAAAAATTGGTTTGACATTTTGGGGATCGCTTGTTGTCTCATTTGTATTTCGGTTCTTTTGCCTAATTTTGGCTTCTCACCGCTTGAGTATTGATTTGAGGAGTTACTTGTGTTGTTTGTTTTGTCATTAAAATGCTTGATAGCTCCTCTTTTGACTAACACCTCTTCGATCTTAAGACCATTTTCTATTACTTTCTCAAATGTGGGAGGACATTGTAGTTCCAATCTATAACTCATTTCTTCTGTCAAGTTTTCAATGAACAATTCCATCTTTTCCTCTTCAGGAATGGATCTAGGATATCTAGTGAACAAGCGTCGCCATCTTTGGAGAAAAGATAAGAATGTTTCACCCTTGTTTTGCTTTAGATTATAAAGATCCTTGATTGTTACATCGTGTTGGATGTTGAAGGAGTATTGAGAGATAAATCTGTTGACTAGTTCCTCAAAAGTTCGGATACCAGGTTTTAACTTTGAAAACCACTCCATGCATGATCCTCCCAAACTCCTTGGGAATAGTCTCATTAAGTATGTCTCTGCTTGGGAAAATTCCAGACTCATTGTTTTGAATTCTCTAATGTGATCAATTGGATCCGTTCTACCATTATACTTATCGTATTTTGGAATCTCACAATGTCTAGGAAAAGGTATAGAGCTGACCGTTGCGTGGAAAGGATAAGGACAAATGTCCTGTATCACATATCTCTTGGTAGTCCCTTTCATCATATCTTGTATTTGTTGCTGTAACATTTTCATCTATGATGTTAAAGTAGCAACCGGATCTATTGTTTGCGTAGGTTGTGGTATCTCAGTCTCATTCATTTCTGGTGTTTCTTTCAAACGGTTTACATCAAAATCTTTTA
>CM021100.1:346039797-346287266 GCA_007115665.2 Sequoiadendron giganteum
CATATACTGATGTGACAACAAAAGGACCAAGCCAATTAGGCTCAAATTTTCCTTTCTTCTCCCTGTCCTACTGATTCCTAGGGTTGTCCTTTAGTACCAAGTCACCAACCTGAAAGACCCGCAGTTTTACCTTGTAATTGTAACTTCTTAACATCCTCTGTTGATAAGTTGTGAGATGATTAACAGCTTGTTGATGATGCTCATCTAGCAATTCCAGTTCCTACAGTCTAGATACCCTATAGTCTTCATCTAAAATGATACCTCTGAGTGATACATGTAGGGATGGAATCTCAACTTCAATGGGAAATATGGCTTCTGATCCATATACCAAAGAAAATGGTGTAGCTCCCATCAGTGTTCTGATGCTTGTTCTGTAGGCCCATAGTGTAGGATTAAGTTGAATATGCTAGTCACGGCCAACATCATTAATCGTTCTTTTTAAGAATTTTGAGTATTGTTTTGTTTGAGGCCTCTGCTTGGCCATTCCCTTGAGGATAGTACAGTGTTGAAAACTGATGTTGGATATGAAACTTATCACATAGTTCTTTGACATCTTGATTCTTGAATGGTCCTCCATTATCAGTGATAATGGATTGAGGAATTCCATACCGACATATGATGTAGTTCAAAATGAAAGAGGAGATCTATTTCCCAGTGATGGTAGTAAGAGGTATTGCTTCAATCCATTTTGTGAAATATTATGTAGCCGTTATAATGAACTTGTGTCCATTAGATGAAGATGGATTGATTTTTCCTACCAGATCTAGGCCCCATTGACAAAAATTCCATGTTGATGTAAAGGGATGTAGTTCCTATGCTGGTGCATGAATCAAATTGTTGTGAATTTGACACTTTTGGCATTTCTTGACAAAACGATACGATTCTTTCTCCATGCATGGCCAATAATATCCTAATCAGAGGAGTTTCTTAGCAAGAGTCATTCCACTCAAGTGAGTGCCACAAATACCCTCATGAACCTCTTGTAGGACCATTTCAAACTCATTGTGTTCTAGACATCGGAGTAGGGTACCATCAAGAACTCGACGATAAAGTATTTCAGCTATCAAATATGTCTTGCGGATTGGCGGATGAAGTTTCTGTTTTGGTTCCGGGATAAATCAGGAGGAAGGACATCATTTTTTAGATAGGCATAAATTATTTCATAGATGGAGGTTTTGGTGGTTTTGATATGGTAGATGGTAGCGGATTCTGGATTGTAATGGGAAGGACCTGATATTTTTTCTACCATAAACTCATAACAAACACGTTTCTCAGGCAATTGTAGTAGTGAAGCAATTGTAGCCATGGCATCTGTAGTTTTGTTTTCAGCTCTTGGAATTTGATCAAACTTGATAGTGGCAAAAGACTGTTTCAAATAATCTATTTGTTGTTTGTAGGGCATCAACTTTTCATCTTTTGTCCTTGATATTCCATTGAATTATTGTTTTGACCCCAATAATCAATGCTTCATATTTTGCTACATTATTTGTACATTGAAACATGAGTCTATATGATTTAGGAATTGTGTGTCCTTGGGGAGAGATGAACAAGATTCCTGCTCCTGATCCTCGTTGTGTATACGATCCATCAAAATATAGTATCCATTGTTGGGGCATTGTTATCATAATGTCTGCATCCAGAAATTCCATTGTCATTGGGCGATCATCTGGTAGAGGAGCTTTAGCTAGCTGTTCAATGGTTGCTTGTCCCTTGATTGCCTTTCTCTCGACATATTGGATGTCAAATTCACTTAGGAGTATAACCCATTTTTCTAGTCTACCTATTAAGGAAGCTTTACTTAGTAGATACTTCAAAGGGTCGATCTTTGCAATTAACCTGAGTCAGCATGTAGTGTCTTAGCTATTGAGTAGAAAACACCACTGTTAAGCAAGACTTCTATATGAATTTATAGTTTATTTCATAGCCATTTAAAGTTCTACTGATGTAGTAGATGGCGTGCTCTTTTCCTTCATTATCCTCTTGTGCTAAAAGTGCCCCCAGTGAGATGTCCATTGTAGCAATCCACAATATGAGGGGTCTTCCTTCTATTGGTGGCATGAGAATGGGTGGTGACATTAGATATTGCTTGATCTGACTAAATGTCACTTCACACCCTTTGTCCCACTTAAAAAACTATATTTTTATGCAATAGATGATTGAAAGGATGACTTTTATCTGCCAGCTAAGAGATGAATCTTTTGATTGACTCGAGCCTTCCCAGCAATGATCGGAGTTGACTTATATTCTTAGGAGGTGGCATCTCCATTATAGCTTTGAATTTTGCCAGATCCAGTTCAATGCCCTTTTTTGAAACAATGTATCCTAGTAGTTTTGCTAATGTAACCCCGAAGACACACTTCTTAGGGTTTAACCTGACATTGAATTTCTCCATCCGTGTGAAGATTTTGTCTAGGATATGCAAATGTCCTCCCCTTGAAGTAGATTTTTCCAAGATGTCATCCACATAATCCTCCATGAAAGTGTGCATCATATCATGGAAGATAGTCGTCATTGCTCTTTGATAAGTGGCTCCTGCATTCTTTAGACCAAATGGCATGACGTTCTAGTAGAAGGTTCCCCATGGACATGAAAAAGACGTCTTTTCCTGATCTTCTAGAGCAATTCTTATTTGATTCTACCTAGAGAAGCCATCCATGATTGATAACATGGCATGCCCTGTCGTGAACTCCACAATGATGTCTATGTTTGACAGTGGAAAATCATCCTTCGGGCATGATTTATTGAGGTCCCTGAAATCCGTGCAGATTCTGATGCTGTTGTCTAGTTTTGAAATAGGTACTATGTTTGATATCCACTCGACATAGTCTATAGACCTTATGAATTTAGCATCCAATAATTTCTTTAATTCTGACTTTACCATTAATGCGATGTGAGGATGCATTTTTCTTAATTTTTGCTTAATAGGCTTAATTCTTGTTGGCAAAGACAAATGATGCATAAGTAGATTTGGATCTAAGCCTAGCATATCAAAATATGACCAAGCGAAGTTGATGCTTCTTGCTTTAAAGAAATTGATAAATTCCGGTCTCTTTTGATCAATCATTGATTCTGCTAGATGTAGAACTTTTACCTTCTCTTTTGTGCCAATGTCCACTGATTCTGTAGGTTCGACTAGAACCGATGATTGCTCATAATAGTGTTCCGAGAGAGTGTCAAATCTTCCATCCTTCAGTGCCTCAGAAAGGTTTTCACCATTAGATGCATTATTTATTTTTACTTTTTCCAGATCTAATGCTGCCATAGAATGGTTTTCACCATTAGATCTATTTTCACTGTTGTTTTGCAACTGAAAGATTTGACACCCTCCTGCTGAGTCATATTGTTAAGAGTATTATTGATAGTGTTTGTATCAGGTCTGGTATGACATAGGAAATGCACGATGGCATCATCATTTGCAAATATTGGTACAGTCAATGGTTCGGTAGGTACCCAATTAATAAGTTCTGGATGGATTAATGGCATGGTATCATCAGATTGATTTAGGTCAATGGAGGTAAGGGTGAGGATAGCAGTATCATCATAATTGTCATTTGGGATATCAAGATTCATGATGGTGCCCTCTTCGAAATCATCTTGTTCGCTCAAATTATGTTCGTCCTCACTAGAGTCATCGATATTTAGTGATCCCGCAATGAATGGTCTAGACCTAGAGCCTTGGCCCTCCTCACGTGTAGGTGCATATTTTTGAATCACATTGACTCGAATATCAACATAAAGTAGATCACAAGGTAATGCCCACTCATATTCATTTGAGTCTATTTCAGAACCATCTCTAAAGTGAAGGATATTTTCCATAGCTGTCTGTGTTAGCTCCTGCTTCTCTTCTTCAAAATATCCTAGTCCTGGTTTCTCTTATGTGTGGAGAGTCAGGGGTGTAACAGGTTCTATGATTCCATCCTTTCTTAATCCAATGGGTCCTTGTCCTTCATATCCCATTTTTTCTAAACTAGCCTTTCCTTTTCCATATTTGTTTGTGTTGATGCTAATATTTTTGATACCGATCTCTGATGTTGATGTTTCTTCATCCTTGGAAGCCAATCCAGGATTGCTTTATTGTCCGTTTCTTCTGTTATGGTTCCAGATTTTATAAATATTTCTTAAAGAACTATGCTAGGTAAAGATGTTGGAGGTTTGATTATTGATGGGTGACCATATTTCCTAGGAGATGGCATTAACTGTGATAAGTTAAGTGATTGCTCCATTGAGTACTGTCCCATTCATTTATCTATCAACTGAACTTTCTTTTGAAAGTTGTCTGATAGAGAAGTTTGTGTATCCGGATTGTTTGTTTCCACATGACTTGTTTCCTTTTCTTTACCTTTCTTTTGTGCCCACTTGGTAGTGATGCTTGGACTTTGTTCATTCTTGGATAATGATGAACTTGAAGCTTCCCTATTGTGAGGGACAAAGGTGTCTTGAGATATTCTTAATGTGTCAAAATTTTGTGGATGATTATAATTAGCAGCTATCATCACCTCTTATCTGTTTACTGGAAACTTCAGGCATTGATGGTATGTCGAAGGTACGGCCTACATTTCATGAATCCAGGGTCATCCTAAGAGTATGTTGTATGTCAATTCTCTTTCTAATACTTGACATGCTATATGCTTCATCATGGGTCCCACTTGAATGGGTAATACAATTAAGCCTTTGGACGATCTTTCCTCTTCATCATATGCTTTGATGGTCATTTTTCGTCGAGCATCAATAACATCTTTGGAATATCCTAGTGCACGGACTAATTTGAGGGTGCAAATGTTCAGACCAGCTCCCCCATCTATTAGAACTCTCTTAACATGATGATTATGGATACATACTTCGATATGCAATGCTATGTTATGTGGATGGTTTAATGAGACATCATCCTGTTGAGAGAATGACAGACAATGTGGGGTAGTCAGATGTCCCACCATAGCTTGGAATTAACAAACATCCAGATTATTTGGTACGATTGTGGCAACTAATGCTTGTTTGAGAACTTCCTTATGTGATGGTGACAACTTAAGGAGTTCCAGTCGATATTTGTGCGGGGATGTTTCATAATTGATCGACAATATTATAATAAGATTGAGGCGTAACTGCACATTGAGATCCTACACCTTTTAAAACTACCTTGGCTTGCCCCTAGTCATGACATTTGCCGATTGATGTGCTTGATTCTCTTGGGGGGTGTTTTGCATTTGATTGATAACATCATAATGTGATGGAGGTGGAATTGCATGTGTGGAGCCAATTCCTTTTAACATTACTTTGGATTGTCCCCTAGTTAACACATTGGTGGGTTGATGTTCTTGATTTTCTTTGATTTTTAAGACATTTATTTGATTGTCAGAGTTTTGCATGCTTGGGAGTAAATCCAAAGAGGTAATGTTGTTGGTTTTGTTTTCATCAATGTTATCACCAACCGCATGATCATGTTTGACTTCAGATAAACAAAGGATTGTTTTGTCATAGACATGATTGGCGTTCTTTCCTTTGTTGTTTGAGGATGATGCACCTTTGTCATGATTTATCAAAGGATCTTTGAAGGCCGAATGATCATTGTTATTTTGAGGTCCTTTCACATACACTTTGTTGCTATCCACCAAATCTTGTACTGCATGTTTCAATTCCATATAGTCATTTATTTTATGACCCTTGTTATTATGATAGTTGCAATAATCAGCGTCATTCCACCATGATGGTTTGACTTTTGGATCCCAGAACCTAGCTTCACATGTAGTGAGAAGGCCTCTAGTAACTAGTTCCTTCATTGCTAATTCCATTGTTTGACCCAAAGGTGTGAACCTTCACCAATTTGACGGTTTTTTGATACGACTATAGTTTTATGATTTCATTGCTTTGTATGGTATTTGACTTGAAATTTTGCTCATTGTTCTGATTCTTTGATATGGACGAGGTCAAATTAAAAACTGGTTTGACGTTTTGGGGATCATTTGTTGTCTCATTTGTATTTCGGTTCTTTTGCCAAAATTTTGGCTTCTCACCGCTTGAGTATTGATTTGAGGAGTTACTTGTGTTGTTTGTTTTGTTATTAAAATTCTTGATAACTCCTCTCTTGACAAACGCCTCTTCAATCTTAAGACCATTTTCTACCACTTTCTCAAATGTGCGAGGACATTTTAGTTCCAATCTATAACTCATTTCTTCTGTCAAGTTTTCAATGAACAATTCCATCTTTTCCTCTTCAGGAATGGATCTAGGATATCTAGCGAACATGCATTGCCATCTTTGGAGAAAAGACAAGAATGTTTCTCCTTTGTTTTGTTTTAGATTGTAAAGATCTTTGATAGTAACATCGTGTTGGATGTTGAATGATAACTGAGAGATAAATCTATTGACGAGTTCCTCAAAAGTTTTGATACCTGGTTTTAACTTCAAAAACCATTCCATGCATGATCCTCCCAAACTCCTTGGGAATAATCTCATTAAATAAGTTTCCTCTTGGGAATACTCCAGACTCATTGTTTTAAATTCTTTGATATAATCAATTGGATCCATTCTTCCATTATACTTATCATATTTTGGAATCTCGCAATGTCTAGGAAAAGGTATCAAGCCGACCGTTGCGTTGAAAGGATAAGGACAAATGTCCTGTATCACATATCTCTTCGTAGTCCCTTTCATCATATCTTGTATTTGTTGCTGTAACATTTGCATCTGTGATGTTAAAGTAGCAATCGGATCTATTGTTTGCGTAGGTTGTGGTATCTTAGTTTCAATCATTTTCGGTGTTTCTTTCAAATGGTTTACATCAAAATCTTTTGGAAGTTTTTCCCCTGATTCGGCTAACATTAAAAGATATTTTTCCATGTCTTGTTCTAGAATTTTCTCCATAAATATGTGAAACTTGGGATCTTGTTGAGCCGCTTGGATATCTTCTAGAGTTATTTTGTTCTTATCATCGCGGTTCAGATTATTCCAAGGATTTTCTTTAGCCATTTCTTGTGATTTTAAAATTTCTTACTCTAAGAGTCTCTGTTTTTGGTACCTAGTTAAGATTGGCATACAAATTTTTTCCCTTTCTTTTGAAATGTTGATCTTATGTGTGGGATAGTGTCAATTGAACCTTTTTAAACAAAGTCGAATAAGATGACTGATCTTAGTGATGAGACAATATTTAAAAAGTTTAATCACTATACTTCATTTCGTGATGAAGGATGATAGTATCCTAATAATGAAACTTCAGTGTAGTAATTGATTGTGTATTTGATTTTTGACACTTGTGATTTGCAAGATCTTGATTCAGTTGATAAGTTTGAAATTTTTTATAAACCTTTCTGACTTTGGTTCCTAGACAGTGATTTTGATAAAAAAATGTGGATAAAATGACAGACTGATGGACTGGTAAAAATTTTGAACTCTTTGTTTTAAAAGCGCTAAAATAGAGACCAGAAGTGCTATTTCCTAGAAGCGTTGGAACAGAGTCCAAAAGCGCTGAAATATGTGATAGAAGCACTATTTGACTAAAAGTGCTAGAACAGTGCTTGGAAGCGCTACTTTACAAAAGCACTGTAATAGTGCATTAAAGCGCTGTAGAATTTGATGAAAGTGCTATTATATCAAAAGCACTACAAAATAGACTAGAAGCGCTGAAACAGTGCCCGAAAGTGCTATTTCACAGAAGTGCTAAAACAAAGACTAGAAGCATTGAAATAGGTTTTCCAAAATGCTTAAAAATAGAAGTTTACGACTCTTTATTGTAAAATCTAATCTGGCTTTGTGGCATACTATATTAGGGATTGCAGAAGATAAGAAGGATGAATCCATTGACTACGGTTGTGGAATTGTGTGAGAGCTCTTATTTGAAAGAAGGCTCATGAATTGAGTAGTTCTACTGCATAATCTAATGTGTGACCCCTAGCAAAATCATGATATCGGTGAATGAATGTTTGATGTTGTAAAAGGAGTTTCCAATTTTGATATAGAAAACACTATCTCCTCAATTTATTTCTATAACTGAGAGGTTTCTTGGGTTTTGTGACTTTGATTTTTCTGTTGACAAACATGGTGGACTTCCACTTTCGCAGCATGGATTTTCTGATTTGTTTTGACTTGACATTTTTAGGATGATCTTTAATCTGATTTAAATGAATTTTTGAAAACACGGAAAGCAATTTTGAATAAGTGTTTTAAAACTGAAAAGATCGTGTATGTTCAAGGATCATGAATGATTCTTATTGATTTTGACGGGTTGTTTTAACAATTTGTACACAAATAAAATAGAATCACACTTAAAGACAAGTAGGTCATCATTATACTCATAGCCCACATCTTGAATTACGTTGACTCACACAGCAGTGTCACCCCCTAGAGGGCGCTCATGTTTTTGTCGTTGCCAAGCGCATACTCAAAGTGACGGAAGTGGATACCGAATCCCTTGAGCAACCTGTCCTTGGTAATTATATGGTGAATGTCTTGGGGGCAGATTCTTCCCTCCCCTTGCACTGCGAGTATGACAATGTATGGATACTGACTTGGTGAGACTTTATGGTTTGTAGATAGGGTTCCATTCGGTGCGGCAAATAGATAAACTCCCTCAGGAGACCTCCCAATCTTTAGAACAAAGATTTTGGGGATGTTTATCTTGCTCACTACCATCAAGTTGGACTTTCATCAACAACTTGCATTTTTATTATAGTGGGTTGGATAAACTGGCTTTGGTTGTTCCCATAGGGTGAGTACTTTTTCCCACTATGACAGGCCTGCTAAAGGATTTAATAAAGCTTAAATGACATGAAGTAAATGTGAATCTGACACTTTGGTCACCCAGTTAAGGGGAGAACATAAGCCTAATCTCCACAAGCACAACATATAAGTTTGTCTTGTTTTAAAAGCCCAAAAAGAAATTTTCTAATCTATGTGAAGGTGTTGCCTCACAGAAATCATGATGTTCTTTTTAACTTCTACTTGTAAGAATGTGATGACTATCCTAGGATTGATAGATTTGCTTTAAGAAAAACAAGAAAGTGACTATCCTAAATTTATCAATTTTAGAAAAAAACTATGAAGTGACTATCCTAGATTGATCAATTTTAGAAAACTTTGAAGCGACTATCCTAGATTAATCAATTTTAGTCCAACTATGAAAAAAATTAAAATCTGGCTGTGGATGAGTCGGATCCAGAATGATTTTTACAAAAGGATTGGAATATTGCACCAAAGCACTAAAACAGTTACCTGATGCGCTAAAACTCGAAAGCATCAAAATAGGACACTGAAGTGCCGAAGTTTGACATGAAAGCACTAAAACCCCTGATGCGCTAAAACAGTGACCCGAAGCACTATAGCAGTGACCAGAATCGCTAAAGTTGAAAGCACTAAAACAGTGACCAAAAGTTCTAAAACTTTTAACAGAAGCGCTACAAGAGAAACACGGTGAGAACCTACGTGACACTTTCCAGAAAATTGATAATTTTGATAAAATTGGGGTTAATGCCCCACGGTGGACGCCAAACTATAAGTGGTGAATATGTGAATAAGATCAAAACACTTCTTAATATGACATTATATCAATGATTAAACAAATTGAATCAATTCAACACAGTAATCAATTGAAAGTGTCATATTGCTCTCTATCTCCAAAGATTTATTAAATCTAAATTGCTCTTAGATTGTTTAAGCAAATAAGATTGTTAAAATGACTATCTAAAGAATGAGATGATGATAATGCAATGCTAAATGATAAATCAATTAAACTAGCATGACATAGACATGAAAAGGATAATTGTAGCTACAAGAGGTAGCCATGGTTGAAGCTTGATTGCTGGATATGCTTGATGTGTAAATGCTTGATGCTTGATGGTTGAATTCCTGCAGAGTAAGAGTGCAAAAACTTGATTATCTGGATCCTTTTCTTGGCTCAATGATGTTTTATTTATAGATTTCTTGGCTGTAGAAATGCACAGGGAAAGCTTTAAGAGGCTTGGATTCAATCTGGAGAATTGAATGGTGAGAGATGGAGAAGATTGATAGAAAGATGGAGATTGTCTCTACCCATGAAAACAAAAAGCAAGAGAAGAGGAAGGATTGATGGAGGAAGATTAAGAGATCAAATTCCAAATTTGTCTCCAATTTGTCTCCAAAACTTCTCTTGAAGTTTCAAAGCATTAACTGTGACAAATTTAGACATAGATTAGACATAGGAAATCTAATTCATTTTTGAGGAAATGTAGATTGGAATATTCCTTATGCTCTAATTCAAATATTTTGATTTATTTAAGTTAGGAAAAGGGAGATAAATAATTTAATAAAATGAACTATAGGATAGTTGTTTATTAAATTAAACAGAAGAATATGGCAATTAATAAATAAAGTGTTTTGTCTTTATTTAATTGATTTAAGATGGATGTGATAGATTGAAATAGGGATTTGATAATTAAATCGAACAAAGTATTTAATTTTGTTTATTTAATTAAGATGAATTTAAATGTGAACTATATAAATAAATATTTCTATTTATTCAATAGTAGAGGAAATTAAGATAATTAATCAAATAATTTGTATTTAATTAATCAGAATGCTCCAAACCATTTTTAGGTGTATACAATGAGTATTTTTTTGTAATTTGTTTCCGAGTAAATAATTAATTATGATTTTTTTATTACAAATTTAAAAAATATAAAAACTTGTATGTCTGACCACACTAACTTGGTCAAAACTTCATGAAATTCATTTTTTTATTTTTTAATCCTATAGTATGCAAAGCATAGAATGTGATGCATGTTTAAAATTAAAAAAATATGATACCATTTGAAAGCTATAAATGTTTTTCAATCATCCTATCAATGAGGACTTTAGTCATAATTCAAATAGAAAATGAATAATAATTATTTATTAAATTCAAAGTATATCATAATTTATATTGGTAGAAAGTTTATAATCTCCTTTAAAAACCCTTTTTGTTTCATCAATGTTGGATAAAAATAAAGTTGTCAGCCACATGGGTCATTATATCACTACATATCGCCACTTTTTGGCCCATCATGATCCTACACATACCCTCCCAATATATGCTTAACTTAGCAAAAGAAGGGGCTAAACTCCCTTCTGACTATGATGTAAGAACCCTTGTGGAGAGACCTCTTGGGATCATGCCTTTGATCCCACCCATGCCTCCATCTTAAATCATCACCCAAAGCATCCCACAGATCACATCATCTATCGCTCTAACCCCACCAATTGTTAGCAAGGGAAGCTCATTGCTTCATGCACTTAAAAAAAAAACCCTTGTGAGCTACCGATATTTGAATGTGAACACTACATCCGATCAATCCATCCCAGTAAACCCATTACACCCATATGTCCTGCTCACATTTTCTAATCATTCCAATTCATCCCCATTTCATGTAACACCAGTCTATTCTCTAGACACACAAACCTCTCTCCCAGCTCACAAGGAAAAGGTGATTTGTTTAGAATGAGGGGAGTCTTCGATCCCTCATCATCATCTATTCAAGAAAATGCATCACCCATATTTCCATCGTTCCCACCTCTACCACTTACATCCACATCACCCCTTGGGTTGGGTCTTCCTCCTTTAGCCTCCATCAATCAACCAAATCCAAGCAACCCCTATCATAAATCCTCCCATCATGTCATCGATATCGCAATAACATATGGCAACCATTTAAACAAGCCTAACAATCAACACATCAACTATTCCCAAAGTCTCTCAAAGCATGGTTTCCCAAGGACCAATCATCTCGATCATGACATCCACAACTCAAACCTTAATCATCAAAATGACCATTCTACTCATCACAATGGTCAACACCATTCCCAATCCACTGACACCACCGCCAAAACACAACATGGTGAATTCATTCAACATCACGTTGCAAGCTGCTCAACAAGCTACCTATCAAAAGGAAATTGAAAATCAATAGGCTACCTAACTATTTGCTCAACAAGCACAAGCACAATTAGCGGCACAATAAGTGCAATAAGCTGCACAAGCTACACAATAAACTCAAGCTGCTCAAGGAGCTCAAGAAGCTCAAGCCGCCTGCCGCTCAAATAGCACAAGTAGTCCAACAAGTGCATGCTTAAGCCCAAGCCCAATATCAAGCTCAGGAAGCACAAGAATAGTACCAAGCACAATTGCAAGTAGCCTAGCAAGAAGAATATCAACAAGCCTTGCAATATTATCAAGAACAAAAATAAGAGAATCATTAGAAAACTCAACAACAAGCTTTGTTAGCACAACAACATGACCAACAGCAAGCGTTGTTGGGTTAGCAGAAAATGCAGGCATTACTCGCTCAATAAAGTTTGCCAAAAAACCACACCAACGTCCCACTTACCAATCCAAGACCTCAAAACATGTTCATGCCACCTCCTAATCCACAAGGTGATGTGACAACACAAATTAGATTGCTCTCGCAGCAAGTTCTTGATCTTCAATAAAGAAAAACATCAAGGAAACCCAAAAATTTGTGTCCTTATCCTTTCGACCGAAGCTTAGCAATGGTACTATTCCCAAACAGATTCAAAATCCTAAAATTTAAAAAATATCATGCAATAGGAAACCCTGAAGATCGCATCAGGGAGTTCCAAGTACATTGTATGGAAGTCACATACAACAACACATATCTAATGTGGCTATTTCCTACGATCCTTGCTGGTCCTACCATGTAGTGGTTCTCTTGTTTGCCTACTGGCATTAGAAAATTCCAAGAAATAAAAGATGCATTCCTCTAGAATTATGCATTCAACATTGGCGTGGATATTAGTTTAGAGGAATTATTAGTGCTCAAAGAGGGAATAGGGAAATAATTCTCCTCCTTCCTACAATGATGGCAATCCAAGGCCAATCAGAGTAAGTGGATCATGCTAGATGAACAAAAAATCTTCACCATCATTGCGAATCTGGACAAAACCTTGGCATTCTACCTAAAGATCCAATGCATCACCATGTATGACCAATGGATCCCTAAGGCACTTAACATCGAAAGAGCCTTTATCACACAAGGAGGCATGCCTACCTATCCTAAAAATTAGGAAAGCCACCCATCTACCAATTACAATGAGAAGCCTCACACATGGGCAAGGAACATAAATGTCACCAATGATGGAGTGGTCGATGCCAAGGTCATCATCAGTGCTCCAAAGAAAAATAATCAAACACACCATCAACCACAGAACAAAAATCTCAATAACATGCAATCAAATGCGGTAAAAAAACAACCACCTGAGAATCAAATCAATAATCAAAATAATCAAGGATGACCACCTCCACGAAACAAGTATCCCCCCAAGTGGAAATTAACAGCCCTTGGGGATTCAATCGAATCCATCATGAAAAAGTTGGTCAACGAGAACCTCATCAAGATCCCCACCGATGATAATTACCAAGAACCTAAGGTGAAACCACCCTAGTACAACAAAAATTTCCTTTGTGATTATCATAAGCTCAAGGGGCATATTACCATGAACTGTAAGAAACTAAAGAATGTCATCCAAGATCTAATCGATGACAAAATCATAAATTTTGAGCAACTGGCTAGAAACCAAGATCTAAAAATATACACGAATTCAATGCTCAATCAAAAACAAGGAAACAACAAAGGGAAGAAAAATTATGGAAATGTAAATCATGTGTACGATGGAGTTGTTGCCTCCCTAGATGAATTAGTCATTGTTGTTAGCATCAAGGGAGCCAACGCTAATTGTGGAGTCACCACATGCGGTGGCAAGGTAACTATTGCTAGGGCATTGCAACCAAAAAAGACCCCCACCATAAATCATAGATTCATCCCTAATAGTTACAACATCCTTGACTAGCTAAAAATAACCCCTGCTCAGATCTCCATCATGGAGTTACTAAAGATTTCAGCTGCCCATAGAGAAATCCTTGAGGAAGCTTTGGCTTCATCTACCATCTCTGCCAACCTTGATACAAAGACATTTCAAGCTATGGTTGGTAACATCACCACTCCCAATCTCCTCACATTTTTCGATCAGGAATTCCCTTCCCAGCCATCTCACAATCATGCATTCCACCTTGAAGTCCTGGTTCACAAAAATAAGGTTAAAAGGGTCTTGGTGGATGGAGGTGCAGGCCTCAATATGTTTTCACTTAAGCTTATAAATAATTTGGGAATCTTTGAATCTTCCATTGAAAAGGGTAAAGGTGTCACAATTAGGGCTTACGACGATCAAGAAAGAGTGTCTCAAGGCACTATTCAACTCCCTATTCAATAGGGCCAATTGTTATGGAAACTACTTATCAGGTACTTGTTCTTGACCTACCATATAACATCCTCTTGGGGTTCCTGTGGATTCATGGGATGCAAGAAGTCACATCAACCTTCCACCAATGCATCTAGTTATCATACCCAAAACAAGAGACCATAATATATGGTGATCCTGAACCCTTCGCTTATTGCAAGAATCTAGGGGCCATGTACTATAAATTCCCCCAAGTCCCAAAGAATTATGAAGGCCCCTAAAATCCATATATCGACCCATCCAATATAGCCTCCATTTATGGGACAAAGACACCTGCCATCCCCGAAATATCTAACATCAAGCTCATAATCCAAGATAATGCATGTGGAAAGTACAAAATGAAGAAATGAATTTTTTTTTCGAGGAGTTACCTCAATCCTCCATATCCCATGGATAGCCACAACCCACCAATACAACAACTCAAAACTTCAGAGTGGATCTCTCCCGATTCAAGAGTTGGGGAGATCTAGGCTGAGAAGTAGTGGACAAGTGAGATGTATCCAATCTCTTGTACCAAGAAGAGAGGCCCGTGCCTAATCTTCCCATTGATGAAAGAAGAAAAGAATTGCAAATGATGTGTGGCATGGGTTGCAATAAGAATGCATGTCTTGTAAAAAATGGCACTAGCTGATTGGAACCCATCATTGTTGAAAAATGCATGAAAAATATTGGGCTTGGGTGTACCCCTCCGAGTGTAACCATACATGGTAGAAGTCCCCCAGTTAAAGAAGTTAGGACTCCCCCTTAGCTAACAACAACAACCCTTGAACTACCAGTATCTATAGGTCTGCCCTTAAATAACTTCACCTTTGATCTAACTGACATGTGTAGTAGTAACAAGGATACCATAACGGGTTTACCTATGATTTTTGAAGATTCCTCCTTCCTCATGATCAGTACCCTATATTTTGAGTCATACCATCAAACCCACAAAATAAACTTGGTCTACCCCCAACTCATCGACTACGACCAACGAGGACCGGCAATCCTGGACACGTTCGAAAACGATGAGGCCCTCATGGAATTCATGGGATTACAGGATACCGTACCATGTGGAGATCATAAGGATGGATTTGAAATTGCACTAGACATGCATGCCTATTATAGGGAGATGACTGAATCCTTTAGTCACAAATGTGAGAAATTGAGAATAATCTCAAGGTCCTTGAGTGAAAACTACATTGAGGCACTCTCTGACCATAAAATAGTAAAAATAAAGGATGTATCGAATGGTTAAAACCTCTCTAAGGCACTAGAGGATGAAGGATTCAATCTTCCCCTCGCTGCACTTCAACAAGAAAAATCAATGGTCTTGGAAAAACAATGCAATCCTATCAACCTGGGAACAGAGGAGCTACCACACATAACCTTCTATGTTGAATCACTTCTAATGGAAGAACAAGAACTCTTAGCTACATTCTCTAAAGAAAGAAAGGTAAAATTTGCATGGACTTATGATGACATGCTTGGGCTTGACCCAAAGGTAGTAGTTCATCACTTGGTTGTATATCGTAAAGAAAAACCCGTGAGATAAAAAATGAAAAAGATGCATCCCCAAATAGAATTGCTAGTCAAAATGGAATTGTAGGAGCTCCTAGATGCGGGGTTCATACACCTGATCGAATATCTAGAGTGGGTGTCCAATCTGGTATCTAATTCAAAACCAACTAGGGGCATCTGCATTTGCACCGATTTTAGAGACTTAAACAAAGTGGGTATGTGGAAGATCATGATGGGCCAAAAAGTGGCGATATGTAAGTGATATGATGGCCCATGTGGCTACAGATTTTTTTTTACCCAAAATTGATGAAATGAAAAGGGTTTTTAAAGGATATTATCAGCTTTCCACCAATATAAATTATTCTTTACTTTGAACTAAATAAATAAATATTATTCATTTTCTATTTGAATTACGACTAAAGTCCCGATTGATAGGCTAATTGAAAAACATCTATAGGTTTCAAACAATATCACATTTTTTGAATCTGAAACATGCATCACATTTTGTGCTTCTCATACTATAGGATTAAAAAAATAAAATTGAATTTCTTGAATTTTTGGCCAAGTTAAGGTGGTCAAACATACGAGTTTTTATATTTTTTTAAATTTGTAATAAAAAAATCATAATTAATTATTTACTAGGAAAACAATTATAAAAAAATATGCATCACATCGAGATATGAGTCATCTACTTATATCTAAAATATTATAAAAAAATATTATCATTTTATTATGGTTAGGGTGGTCAGACATACATGTACTTCTTATTTTTTCCCTAAAATTTAAGTGCCACTACATTGAAATTTCAAATTTTCACCAAATAGATTTTTTTTTTTTCAATAAACCTTGTAGTTTAGAAACTACATTCAATTTTCTACAAATTTCATTCTTACATATTTTTGAAATTGTAAGACATGAAAATCTGCAAGTTGGTTAGTAACCTTGACAAAACAACATAACAGAAATCACATCCTTATGAGATATTATTTCATAATTCAAATGTAACTAAACATGAACAAAACATGTAAGATATGAAATAAAACTATCCCATATTGGATTGGTGCTCTTTGAGTATGTGAAAGAGCCCTTTCCCAATCCTTGATAAGCTAGGTGAAATAGATAATGAGATGCTTGAACTCAAGTTGCCTATAGTGCAAATACTTTCAAATGTGGCTGTTGTTGTGTATTTGTGTTGAAATGCCAATGACAAGGTGCCAATTGTCAAGTTGTGAGAGGGTGAGGAATGTGCAAGTCTTGGCCAATGTGTCAATTTGAATTTGAATTTTGTATGACTTGACATGTTTTGGGGGGATGAAAGGCGTAATAAATGCTATGTTGACTTGTGCAAATAGCATTTAAAACCTTGTTGGAAGGGACAAGTCCCTTTTTGGGGGGAAGATTCAAAATGGAAGAATATTCCATTATGATGCTATTTTGAATGTAATTAGAGGAATTATAAATCAAATAAATGATTTATTGGTGCAAGTGGGTGGGTTGGTTAGGAGTTTGGATTTGACTCTGGTTGAGTCAAAAGCTGGAGAATGATAATCCTGATTAGAAGTTAATTAATGTAGATTAATTAACTTGGATGATATTAAGAAGTGACATTTGATAAATCAAATGAGAAGAACTTTAAGGATTTGATTAAATAATTTTGATTTATTTAATGAACCTTAGGAAATTAATCAATAAATTGCTTTAATTGATTAATAGCAGAAACGAATGCATGATGTTAGTTACAGTGGAAAGCATAATGTTATTTTTGGATGTCTACATTTTGCCCCTCTTTGAAACAATGTACTCGTTGCATTGGTTCAAAGAATGATGTTGTCGGCATCAAAATTAAAAAATTCTTTGGTTTTTTCGGATGCCCCAGTGGAAAATAAGTACGTTAGTACATTGCCCCCTCGAGAGATCAAGCGAAAAGATACAATTTGAGGTGGATCTTGCGACAAAGAGGTTCAAAATGGATGTATGGATGGTAATGATGATGTAGATGAGATGTTTGGAAGATGCTTAGAATAACAAATTTATATTATCGTAAACAACTTTAAATGATTATGCAATGCCTGTGAGATGGATGAGATGGATGATGTTGTTCTATAATGATATGACATGATTATGCAGGATGAGAGTGCAGATGCAAGATGGATGCATTGTTAGCGTGAAAGAGGATAGAAGAACAAGAGAGGATGAACCCTTAAATTCAAGAAGCAGAATTTCAATAAGCCAACTTTATTAGAGATGATGATGAAAGATGATGATGTATTGCTTATCCAGGAATGGGAGATAAAGAGCATAACTTTCTTTATGTTTGATAACACACATAGGTGCGATGCATCAAGGTATTAAGAACCAGGATGGCATTGCGCCTAGTGTGATGGACTCTGACTCAGCAATTAGATAGGAGTGATCTTGTTCACACTTGACATACGGAAACCTTGCTAGGACGGACCCAACAAAGAAAGTATTCGCCAAGTTATTTTACAAGAACATCCAACAAGCACAGTAGACAAAAAGATAATGATCATTGCCCCATTCCTTTCTCTCTAAACCTGTTTTGTTTAGGCATCATCGAGAGGTCCTTGGAATGAGTGCAAAATAAGATAAGTCAACAAGACCAAGATAAAGTAAATAAACAAGCTAATGTTCTTTGTATCGCTACCCAAGGCTAAGCTAATGTGGGGTACCTAATGCTTATGTCCATCGCAGGAAAGCTTCATCCTAGGACATGTAGTGATCAGGGTTTTGGTGGGACTGATTGGGTGATAAGCTGTTGATACTCCGAGTTGACCAACTTATTGACTTACTGACTTAGACCTTCAAGACTTTGACGATAAGGCATTTACTTTAGAACCTGCTAGACTTGCTTCTGACTGACTCACCAAAGGGTGAAAGCAACGATGATTTATTAGGAACGACGATTATTGCGAGTGAAAGCGAGATGGAATGGATGCACCATTTTGGTTTTTTCAAATGTTTTGAGGCTGTTTTTGGAATTTTTGAGATGTTTTACAAATGTTTTTGGTATTTTCAAGATTTTATGAATGTTTTTGGATTTTGTGTCAATTGACTTGACTGCGGATGAGATAGATGGGAAAATGGATGCCAATGCGACGGACGCATAAAGGATGACCTAAATGTAAAAAAGATAAGCAAATGAATGCCAATGCGACGGACGCCTAACTAGATGGGCAAACGGATGCCAATGCGACGGACACATAAATAAATGGGAAAACGGATTGCCAATGCGACGGACGCATAAATGAATGGGCAAATGGATTGCCAATGCGACGGACGCATAAATGAATGGGCAAACGGATTGCCAATGCGACGGACGCATAAATAAATGGGCAAATGGATTGCCAATGCGACGGACGCATAAATGAATGGGCAAACGGACTGTCAATGCGACGGACGCATAAGGACGGACCTGATTGTGAAAGAAAAGATAAGCAAACGAATGCCAATGCGACGGACGCCTAACTAGATGGGCAAACGGATGCCAATGCGATGGACGCAAACTGTCTTGGGGGATGATCAAAGATCAGCCTTGCCTATGTTCAAGCTCAGAGATGATGTAGTTCGACAAGGTGACTCTATTTTTGATTTTTGACATGTTTTTGGATTTTTTGATGAATTTTGCTAGATGTTTTTGAAATTTTTGATGGATTTTTTGCATGTTTTTGGTTTTTTTTCTGATGAATTTTTGAATGTTTTTGAATGTTTTTGATGGATTTTTTGAATGTTTTTGGAATTTTCGCATGATTTTGACGATTCGGATATGGACATGATATGATATTAGTGCTTTGTTTTGGGATTTTGTTGAAAACCAAGCTTAATGTTGATCAATCGGATTGATGGATTGATAGTTTGACTAAGTGTGTTAAGTCAAACAAAAGTGATAATGTACTCGTAAGTTCCAGGAAGTTGTGTTATCCCAGAGTAAATTCGTACAAAAAGGATAATTTGGCTAGGTGTGTTAAGCCAAACAAGGTGATTATGGTTTTGATAATTTGGCTAAGTGTGTTAAGCCAAACAAAGTGATGATAATGAACTTGTAAACCCAAGGAAGTTGTGTTATCCTAGAGTAAACTCGTGCACAAGATGATAGTTTGACTAAGTGTGTTAAGTCAAACAAGATGATGATTGATTGGATTCAATTGATCAAGATCGATGAAGCTTGAGTTAGAACAAAATTGCTTTGATGATTTGATGTGACACAGATGTGCGCATTAGATGTGACTAATATGGATTTTTTGAAAGATAAAGCTTGATGAGGAACGTCTTCTTGCCAAAAATATGCCATGGGCTAGTGATTTGGATTCGTGTTCACAAATGATTTGACCAAGTTGATTTCACATTTTCCAATGTTCGGATCACTTCATAAGTTGGATGATATACATCAAGATTTATTCCCGAAGTGAGATGTAAATATCTGCCCCCAGTGTCTAGCAATGTTTGAACGGCCATGGGTGGATTCTTGGATACGAATGGATATGGATTATCTTGCGATAAGATAAGGGTGTTCGAATAAAGGAATGCTCATTCGGATAATGCTTCAAGGCTCAGATAGCATTGGATATGATGGGATCAATGAAAATGACCCATGTCAAGATGTTTACCATAAACAAGTGTAAAGTGTTCTCCAAAATTTTATCAAGATCAAGGTAACTTGGACCTTGGATACAGATGGATAAAAATGGGTTAGATAAACAGTTCATGGGTGAATGAATGATACGGCTCAAATGATGGCCTTATAATGGATGCGATAAGATGCTTTCTTGTGAACTGGCGCACATAGATGCTTGATTCTACACATGATGCCTGTTTGCCAGGTTTTCATCATGGTACTTGTCCAAAGCACCACCAAAATGGTTTTCACTAGAGGACGATTTTTTTCTTGACTGTTTTCAATACTTTTTCTGATTTTTTTGGATTTTTTGTATTATTTGGATTTTTTTTGTTGTCGCCAAGACGCCTGTTTGCCAGGTTTTCATCAAGGTGACCATTTTTTCGGGACATTTTCTGATTGTTTTTGTATTTTCTGAGAGATTTTAAGCTGATGCTGAACAACCTGGTGGTGCTGATGTTGATGCTTCTGTCATAACGTGCCATCGGTATCCTGCTTGTAGAAGTTGTCTTGCCAAGATACGTGCACTTGAATGCAACTTTTGAGAAATTTGTTCTGCTTTACTGATACTGGAGTTAACTCTGTCTTTGTGCGCCCATCGTGGTAGGGTGCCTTCTGAATCCTTATGATGAAGGGTCGCCGCCAATACGTGGCCAATGTGAGAATTGGATATCATGCGTGGAGGTGTGGATGGAGTGTGTTTAGGAGTAACAGATGGATTGGTCGATGGTTTGGAACCTTTGACTCTCCAAACATGGGAAGATGAGCAATAATGGGTGGATATGGAAGTGTGCATGGAATTTGGACCAACTGCTTGATACACTTTGTACGTTGCTTGAGAAGCCTGCTTTTTCCTTTGTGGAAATCTTTGATGGATACTTGCCCCATTTTTATTTTGCCCCATACTTTCTTTGACTGATGGAGTTTGATAGGGATAATATTTCTTTGTAATCTTTGGTATCCACTTGTATTTGATTTGTCCTTCATGCTTCGTCCTTTGATTCAAATCTTTCTTTTGACGTTGGTCCCAATTTGTGGATGGGGTGATAGGTGGATGAAGATTCGTGACATGGCGGGTTGTAGTATTGGCATTAGTTTCATCATAGGGATTCTTCGTGCTCCCTATGTTGATGTTTGCTCGAGACGAAGTTGCCCCCAGTATGGTGATAATATTACCAATATGTTGAGATCCCTTGATTGTTGAGTAACCAAGGCCTTGATGCTTAGGATTTCCAAAAATCTGCACTGGTTCTAGGATACCCTGTTCCTGTAGGCCTAATCCTCTGCCTTGATAATTCATTTGTTGAAACATTTGATTTTCAAAAGGATATGATTTCACTTGGAAACAAGGTGTTGCTCCTTCTCTGCTCTGTGGCGGATCTTCAAATGTCATAGCTCTTTTATTGATAAGATGATTTTCCCTTACAAAGGTGAGTGGTCCAAGTTTATAAGTGATAGGATCTTCCATAAGTGGGATGAATGCCTGATTGATATCTTCAACTTGATCTTGTGAGATATCAGATTGTAGTCCTTCTTCAAGAAGTGCTGATGCTTCACTATCTACACAAAAGTATTCCTCATGACTCACTTCATAGGATGTTTCTGATTCACGACTTATGTAGAAGCCTTCCTCATGACCCATTTTTTATATGTCTCTAGATTTTTCTATATCTTGATCATGTGTACAAATGTTAAGAGTAGGAGACTCTTGTTCGTTGGTAATGATTTGAAGAGTATGGGACTCTTTTTTTTTTTTTTTAAGATCATCCACGTGTCCATCCAAAGAAAGCATCTCATGGGTAGATAGAGGAGTATGTCCTATGTGGATGCGGTCATCATTTGCAACATCTTGTATAGATAGGAGAGTGTCCATTATATCGTTGTAGTAGCTTGGAGATACAAATTCTCGATCTTGAGTGATTTTAGAATTGCTTTCAACATGCTTTGGATCAAGTTCTTGACATGGGTCAATTTTAAAGAATGGACTTCTTTCTTGGATATCTTCATTAGGAAGTGGCTCAATATTCTCTTGACCTTTGAGAGGATTTGGATCAAATGTTGAGATAGGGATTCCTTCAATATCTTTAACCATGAGGTCAAAGGATGTCAATATGTTGTTGGAAGGGCCATTGCTAGACCTTGATGGAAGATTTTGATCATGCTTTGGAATATGTTCTTGAGATATGTCGTTTGACTCGTTAGGTGATGTAGAGACATTGTCAACACGATCATTGGTGGATGGATCTTGGTTTATGTCAATGGAATCAAATAATGTTAACACATCTTGAAATAGATCGCTAAAAAGTGGCTCTTGATGAACGACGATTTGATCAATGGATGGGGTAGACATATCTTCAATGTGCTCATTGATGGATTGATTGTTTTCAACAATTTTGGTGGAGGGATTGTCAATGTTCTCAAACATAGGATGAAATGATGTTAATATTTCTTGGATTGGATCATTGTTGGGTATCGTCAATGAGTTTTGATCGTGATTGAAAAGTGCCTCTTGGTGTGTGATGATTTGATCATTGAATGAGATGGGAACATCTTCAATGTGTTCATTGATGGATAGATCTTGATCATTGTTTTCAACAATTGCGGTGGGAATCTGTTGCAAGCTTTGTTGAGAGGGTAAGGCTTGTGTTTGCTGCTGAGCCAACAACGCTTCTTGTTGGTCATGTCGTTGTTGTGCCAACAAAGCTTTTTGTTGGGCTCTTTTTTGTGCTACTTCTTCTTGGATTGATTGCAATAGTGCGTAGAATTCTGCTTGCGCTTGCGCTTGTTGGGCTACTTGAGCTACTTGTGCTTGCTGAGCAACTAGCTGTGTAGCTTGTTGGGCTTGGAGTGCCTTTTTGCGGGAAGCTTCTTGTGCAGCTTGCAACATGATGGAGAATGAATTGGTCGTGTTGTATTTTGGCGGTGGTGGCGGTGGTGGTGGAATGGGAATGGTGTTGATTGTTGGGGTTCCTTGGATAGTTTCCATCTGTTTTTGCGATATCGATGGAAAAATGGGATGATTTGGTATGATGTTTTGATTTGGCATGATATATTGAAATTGAATATTGTTGTGGATGGGAATCATGTTGCCTTGATTTAGGTAACTTTGATTTTGCATGGTGTTACCTTGACTTGAATCAACATATGGAGTTGCCAATATATTGCTAGGATTTTGAACAACATTAAGAGGATTTACAAACCTATCGACCCCAAAGTTTACCAAGTGTGGATTTGAAACGGTCATGTTTGGTAAAGTTGCACTTGGTATGTATGGATTTGGTGGGATGATGTTGTTTGGAAAACTCATGCATTGAGCGTTTGGTTGATAGATTTGCAGATTTGGACTTGGATTTAAATCTACCATTGGGAAAGGTGTTCCAAACTTAAGATTGGGTATGCTCATATTTGTTGTACCATTGATGTTTGTATGAGATAATGCTCCCATGTATGCATTGTACAAGCTTTGGAAATCAAATGGTATTGCAAGGCTTGGATAATTTGGTTGAATCGAATTGCTCATGATGGATGGATCAAGTTTATATTCCATGTCCCTCTTGTGTTGAGATCGAGTTTGAACCATAAAATGAAGATCAATTTTCAAGAATGTAAGAGATGAACCTCTAATCCTTTAGATCGGTCTAAACCTTAGGTTCAAAGAAGCAAAAAACTAGGATAAATGAAGGATCAAAGCGATGATGAGAATGAGATAAAAATGAAAGATGAGTGATATGGATGAATGGAACTCTTAAAGAAACTTTGAAGGAAATGCTAAACTTTTAGGACTTGATTTGATTGATTCGTGATTGGATTGATGGTTCGACTAGGTGTGTTAAGTCAACCAAAATGTGATGAATGTAATTATAAAACTCTTGGAAGTTGTGTTATCCAAGAGTGAACTCCTACAAGATGGTAGTTTGACTAATTGCGTCAAGTCAAACGAGGTGATGATTTGATAAGTTGGCTAAGTGTGTTAAGCCAAACAAGATGAACTCGTAAACCCTAGGAAGTTGTATTATCCAAGAGAGAACTCGTGTATAAGATGATGGTTTGACTAGATGTGTAAATTCAAACAAAGATGTTTTGATTTCGCCTAAAATTTTAGCATGACAAATGTTTACAAAGTTTCCAAGAGTTGTTGGTGAGGTGACTTTTGACTGATTTTGATGGTTGAGAGATGGGTGAATGTGATTGAATTGATCCTAAACTTGACCTAGAATAACACTTCTTCTTACAAGACTTTGGTTTTGAAGAACACGCTATATTTCCTATGAGAGGAAAGCAAACCTTTCAAACAATTCAGGATCTCAAGACGCTCCTCACTAGCTTTCAGACTAAGCTTTTTGAACTTCGGTTTTGGGATTTTGATCATGTTAGAAAACACATGTGTAATCAAATTTATCTTTTATCTTGGTTAAATGAGGTTCTTTTTATCCAAGACACTTGCTTGCTTAGGTTTTCAAACTATATGTCTGATGTCCCATTCTCTTTCTCATTCCATAAGGTCCTTTATGCGAAAATCGAGGAAAATAGGGCAAAAGTTCCTTATGTTTATCCTTATTGGAAACAAATGATGGTAGAATTTGCACACTTAGAAACCTCTAGGAATGTGATCCCTAGGGAAAGCAAGAGTGGGCAAGTTCGTCAAAGGATATTTGTTTCTTCCAAGGTGTTTGAAATTTAAGGCTCTTGTGTATGTTTGTTTTCCAAATTTTTGAATCCAAGCAAAGTGTTTTTGATTCCAAGCACTTTTTACAACCCTAGGATGATGAGGCAATATCTTGTTGGGTTCCCACTTGGATAAATCCAGCTGCGCATATCTTGTGTGAATGGCTAAATGCTTGACCACACTGGCTCCCCTCCACGGCACTCACTTATTCGGGTCAGCCAAGCATTAGTACCCATGAATCTCCCATGGCATACTTTCCATTTCCACAACAAGACCGCATGTTATGTGGGGCGGCTTCAGAGGACATGACCTCTTGCACCAACAAGATAGATAAGGTTTTGGCCAATTTCTAAACAAGGGTTCTAATTCGGGCATTCCGTTCGTGGGGGATTATCCAACGTCGGCGAGAGTCCATTGCTGTCCATCTCGTCGGAATAATCCTCGTGATATTGGCCTTTGTTCCAATATCCACACTTATATCCCGGGTGGAAGTCGCTTGGCTTTAGCGTGTTCCCGGTTGGGTCGTTCCCTTGGGTGATTACTTTTTCCCACAAGGCAGGCCGTCTAAGATAAACAATAGCGAGCTAACATATCCCGTCGTTCACACAACCTTCATTGAAAAACAAAGGGGAGAACCTCCGCAATATATTGTTCTCACACTCGCATGTTTTGTTCAATTTTAGATCCCAAATCGAAGTGTGGAGGCAATCTTTTTGACAACTTAATATCATGAAAAAAAAACTTTTGATTCTCAAGATCACCGTGAGGCGCGAGAGAAGCGCATACGTCTTTTTGATGATATTACTTTGTGAAAAAGATTGCAAAATATGACAAACAGTTGTTCATTTTAAGTCCAAAAAGCAGTGATGAATTCGTTTTAAGCACCAAAATCCAAGTGTGAAGGTTGCCTTGTTCAATTTTTATTCCAAATTGAAATTCTAGTAAGTGTTTCTAAGGTTCAAATTTTAACCAACTTTGAAAAAATGAAGTCATTGATTGATTTTAAGCCCAAATTGAAAAGTGACTTGATTCAAAACAGAAAACTAAAGTGTGAATTTAAGCCCTGGATTATAACCACAAGCATTAAAAAATGCTTTTCAAGTCTTCATTTCAACATTTTATTTTCTTCAACTCAAATCTTTTGCAAAGACTGTTTCTGATGTTTCACTATTGTATGCTCTTTGCGTAAACGAAATTGCTCCTCCTTCCTTCGTTTTCCTATTTCATCCAAAAGACAATCATGTGAGGATCATTATATTAAACTCATTGTGATCATTAATTTCAAACAATAACATGATCTTAATTGAAAAGACAAATGATTTGGATGATCATGACCAAAATATTTATAAGTGAATCATTCTTTATCACTTATTGATATTAAACTTATGCAATAGTTCTCCATGGATTCACATTAGAAGAAATGATGTTGAAATACTAATTTTATGATGCACACTTTAATGTATACCTACATACATAAATGGCCTGCTACCCTATGTGATAGAATGGTAGACATTAATAGTTCCAAATTTTCGTGCATAATGTAATATTGTTTTGGTTTCTGAACCAAGATTTTAAGGCTGCATACACTCAATGCATAAGTTAGTAAAACACATGGAAGCTTATTTAGTTCACGAAGAACAAGACAAATGATGCACACATGTGTGAAGCGTTACCTTCAAAGATAATTAAGGAGCATATATCTGCATACTCGTAGAATTTTATACCAGCACATATAGATTAGCTTAACATTTATATCTCTAAATAAAAAATAAAGTTTGAGCTAAATGTATCACGTCATTTCAATATTTTGTGAGCATCGATGGCGAAGATGGTTGAGAATGACTTATTTTCTTAGCAACTTTCAAACTAAATGAGGCCGACAGATGTATGAAGAGACAAGTAGTAAATGTAAAGCTGAATCCAGCAATCTTCTCCAACGTGCTTTCTGCAACAAAATACTTTTTCAGTGTTGACAGGGAAAGTATAAGACCGTGCAAAGTATGGAAGTATTAAACAAATAAAATTTCATGAACTGAATGTAGACACAATCCACCACAGAGTAGCTTGCAGTAATGCGCCTAAAATTAAGTCATGTCACTGTCAAATGTAATGATGAAAATTTCCAAGGCAGTGAATGTTTTAACTGTCTTTTCAAACTGCGCTTTCTCCTTCCTGCATAAAGTAGAGGGAGATATTTTTAAATCAAAAACAAAACATGAAATAGATATGCGCCAAGATCATGTGTCAGTGATCTTCCTGCAGGACATAAAATATATTAGATGTTAGTTAATTGTGACAACTTCCCTTATAATCTGAAATAGACGAGTCTGATTCTTCCCAGGTCTAAATATAGAAGGAGCCAGCTTTGACGGTGCAAAGAGACATTTCTCAATGGGAATAGGTAAGAAAACATATATTATATGCATACATTCTGTTCTCTTTCTTACCAAACGCGGGGGAAAAGGACAACATTTAATTCAACTACTCCAAGCACAGTAAATTTGATAGCAACAACCTTCCCATATTTCAAGAAGCACGCTTATAGATATAGTCACAAAGATCGATCAAATGGCCATAACAACATAAGCGACGCTCCAAAAGTTTTGATACAGAATGACTAAAGAAAGAGCTTCCTCATTCAGCGCTACAACTCTTTTTTTTCCACGTACAATTCCTCACCAACACTGGGCGGCATTAAACTTTAAATATGCTCATGTAAGATATATCAGATAAAGTGCTGGAAAATATTCTTAGAGATCTATTTCAAATAATCATCCAGAGGCAAACACAACTGCAGCACACAAGAAGGAGAGGACATTGCATCTATGTCATCCAGTGATGGAGAAAAGGACGTTGTAGCTCGCCTTGAGTTAGTAGATTCCTGACTTGTTTTCATATGGCGCGATTTTAAATATGGTGCATAATATCTATAAGGAGTAGTACTATTAATCCACAATGGAGAGAGAATAAAGCCTACTGCCTGGTCTTCAAGCACGCAAAATAGAAGATAATTGCTCTTTTCCACATCTTCTTTCTATAGATACTTCTTTATTTACTCATTCTTATTTTACTCCACCCTCCTGTCTCTACGTATTACACTACCACTCCTTCCTTCTCCTTTTATATTATGTTCCTATCCTTCTCTTATTGTTGATTACTCTTACTAAAAGCACCATTCAGAGGGAATCAAAAAAAAGAGACAAGCAAAAGACAACACTCAATAAAAATGCATGGTCTCATGGAGGGCAATGATTGCAGGGTATGTACGAAATGGGTGTGCTGATGAGACCTGGAAGTTCTTTCAACAAATACTAAAAGACACGGAATGCTGTGATTTCTAGATTTACACAAGATTAGCCTCTTAGTGATGCAAAAAAAAATTTGTTTCAGAAAGTGTCTAAGAAGGACTTAGTCTCGTGAACTGTGATGATCTCAAGATATGCCCAGAACGACTGTCAAATTGGTCTAAAAAACGAAAAGGTGGTTTCATGCCATGCCATGGGTGTAGGGCCATACATAAAATGGATTAGTTGAAAAGGCTTTAGGCACTTTCAAGCAAATGTCGTTGGGAGGTACAAAACCCGCGCAGTAATGTTATTTGGGGAACTTTCAAAGTAAATGCAAATGGCAAGGGAAAAGAAAACCAACTCCCATACTTTGCCAGAATGCAATGATTGCAGGAATGAAGTGGAAAAGTGCATGTACGTATAAAATAGCAAATAAAGGTTTTTTTAAGCTATTGCAATCAGCAGGTGTAAAAGACACGCCCCCTCAACACTACTTAAAATACTTTTAAAGTAATTGATAGGTGTAAAGCTAGCAACCACAATGCCATTTTGAAAAGACTTTTAAATGCCCTCCTTCTAGCGCCATTTTGTAAGACATGAAAATCTGCAAGTTGGTTAGTAACCTTGACAAAACAACATAACAGAAATCACATCCTTATGAGATATTATTTCATAATTCAAATGTAACTAAACATGAACAAAACATGTAAGATATGAAATAAAACTATCCCATATTGGATTGGTGCTCTTTGAGTATGTGAAAGAGCCCTTTCCCAATCCTTGATAAGCTAGGTGAAATAGACAATGAGATGCTTGAACTCAAGTTGCCTATAGTGCAAATGCTTTCAAATGTGGCTGTTGTTGTGTATTTGTGTTGAAATGCTTTGCATTTTATAGATTCAAGAGTAGGAGATTGAGTGATTTTAGATGAATGTGGGATAATTCACAAGCCAATGACAAGGTGCCACTTGTCAAGTTGTGAGAGGGTGAGGAATGTGCAAGTCTTGGCCAATGTGCCAATTTGAATTTGAATTTTGTATGACTTGACATGTTTTGGGGGGATGAAAGGCGTAATAAATGCTATGTTGACTTGTGCAAATAGCATTTAAAACCTTGTTGGAAGGGACAAGTCCCTTTTTGGGGGGAAGATTCAAAATGGAAGAATATTCCATTATGATGCTATTTTGAATGTAATTAGAGGAATTATAAATCAAATAAATGATTTATTGGTGCAAGTGGGTGGGTTGGTTAGGAGTTTGGATTTGACTCTGGTCGAGTCAAAAGCTGGAGAATGATAATCCTGATTAGAAGTTAATTAATGTAGATTAATTAACTTGGATGATATTAAGAAGTGACATTTGATAAATCAAATGAGAAGAACTTTAAGGATTTGATTAAATAATTTTGATTTATTTAATGAACCTTAGGAAATTAATCAATAAATTGCTTTAATTGATTAATAGCAGAAACGAATGCATGATGTTAGTTACAGTGGAAAGCATAATGTTATTTTTGGATGTCTACAGAAATAATATAGATAACTTATAGAATTTTTTATGTCAAATTACCTGACTTTGATTTTTTTAATTTTTTGCCACTTAAGGGCCTGTTTTTTCCATGATGATCCTCCACATACCCAAGCATGTCCTAAGGATGACTTTCCACTACCCAAAATCGACATGATAATAGATATGATGGTTGGACAAGAGATGTTATCACTAATAGATGGGTTTTCTAGATATAATCAGATCATGATAGCAAAGGAGGACCAACACAAGACAATGTTCACATTTCCATGGGGGACCTACTACTAGAGCATGATGCCATTTGGGCTAAAGAATGTAGGAGAAAATTATTAGAGAGCCATGACACTAATATTTCATGACATGATTCATAAGATGGTGGAATACTACAAGGATGATGTATTGGCTAAATCAAGAAAAATATGAGACCACATATTATCTTCGAGCTCCATTATTGATAGGTTGGAAAATTATAAGGTTCACCTCAACGTAGAGAAGTGTGTCTTTGGAGGACAATCAGGAAATCTCTTGGGATATATCATATCAATGAGAGGAATCAAGGTTGATTCTCCCAAATTGAAGGCAATCCTCAAAATGGAAGCACTGAGGACACTAAAGCAGCTAAGAGGTCTACAAGGTAGGACCCAGTCTATCCATAGGTTCATAGCACAATTGGCAAATAAATAAATCCCATAAACAACTACCTAGACAAAACAACAGAGCAACAAACACAATGGCTATAATTGGATCACTCTTGGAAATCCTATAGAATGTCCCAAAGGAATAATTCCTTGTAGATTAGCTTCTCATATGAGCATTTGCAGTATCAAAGTCTAAATTTGTGTGTGAGCTCATTGGTCCCGGTGATCCCTGGTATCATGACATTTACACCTACTTGAGAATAGGAGTCTTACCCACTGATATAAACACAAACCTTAAAAACACTTTTGTCAAAAGGTCTTCACGTCTCCTCATCCTAGGAGAAACCCTCCATCATAGGAGCATCGAAGGGACCCTATTACATTGTCTAAATATTGAGGAAGCCTTGACTGATTTAATCGAGGTACATAATGACATTTGTGGTTTACACTCGAGCGGTATGACTCTGGCTAAGAAATGTTTGAGGACCGGATACTATTGGCCAATAATGGAAAGGGATCCACATGAATTTGTTAGAAGATGTTTGTAGTGTTAGCATCATGGGGACCTCATCCATGCACCATCTTAGGAACCTCATCCCATTATCAAACCTTGGCCCTTTTTGTAGTGGGGGCTCGATCTCATCGATAAAATCACCCCCACCTCATCCAATAGCCATAAATTCATCATCACCACTATGGAGTACTTCATGAAGTGTGTCAAAGCCATTCCCATGACCTACATAACTGGAAAGAAAATATCTATGTTCATCTTGAACTACCTTATTTGTCGATGCAGTGTCCCCAAAGCTATTATCTCAAATAATGGGACACCTTTCAAAAATCAATATGTCTGTGACCTTTGCCAAAAATTCAACATCCAACATCACTTTTCCACTTTGTATTATCCAAAAGGCAATGGCTAGGTAGAAGCCACCAATAAAACCATTCTAAAAATCCTTAAGAAAATAGTCAATGGTGCTGGTCGAGACTGGCATTTACAACTAAATCTCATCTTATGGACTTATTTCACCAGAATTCACTCACCAATAGGTGCCACCCCTTTCTCCCCGGTCGATGGATTAGAAGCCATCCTCCCCATTTAGATTGACCTCCCGTCCTTGAGGATATCACTACAAAATCTCATTACAAATGAAGAATACCAATTTTCATGACTAAATGAGCTGGAACTCCTGGATGAGCGATGTATGGATACCCTAAACTATTTACAAGTGTATCAAGATTAACTCAAGTGGATTTATAACAAGAAGATCAGGAGTTGAACCTTCCAAGTAGGAGAACCAAAAGAACATGCCAAATCTGAATAGCAAGGGAAAATTTGAACCCAGTTGGTTGGGACCTTTCATCATCATTGCGAGTTGCAAGTTGTGGGCATATCAACTATCAACACCCGAAGGAAAACCTTTGTAGGATCCCATGAACAAATCCCATCTCAAAAATTTTCATGCCTAAAATCTTTCAAGGTATAGAACAAAAATACAAAAAAATCAGAAAATGTCTTGAAAAAATGGTCGCCCTGATGAAAAACTTGTAAACAGACATCTTGGTGACAACAAAAAAATTCAAAAAATACAAAAATCCAAAAAAATCAGAAAAAGGATTAAAAATAGTAAATAAATAAATCATCCTCTGGTGAAAACCACTTCGGTGGCACTTTGGACATGTACCTCGGTGAAAACCTAGCAAACAAGCGTGAAACATAAATAAAGCACTCTCCATCCACCAGGATCTTCATGACTCAATTTGCACACTCACTCATCCATTACATTCCATTTATCCTTCCACCATCCATTCATATCCATACCGTAGCTTGATCTCAATTTTGTATCATGATCCACCCTAGTACTATTTGACACAGTCCCAAGGTCAGTTTATCATACCTTTATCGAAGTATTCTATAGCACCACACTGGGGGCATGTTCTTGTACCTGCATTAGATCAGATTCATGTATATTCTTGTGATCTTCGTTAAAATGAAAAATCAAAAAACATCAAAAAATGAAAAATCCAAAAACATCAAAATCATACCAAAATCCGAAAACATTCAAAAATAAAAAATTCCAAAACATGTCAAAAATCTGAAAAAATAAAAAATAGAGTCATCCAACTGAACTACGTCATCTCTTAGCTTGAACGTAGGAAAGGTTGATCTATGATCATCCCTTGAGACACCCTAGGTGAGTCCTTTAGGCATCTATCGCAATAAGCTGACAATTCATCATTTGTTTATATCTTCATCTTTTAAATTGGTCAAGTCACTAGTCGAACTATGTGGTGTCTGTGTGGATAACATAGGCAAGGCTAATCTACTGATCAACTCCCAAGACCCCTAGGATTGGTCTTTAGGTTAGTCTCTTGGTCACAAATCTCAAACTTGCCGAAAACTGAAAAATATCAAAATCCCAAAAACAACCTCAAAACATTTAAGAACACCAAACACATTCAAATATTTGAGAAAACCCAAAATGGTGCACCTGTCCCATCTCGCTCTCACCCACAATAATCCTGATTCATAATAAATCATCATCACCTTCATCCTTTGGTAAGCTAGTCGGAAGCAAGTCTAGTAGGTTTTAAAGTGAAAGCTCAAATCTTGAAAGTCTCAAGTCTAGGTCAGTAAGTCAACAAGTTGGTCAACTCAGAGTATCAATAGCTTATCATCCAGTCAACCTCATCATCACCTAATCACAACATTTCCTAGGATGGATCCTTCCTACAATGGACATCATCGGGCATAACTATAGTTTAGTCTTGGCTAGTGGTATGAAGAACATTAGTTTGTTTGTTTACTTATCTTTGTCTTTTTGACTTATCTTATTTTTGCACTCATTCCAATGACCTCTCGATGATGCCTAATCAAAATGGTTTAGAGAGAAAGGAATGGGGAAATGATCATTTTATTTGTATCTATTGTGCTAGTTGGATATCCTTATAAAATAAATTCATCATGCATACCTTGTTTTGTTTGTAGGGAGGGTGTTTAAGGTGTCTTGTTGACCACATAAGAAGGCTTTATTTTTTATGTTTTGGTCTGAGATGTCTAGGATATTTGAACTACATTCTCAATAAGGTTTTGTATGTTAGGTGCGAACAAGAATACTCCTATTTGATTGTCGAGTCAAATTCCATCACACTAGGTGCAACACCATCTTGGTTCTTTATACCTTGATGCATCGTACCTATGTGTGTTATCAGACATAAGGAAATTTATTCTCTTTATCTCTCACATCCTTGGATAAGAAATATATCCTCATAATTCATCATCATATCTAATAAAGTCTCAATGACTCATGGATTTGTTGGACTTCTGCATCTTCTTGGATTTAGGGGTTGATCCCTCTCATTCTTCTATCCTCTTTCATGCTAACATAGTATCATTTCATCAATGCATCCATTCTGCATCCACACTCTCATCCTACATAATCACATCATATCATCATAGGACACCATCATCCCTCATCATCCATCATCCATGCATTGCATAATCATTTAAATTTTTTAGGATAATATAGATTTTTTATTCTAAGCATATTATTAAAACATCTCATCATCATTATCATATAGATCTGTTATTCTAACCATCCATACATCCATCTTAAACTTCTTTATCATGAGATTGACCTTCAAATTGAACTTTTCTCTTAATCTCTCGAGGAGGAAATGTACCAACATACTTATTTCCATTGGACCATCCAAAAAAAAAGATTTTTTTAATTTCAATCTTGGCGGCATCATTCTTTGAATCAATGCAACAAGTTGATTTCTTCAAAGAGGGGAAAAATGTAGACAAGAAAAATCAACATCATGCACCTAAATCTACCTAATTAACATCAAATTCATCAGTTTCCTCTTTAATTAAATAAAATCGTCTTTTGTTTGATTATCCTAAGTCATCCTCTTTAAATTAAATAAATCAATTTTATTTAATTATCTTCAAATGTTCTTCATAAATTTGTATCAATTTCCTCCCATTTGATTTAAATAAATCCAAGTATTTAAGTCAAAGTCAAAATCGACTAATCTTCATCTTAATTAATCAAATCCTGATTAATGCTAACTCTAATCCATGTCCCATCCTCTAGCTTCTTCCACTTGCACAAATAAGTCAATTTAAGTAATTTATTATATCTTCATTTTCTCTCAACAAGGCATAAAATTGGAATATTCCTCCACTTCAAATCTCCCTCCAAATGAGATACTTCCTTCCAAAAAGGAATTTATTTCATCTTACAAGTCATTTTTCCTTGATCCAAGTGGCCATAACTCCATTTGACTCTCCCTCCACCTTGTCATTTCACTAATCTCAAATTTCAACTAAAGGCATTTATGGGCACATTCATCAAAACATGCACATCCTTAGCCCATTCACATGATGAAAAATGGCTTCTTCCTATTGGTTAGGTTTTATCCCATGTTCATCCCTTTTGCCTCTTCTCTGATCAAATTCTTCTATATATAGAGAGGTTATCCTTCATTTTGATCATCCACAATTTGAGCACTTTTACTATAGGAATTTTGGAGTTGATCATCATTTTTCATCTCATTTCCATTAGCATCATCTAAGCTTATCTAGGGTTGGGAAAGGGCTCCTTTACATATCAAGTGTGCACCAATCCACTATGGAATAGGTATGAATATGCTCTTGTATGCTTTCAAATTTTCTTCTTTGGTCACCTAGATTTTTATTTAGGCATATTTAACATGAATCAATGTTTCATAGGGATGTTGAGTTTGTTGATTTAAACTAAGTTATGCTGATGTGTGGGATAGTTTAATCATCTCTTGCAGATTTTTACATCTACAGTCTCATTAAAATATCTCAAAATCCATTTGATAGATTGCCAAAAAACTTTAGCTAGATTACTCACATACTTGGTGACATTTCTCACTACATGTGCAAGGTCAATTCTTGTGTAGAAAATTGCATACATAAGACTTCCAATAGTGAAGGAATAAGGTATGTATCCCATAAGTTATTTTACTTCTTGTTTCTTAAGACATATCTAAATTGAAAGCCTAAAGAAATCAACAAGATGTGTGATAATGAGCTTAGCATTCTTCATGCCAAATATGTCAAAAATATTTTTAATAGTATTTTCCTTGTGATAATTCCAAATCTCCTTTCTACTTGTCGCTAATGATAGTCATTCCAAGTATTTAATTAGCAACCCCTAAATATTTCAAAGAAAAATTATAAGCCAATTTTTGTTTCAAATTTCTAAGAATTACCATGCTAGTTCTTTTCACTACCATATCCTCAATATACAACAATAGGGTATGTGCAGGATCATGATGGGCCAAAAAGTGGCAATATATAAGCCATATGATGGACCATGTGGCTGACGACTTTTTTTTAACCCAAAATTGATGAAACGAAAAGGGTTTTTAGAGGAGATTCTCAATTTTCCACCAATATAAATTATTCTTTACTTTCAATTAAATAAATAATTATTATTTATTTTCTAATAGAATTGTGAATAAAGTCTTGATTGATAGGTCGATTGAAAAACATCTATAACTTTCAAATCATATCACATTTTTTGAATCTGAAACATGTGTCACATTCTATGCTTTGCATACTATAGGATTTACAAAAAACAAAATGAATTTCATGAATTTTTGACCAAGTTAAGGTGGTTAGATAGACAAGCTTTTATATTTTTAAAATTTGTAATAAAAAAATCATAATTAATTATTTACATGGAAAAAATTTATAAAAAAATATGCATCACATCGGGACATGAGTCCTCTACTTATATCTAAAATATTATAATAAAATACTATCATTTTATTGTGGTTAGGGTGGTCAGACATACACCTACTTCATATTTTTACCTTGAAATTTAAATACTACTCCATTGAAATTTCAAAATTTCACCAAATAGATTTATTTTTTTAAATAAAGGTCTAGTAGTTTAGAAACTGCATTCAATTTTATACAGTTCAATTTTTACATTTTTTTGAAATAATATAGATAACTTATTAAAATTTTTGCGTCAAGTTGTTTAACTCTGATTTTTGATCTTTTTATTGCCACTTAAGGGCATGTTTTTTCCATGATGATCCTGCACATACGCAATAGAAAAATATTCACCACTTTCTAATGCCTTGAAATACACACAAGGATTAGCTTCAAATCTAGCAAAAAATTTATTAGCCATAAAAGATTCAAGTTTAAAATTTCATTATTGGTGAGATTTCCTGAGCCCATACAAACTATGATTCAACTTACAAACTAGATCATGCTCATCATCATTTCTTTCAAATCCTTCAAGTTGATTCATATATAACTCCTCATACAAATCATGTAGAAATGCTATATCTTAACATCATTCTACTCCAATTAAAGGTCATACACAAAAACCCATCCAAGTAGTACTCAAATGAAGTCATTTTAACTATTGGTGATTTTTTATTGAGAAATATTCACCCTTTTGTTCATCATGACCTTTCATCCCCAATCTTTCCCTTTATCGCTTCTTCCCAAAATATTCTTCCTTTAGCCTTTATACCCACCTAGTTTTCAAAGCTTCCTGATGAGATGGATGAGGAACCAAATCCCATGTGTGCTAATACATAAAGGAGCCCATCTCATCATACATATCTTCCATGTAGTGTTTTTTATTTTTTTAATTGCACACTTTATCAAAATTTGTAGGTTTAGCTTGTTCCAAAATTAACAAATATTGAATAAAATCTTCATATTTGATGGAGGCATTCACTCGCTAGTAGACTTGTGAACAAAAGGAATTTTTTCTTGCGAGTTTCCTTATTCTAGAGTATGTGAGAGGGAAAATCCATTTAAATTAGTGGATGATAGTTTAGAGTTTGAATTCACATCTATATTGGGTGGTTGAATTAAATTTGGCCCCTCATTTGTTTGGCATGCTATAGTGTGCAATGGTCACTGCAGGATTATTATTCCCCACAATCGACAACATCCTTAGTGATCCCTACATAGATGATGGGTTATCAATAGGGGTAATTTAGAAGGGAAAATTTGTGACATATTGAATACCCCACTATTGATATAGGGAGGTCATTTAGGGGTGACACACAACCTTCATCACATAGTGGAAGGGAAATAGTGTTTGGATACAACATATGTGAGCTAGTATCGGGTAGTAGAGTATGGAGTTGGTATATAATGTGATGTAAATAATATCTTCTTGTTTTTGTGATCTATTGTGTTCTAATTTGAATAGATCACTTCCGTTTGACATGTCATTGAATAAAAAAATATAAGTTTGAAGATATCCCCTATTCTTGAAGAATAAGAATTATTTTCTCATTAAAGATTACATCATGAATTTGTGTAGCTTATTTTCATGGTAGGATCCCAAAGATGGTAACTAAATTTATCATCTTTGTATCTAATATATTTTTTTATTTTGTACTTTGCATCTAGATTTGTTTCATTAGATTAAGACTAGAAGGGTCAATACACATTACAAAGAAGCCATTGAGGTAGAAGGTAGGAGGCTCAATAAATATGAGACACTCGTAAAAGAAGACTGAGAGTCACTAGAAATGAGCCTAGAAGGACATCAACCAGACCATTTTTTAATTTCAAGCATGAAATAAAAATACAAAGACTAATTCCACAAAGATGGAGGTGTAAGACATGAAAATATGCAAGTGTGTTAGCACCATGATACAAACAAAATAACAGAAATCACATCCTTATGAGATATTATTTCATGATTCAAATGTAACTAAATAACAAACATGAACAAACATGCAAAATATGAAATAAAACTATCCCATATTGGATTGGTGCTCTTTGAGTATGTGAAAGAGCCCTTTCCCAATCCTTGATAAGCTAGGTGAAATAGATAATGAGATGCTTGAACTCAAGTTGCCTATGGTGCAAGTGCTTTCAAATGTGGCTGTTGTTTTTTGAAAGATAGAAGCATTCAACTTATAGTTGAACTTGGAGAGATGAGAGGCCAAATTGATGAATGTGGGATCATTCATGGGCCGATGACAAGATGCCACTTGTCAAGGTATGAGAGGGTGAGGAATGTGGAAGTTTTGGAAAATGTGCCAATTTAAAATTTGAATTTGAATGACTTGACATGTTTTGGGGGGATGAAAGGTGCAATAAATGCTATGTTGACTTGTGCAAATAGCATTTAAAACCTTGTTGGAAGAGACAAGTCCCTTTTTGGGGAGAAGATTCAAAATGGAAGAATATTCCATTTTGATGCCATTTTGAATGTAATTAGAGGAATTATAAATCAAATAAATGATTTATTGGTGCAAGTGGGTGGGTTAGTTAGGAGTTTGGATTTGACTCTAGTTGAGTCAAAAGTTGGAGAATGATAATCATGATTAGAAGTTAATTAATTTAGATTAATTAACTTAGGGAGTTTTAAGGATTTGATATTTGATTTTAAATCAGTTTGATTTATTAAATCAAATAAGAAGAACCTTAGGAACTTAATTAAATAATTTGATTTATTTAATTAAGCTTGATGAACCTTAGGATTAAATCAATAAATTGCTTTAATTGATTAGTAGAAGAAACGAATGCATGATGTTAGTTACAGTGGAATGCATAATGTTATTTTTGGATGTCTACATTTTGCCCCTCTTTGAAGCAATGTACTCGTTGCATTGGTTCAAAGAATGATGTTGCCGGCATCGAAATTAAAAAATTCTTTGGTTTTTTTCGGATGCCCCAGTGGCAAATAAGTACGTTAGTACATTGCCCCCTCGAGAGATCGAGCGAAAGGATACAATTTGAGGTGGATCTCACGACAAAGAGGTTCAAAATGGATGTATGGATGGTTAGACTATATGATAATGATGATGTAGATGAGATCTTCAGAAGATACTTAGAATAACAAATTTATATTATCGTAAACAACTTTAAATGATTATGCAATGCATGTGAGATGGATGAGATGGATGATGTTGTCCTATAATGATATGACGTGATTATGCAAGATGAGAGGATGAATGCAGCATGGATGCAGGATGGATGCATTGTTAGCGTGAAAGAAGGTAGAAGAATGAGAGGGATGAACCCTTGAATCCAAGAAGATGCAGAATTTCAACAAGCCAACTTTATTAGAGATGATGATGAAAGATGATGATGTATTGCTTATCCAGGAATGGGAGATAAAGAGCGTAACTTTCTTTATGTTTGATAACACAAATAGGTGCGATGCATCAAGGTATTAAGAACCAGGATGGCGTGGCACCTAGTGTGATGGACTCTGACTCGGCAATCAGATAGGAGTGATCTTGTTCACACTTGACATACAGAAACCTTGCTAGGACGGACCCAACAAAGAAAGTATTCGCGAAGTTATTTTACAAGAACATCCAACAAGCACATCAGATAAAAAGATAATGATCATTGCCCCATCCCTTTCTCTCTAAACCTATTTTTTTTAGGCATCATCGAGAGGTCCTTGGAATGAGTGCAAAATAAGATAAGTCAAAAAGACCAAGATAAAGTAAATAAACAAGCTAATGTTCTTCGTATCGCTAGCCAGGCTAAACTAATGTCGGGTACCTGATGCTTATGTCCATCACAGGAAAGCTTCATCCTAGGACATGTAGTGATCAGGGTTTTGGTGAGACTGATTGGGTGATAAGCTATTGATACTCCGAGTTGACCAACTTTCTTGCTTACTGACTTAGGCTTGAGACTCTGACGATTAGGCGTTCACTTTAGAACCTGGTAAACTTGCTTCTGACTAACTCACCAAAAGGTGAAAGCGACGAAGATTTATTATGAGTGATGACAATCACGGGTGAAAGCGAGATGAAATGGATGCACCATTTTGGTTTTTTCAAATGTTTTGAGGCTGTTTTTGGAATTTTCACATTTTTTAATGTTTTTTGGTATTTTCAAGATTTTATGAATGTTTTTGGATTTTGTGTCAATTGACTTGACTGTGGATGAGATAGATGGGAAAATGGATGCCAATGCGACGGATGCATAAAGAATGACCTAAATGTAAAAAAGATAAGCAAACGAATGCCAATGTGATGGACGCCTAACTAGATGGGCAAATGGATGCCAATGCGACGGAAGCATAAATGAATGGGCAAATGGATTGCCAATTGGACGGACGCATAAATAAATGGGCAAATGGATTACCAATGCGATGGACGCATAAATGAATGGGTAAACGGATTGCCAATGCGACGGACGCATAAGGACGGACCTGATTGTAAAAGAAAAGATAAGCAAACGAATGCCAATGCGACAGACGCCTAACTAGATGGGCAAACGGATGCCAATGCGACGGACGCAAACTGTCTCGGGGGATGATCAAAGATCAACCTTGCCTACGTTCAAGCTCAGAGACGACGTAGTTCGACAAGGTGAAAGACTGATAAGACTAAATGATGAATTTTGAAGATTTTTCGATATTTTGACATGTTTTTGGATTTTTTGATGATTTGGATGTTTTTGGATTTTCTAATAAATTTTCTAGATGTTTTTGAAATTTTTGATGGAGTTTTTGAATGTTTTTGAACTTTTTGATGAGTTTTTCTGAATGTTTTTGACTTTTTCGCATGATTTGGATGATTTGGATATGGATATGTGATGATATCAATGCTCTATTTTAGGATTTTTTTGAAAACCAAGCTTAATGTTGATCGATTAGGTTGATGGATTGATAGTTTGAAAAAGTGATAATGCACTCGTAAGTTCCAGGAAGTTGTGTTATCCCAGAGTAAACTCGTACAAAAAGGATAATTTGGCTAGGTGTGTTAAGCCAAACAAGGCGATGATGGATTTGATAATTTGGCTAAGTGTGTTAAGCCAAACAGAGTGATGATAATGAACTTGTAAACCCAAGGAAGTTGCGTTATCCTAGAGTAAACTCGTGCACAAGATGATAGTTTGACTAAGTGTGTTAATTCAAACAAGATGATGATTGATTGGATTCGATTGATCAAGATTGATGAAGCTTAATTTGGAAGAAAATTGTTTTGATGATTTTGATGTGACGCTGATGTACGCACTAGACGCAACTGATATGAATTGTTTGGATTGATGTTCGACAAAAGATAGAGCATGATAAAGAATGTCTTCTTGTCAAAATATGCCATGGGCTAGTGACTTGGATTTTCGATCACAAGTACTTCAACTAATTTGATTTTATGTTTTCCAATGTTCGGATCACCACATAAGTGGGAAGATATAGATCAAGATTTGTTTGTCATGTTGTTTTTGTGCCAAAAAAGCTTTTTGTTGGGCTCTTTGTTGTGATACTTCTTCTTGGATTCCTTTCAATAGTGCGTAGAATTTTGCTTGCGCTTGTGCTTGTTGGGCTACTTGAGCTGCTTGTGCTTGTTGGGCTTGGAGTGCCTTTTTGCGGGAAGCTTCTTGAGCGGCTTGCAACATGATGGAGAATGAATTGGTCATGTTGTATTTTGGGGATGGTGGTGGTGGTAGTGGAATGGGAATGTTGTTGATTGTTGGGGTTGCTTGGATGGTTTCCATCTGTTTTTGAGATATCGATGGCAAAATGGGATGATTTGGTATGATGTTTTGATTTGGCATGATAGATTGAAATTGAATATTGTTGTGGTTGGGAATCATATTGCCTTGATTTAGGTAACTTTGATTTTGCATGGTGTTACCTTGATTTGAATCAACATATGGAGTTGCCAATATATTGCTAGGATTTTGAACAACATTAGGGGGATTTGCAAACATGTCAACCCCGAAGTTTACCAAGTGTGGATTTGAAATTGTCATGTTTGGTAAAGTTGTACTTGGCATGTATGGATTTGGTGGGATACTGTTGTTTGGAAAACTCATGCATTGAGTGTTTGGTTGATAGATTTGCAGATTTGGACTTGGATTTAAATCTATCATTGGGAAAGGTGTTCCAAAATTTGGATCAGGCATACTCACATTTGTTGTACCATTGATGTTTGTATGAGATAATGCTCCCATGTATGCATTGTACAAGCTTTGATAATCAAATGGTATTGCAAGGCTTGGATAGTTTGGTTGGATCGAATTGCTCATGATGGATGGATCAAATTTATATTCCATGCTCCTCTTGTGTTGAGATCGAGTTTGAACCATAAAATAAAGATCAATTTTCAAGAATGTAAGAGATGAACCTCTAATCCTTTAGATCGGTCTAAACCTTAGGTTCAAAGAAGCAAAGAACTAGGATAATTGAAGGATCAAAGTGATAACGAGGATGAGATAAATGGAAGATGAGTGATATGGATGAATGGAACTCTTAAAGAAACTTTGAAGGAAATGCTAAACTTTTAGGACTTTGATTTGATTGATTCATGATTGGATTGATGGTTTGACTAGGTGTGTTAAGTCAAACAAGAGTGATGAATGTAATCGTAAAACTCTAGGAAGTTGTGTTATCCAAAAGTGAACTCCTACAAGATGGTAGTTTGACCAAGCGTGTCAAGTCAAACGAGGTGATGATTTGATAATTTGGCTAGGTGTGTTAAGCCAAACAAGATGAACTCATAACCCCTAGGAAGTTGTATTATCCAAGAGAGAACTCGTGTATAGGATGATGGTTTGACTAGCTGTGTTAAGTCAAACAAAGAGATTTAATTTCGCCTAGAAGTTTAGCATAACAAATGACAAAGATTCCAAGAGCTATTGGTGAGATGGAAATTTGACTGATTTTGATGGTTGAAAGATGGATGAAAGTGATTGAATTTGATCCTAGACTTGACCTAGAATAACACTTCTACTTACAAGATCTCGATGTTGAAGAACACGCTATATTCTGAACTCGAAAAGTCTCTCAAGATGCTCCTCACTAGCTTTCACACTAAGCTTTTTGAACTTCGGTTTTGGGATTTTGATCATGTTAGAAAACACATGTGTAATCAAATTTGTCTTTTATCTTGGTTAAATGAGGTTCTTTTTATCCAAGACACTTGCTTGCTTAGGTTTTCAAACTATATGTCTAATGTCCCATTCTCTTTCTCATTCCACAAGGTCCTTTATGTGGAAATCGAGGAAAATAGGGCAAAAGTTCCTTATGTTTATCCTTATTAGAAACAAATGATGGTAGAATTTGCACACTTAGAAACCTCTAGGAATGTGATTCCTAGGGAAAGCAAGAGTGGGCAAGTTCGTCAATAGGTATTTGTTCCCCACAAGGTGTTTGAAATTTCAAGGTTTTTGTGTATGTTTGTTTTCCAAATGTTTTCAAGATCAAGCAATGTGTTTTTTCCAAGCACTTTCACACTCCTAGGTTGATGAGACAATACCTTGTTGGGTTCCCACTTGGATAAATCTAGCTGCACATATCTTGTGTGAATGGCTAAATGCTTGACCACACTGGCTCCCCTCCACGGCACTCACTTATTCGGGTCAGCCAAGCATTAGTACCCATGAATCTCCCATGGCATACTTTCCATTTCCACAACAAGACTGCATGTTATGTGGGGCGGCTTCAGAGGACATGACCTCTTGCACCAACAAGATAGATAGGGTTTTGGCCAATTTCTAAACAAGGGTTCTAATTCGGGCATTCCGTTCGTGGGGGATTATCCAACGTCGGTGAGAGTCCATTGCTGTCCATCTCGTCGGAATAATCCTCGTGATATTGGCCTTTGTTCCAATATCCACACTTATATCCCGGGTGGAATTCGCTTGGCTTTAGCGTGTTCCCGGTTGGGTCGTTCCCTTGGGTGATTACTTTTTCCCACAAGGTAGGCCCTCTAAGATAAACAAAAGCGAGCTAACATATCCCATCGTTCACACAACCTTTGTTGAAAAACAAAGGGGAGAACCTCCGCAATATGTCATGCTCACACTCGCATGTTTTGTTCAATTTTAAGTTCCAAAATGAAAGTGTGAGAGCAATCTTTTTGACAACTTAATATCATAAAAAAAACTTTTGATTCTCAAGATCGCTGTGAGGCGCGAGAGAAGCGCATACGTCTTTTCGATGATATTACTTTGTGAAGAAGATTACAAAGCATTGAATGCGCATGTTCATTTTAAACCTCAAACCAATGATGTGTTCGTTTTAAGCACCAATTGAAATGTGTGATTGCCTTGTTCAATTTTAAGTCCAAATTGAAAATTAGTAAGTGCTTCTAAGGTTCAATTTTATCCCAATTGAAGAAATCAAGTCAAGTGATTAATTTTAAACCCAAATTGAAATGTGAGTTGGTTTAAAACAGAAAACAAGGGTAGTAAATGGAAGCTCTAATATTGTTAAAACAAGCATTAAAAAATGCTTTTTTCTTTTCAAGTTCCAACTCTCCAACTCAAATCTACTTGCTTTTGCTCAATTTCAATGTCAACCTTCCCCTGTCATGCAATGTCTCCAAAAACAAATGATGGTTATGGTCAAAAATCAAATTGGAGGAACCCCAAGAAATCACATTCAAGAGACAATATAAGGCAATAAAATGGAAATATAAAATTGCGATCAAGATCTAGTATTTGTTTGCTTGATTGAAGCCCTATTACATGCTTCAATTCAAAGTATTCCTTAAATAAATCTTATAAAGTGATAATTGTTATGATCTTAATACTGTGAACACTTCAAAGATAAGTACTACAAATCACAGACCCAATGTTGCCGCCATTTTTAAATCAAATCAAAACCTGTTAACAAGACTTTGGCATTCAAAACCATATATCAAAGATTTTCCTGCAAGAAGCAAATATGTAAGAGATTGGATTGCATCGAGATTTACATGTAAGCATCACAACCCCAAGTTGCCATACTATAGCTGCTCGAAATGAATGTTGACAAAAGAGTCCTCCTAAAATGGACGCCTCTTTAATGCTACTAGCTAATAGAATAGATGTTTTATGATGGCGCAACCTTTTCTTTGCCCACCTACTCTTCTGCAGCTGGTAACCAATCTTTCATGGGCTCATGGCTCGAGAGATGGATGGTAGGAATGAGTCGTTGGAAAACTTAATTCACCAAACATCAGAGATGTCAAACAATGATTTTTAATTTCTTTTAAGCCCCACCAAAATGAACAACTATATCCATCATAAAGATCTGATTCAGATGAGTTTTAAATGAAGATCTTAGCTATTGATTATACCACTAAATCAGTCTATGAATGACAGGTGAAAGCTATTGCAAAATAGCTCCATGATCGCATGAACATAGGTAAGTGTCCTACTTATAGTTGTTTTCTCATTCACAGTGGAGCAACTACTTTATCTTTTGGCAGTGTAGAGAGGGCGTATTGAAATACTTATGGCAGTGTAGAGATAACGCGCCAGACTTTTGACAAAATGAGCAAGAGAAAAAAAAAGTTGTCTTGAGGAGTATGATGACTGCGGGGCAAGGCTTCAACGAAAATTATGTACTCATAGTTCCAGGGAGTTACGCGCCATCACATCACTTTACCAGATTAGGACGTCAGACAAAACATTAAGGCAAGCAGCTCATGATAGCAGGGAAATTTACTTCTCAAACCTATATTGTCATATGATAAATACGAGCCGATCGTGGAAGAGATGGATGAATCTGGACAACAACCTTTTTGAGCGGGGTTTACCAGACAACACATGCCAATCCCATTACCTGCACGCCATAAAAAATCTTGGTGCAGATACACACTTGACTTTGTGGTTTGGTGTTACAGATATCATGTTCCAAACTTTACAGCTGAAAATAAAATAAAATCTCATTGATTTGACAGTGTATAAACCTCGATCAATGCCATCCATACAAGTTCAATGCCTTAGCTTTGGTCGCCCCTTTCTTTGGCAGTCTCTTTATCAAGAAATAAATAAAAAATGAAATACGCCTTCCTCATGACAGTGAAGAGAGCGATGGGGATGAAGAACAAACTATCAAATTCCCTTTAAATGATAATCTTAGTCATGCGAGGACTAATGGGTTTGGTTTTGGAGTTTCCAAGATTGATTCCCATGACGAAGATAATGAAGAAGACATGTTGTCTGAAGAGGAGGATGTCGAGGATGAAGAGGAGGAAGTTGAATACGATGAAGAGGGGGTTGATAAAGAGGAAGAGGATTATGACACAGAGAATCTTGTTCAGCTAGTGATACAAGCAGAAGAGGAAGAAGAAACGAGTGACTTTGAACCAGGCCTTGAAAAAATGGAGAAGATGAAGATGATGATTTGGAAGACGACGATAAATAGGAGAAAAAACAAGCAACAAAATCAAAGAGAAAGACAGATCAATCTAATCAAACAGATGATAGTGATGATGATGAGAGATCAAACAAATGTTAGTTCATTGTTGTTGTACTCGTGTGCCTTGATATCCAGCTTTTGCCTCTTTCTTGGCTAGGAATGGATTTGGTTTGGATGCGTAGATGGTCTCCTTGCTGTAAACATGTTAGCTTATATAGAAAGTGTTTTTTAAAATTATTTATTTTTGTTTTTGCTTTGTAACAAATGTAAAATTCAGCATAGCATAGCAGGTTGAGCTTTAGCTCTAGTCTAGATGCATCATTTCCAGACAAATGTTGACCTAGTTATCCTTCATTAGATACTTGACAGATCATTTAGGTAGGAAAAAGAGTTACTGTGCTAAAAATCCATTGAAATAACAAAGGGAGAATTTTACGGTGTGCATTCACTTTAGAATTTATTTGGACAAGAAAATAAAGAGTTTCTAGATGACATGTGAATGATGCTCTCTATTGCATTTTTATCAATTCAATTTTTGCTATATGTCTTAGCCAATATGTATTAAAAAAGCAACAAAGATTTTACTTTCATATTGAAACAACAAAGATCTCAAATGCATATAACACAATGACATATCATTTCTATTAAATGATTTCAAATATGCCCACCTTCTAGCGCCATTTGTAAGACATGAAAATCTGCAAGTGTGTTAGCACCATGATACAAACAAAATAACAGAAATCACATCCTTATGAGATATTATTTCATGATTCAAATGTAACTAAATAACAAACATGAACAAACATGCAAAATATGAAATAAAACTATCCCATATTGGATTGGTGCTCTTTGAGTATGTGAAAGAGCCCTTTCCCAATCCTTGATAAGCTAGGTGAAATAGACAATGAGATGCTTGAACTCAAGTTGCCTATGGTGCAAGTGCTTTCAAATGTGGCTGTTGTTTTTTGAAAGAGAGACGCATTCAACTTATAGTTGAACTTGGAGAGATGAGAGGCCAAATTGATGAATGTGGGATCATTCATGGGCCAATGACAAGATGCCACTTGTCAAGGTATGAGAGGGTGAGGAATGTGGAAGTTTTGGCAAATGTGCCAATTTAAAATTTGAATTTGAATGACTTGACATGTTTTGGGGGGATGAAAGGTGCAATAAATGCTATGTTGACTTGTGCAAATAGCATTTAAAACCTTGTTGGAAGGGACAAGTCCCTTTTGGGGGGAAGATTCAAAATGGAAGAATATTCCATTTTGATGCCATTTTGAATGTAATTAGAGGAATTATAAATCAAATAAATGATTTATTGGTGCAAGTGGGTGGGTTAGTTAGGAGTTTGGATTTGACTCTAGTTGAGTCAAAAGCTAGAGAATGATAATCATGATTAGAAGTTAATTAATTTAGATTAATTAACTTAGGGATTTTAGGGATTTGATATTTGATTTTAAATCAGTTTGATTTATTAAATCAAATAAGAAGAACCTTAGGAACTTAATTAAATAATTTGATTTATTTAATTAAGCTTGATGAACCTTAGGATTAAATCAATAAATTGCTTTAATTGATTAGTAGAAGAAACAAATGCATGATGTTAGTTATAGTGGAATGCATAATGTTATTTTTGGATGTCTACAGGAGGCAGCAACAGAAATAAAAATGAACACAAAAACTCCACCTAGTGGGAGTAGGAGAAAACCATATCAATCCTAAAAATTAAATCATAGAACAAAGGCCTACATCCCCAAAGAAAAAAAACCATAGATTATATCTTTAAGCACAAAATAAAATAAAGGGACTGATAGGAATCCCTTTTAACAACAAACCCACCTTACCAATCATCCCAAGATCTACCTCTATAGGGTCCCACTCCACCTCAAAAGGAGCCACAAAGGAGATAATTGATAAGAGGAGAGAGAGGTTCCTAGCCATGGCAACAAAAATTATACTCCCTTCTTGGGTATACTACAATCACTTGCCTAATTTGGACCTATTTTGGTACCCTTGCATTAAAAATCCTTTAGGTCATCATTAATAGGCCCCTAAGACCCATTATTTTTGATCTCGAGGCTTATCTCAACTAAAAACTTGAGAAAATCATAAAAAACTTAAAATTTTAACAACCCACCCTAAAAATCTAGGGTGGGACTCATACACCACCTTGGGTGTATGAGCCCCCCTAGGTGGGAACCATATGCCAAGGCTTGCATGAGTCCCATTTGGGGTTTTTCTAGGGTTTGAGTGCGAAAATTAATTTTTTAATTCAAATTTTTGGTGGATGTTGGCTTCTGAGATCTGAATAACAACAAATTAGGTGTTAATGCCTATATAAGCAAGCTTCTAGGTCATATTTTCTATCTATGAAAGTATTTTTCAAAGAAATTTCAAGATCCAGGCATTCAAAAGAATTCAAATATTCTTCATAAGAGCATTGAAGAGTATGTAATCAGCAAATTTGAAGCTTTGGAGAAACATTATTATTTTTTTTCAGGTCTTCAAAATCACTTTCATTCAAGATCTAGCATTTTCAAGGGATGATCATGGTTGTCTATGGTGAATCATTATGGATTCTTGGTTGGGGAGATGAAACTAGCCATCAAGCCAAGCCTAATGACTGATTTCCTAATTGATTCTATCCTCCGTTATCAATCTACTTTTAGCGTAAGGAAGTGTGTCACCAAAAAGTATATACCTTCGCACTTTTTCACTCAATTTGGCCTTTTCCACTAGGTTTTGGCCTTGATTACCTTGATTCGGCCTTGTAAGCTTGCAATTCAACACTAATATAACACTGTTTTACTAAGGTGTTGTTAAGTGTTGTAACACATTTCCTCACTTTTCTAAGACCCTTTCAACATAATTCACCTAAATAATACATTCTTGCACCTTCCTAAGTCTTAAGATAGAGTGTTGTAAAGTGTTGTGTTGCATTTTCACACTTATCTAGGCTTATCACCCCTAAATCAACCCTTTTTATATGATAATTTATCTTTCTAATGCATCATTAGTCCCGACCTAAGTATGTTTTGAGAGGCAAGCATGATTAACTCTATAAAACATAAATTAATTCCTGACAATCATCAAAAATTTCATACGAGGACTAGGTCGCCACTTTGGGTGACCTAGTCCCTTTAAGCATAAAAATAAAATTTTAAATAAGATTCATCGAGAATCTTGCCTCTTCAACCCTAGGGTCGGCATATTAGGTTGCATTTCGATAAATTAGGGTTTCACATGTACAAATAAGGGTTTCTACCTCCATTTTTCCTCTCTATTGACTCATTTTATTCTCTCCAAGCTCATTTTTACTCTCTTAGTTCATTTTCACTCTATTGCTCTCAATTGTCAAGTACTCCAACAACCAAGCAAGCATACAAGAATCAAGTTTTTTAGACTAAATCCATTCGAGCTGCTCATGCATGTTGCAGACCATCAATAAAGGTTTGGTAAGATTTTATATTGTGTTATCATTCACTCTTTCTTTCCTTTGTGTTTATCTCATTTTGGGTTTAATCACCTACAAAGGGGTTTTACTTAGGAAAACCCCTATATCCTAACCCTAAACATTTCTAGTCTTTGTATGTGTTTGTAGATCTATTGATGTAGGTGCGGTGAAGGAAAAAGTGTTGTAAGAAGTACCAACATTCTCCTCAAGTCAACTCCAAGTCTCAAATCTTAGGGAGAAAAAATGACAAGTTGCAGGTCACTTTCAGAGGTTCCTATCACAGATTGTTTTAGAAAAGGGGAACATCAACTAGGACCCACAAAATCAAAGTCTGATTCCTAAAAAAGCTACCACATGACGAGTTGCCCCTATTGGTGACCTTGTCCCTGTGCTAGGCCCGAAAAAGGGTTTTTGTGTTTTTGGATACCCATTTCCCCGAAACCTATTTCAGGACATTTTTCCAGTTGGAGGACCAGGTCTCCTCACTTGGCATAAGTGTCCTATCATTTTCAAGCATTTTCCAGAAGCTTCCATGAGCATTCAACTATCACATTATTTATCCAGGTGCACACCTTCTCTCCCTCTCTATCATTTTCTAGAAAACACTCATTTAGGGCATATAGTTAGTTTACATTAGCTTAGTTTTACTTTATTGGAATTTGCATACATTTAGATTAGTTTCATATTAATTTTAGTATTATCCACACATCACACACATTCACAACTACCATCAAATCCCTCTCCCCCTTTTGAATGAACCTATGCCATTGACAACATATCAACATAGTGAAAAGAGTTCTATTCCTAACTCAAGTTCTCGTAGGGTGAAAAACCCTAGGAGCCTAGTAAAGGGATCCTCTTTCCCTTGTTAGCCATGTATGTTTTTGGTGGTTTATGAAGGTACATGCATCATCATGACTTATTACAGTAATTTGAAATCTCTCAAAGTGATTAATTGAATTCAAGCTTCATTCATGCATCTCATTCTTACAAATTAGAAAAGGGTTGCATTGCATTTCTGATTTTCTAATCTTAGACACACTTAAAGTTAGGTTTTATGTTCACATTTCAATCCAAGTTTTGTTATTTCAATCAAGGTTGAATTACCAAACTAGGGTTTTGACTTACACAAACCCCCCATAAAGAGATCAAGTATATATTCTATTTTGCAAGTATTTTTATAGATTCAAATCTAGATATTAGTTTGGAAGGAGAGAATAGGTGTTGAACTCTAGATATGAACTTTGAATTTTTGAAAAAGTGAAATGAGATTGATACACTAGAATTGGTGTATGAGTTCCACTATAGGATTTTTTCCATATTTTTGCAATTTCAAATACCCTTTTTCCAGAAACCTATTTGAGACCAAAAACCCTTATCTTAGACTAATATGCCTAGAATAGTGCATGAGTCTTAGTGTGCCAAAATTTGATAATTTAAGGAAATTCATAGCTCATTCCAGCCTTCTTCATGTTTCCAAGTGCCTCATTTTAAGATCTTACCTCTTTATTTTGATTTACATGCATTTTTAGGTCATTTAGTGAAATATTGCATCATAGTAGGTTTTGACTAAGGCAAACCCCCATAGAAAATCATGTATACATTATGTTTTGCAAGTATTTTTTATAGATTTGAATCTGGAAATCAATTTGGAAGGAGAGAGCCGATGTTGAACTGCATATATGAAATTTGAATTCTTGAAAAAGTGGACTGAGATTGATATGCTATAATTGGTGTATGACTTCCACTATAGCCATTTTTCCAGTTTTCTGTAGTTTCAGATACCGATTTTCTAGAAACATATTTTAGAGAAAAAACCTTGATCTAGGACTAATATGCCTAGACTAGCATATGAGTCTAAGTGTGCCAAAATTTGACAATTTCCAACAATTCAGAGCTCATTCTAGCCTTCTTCAAGTTTACAGGTGCTTACTTTTGAGGTCTCACCTATCTATTTTGATTTACATGCATTTTTAGGTCATTTAGTGAAAGATTGCATCATACTAGGTTTTTACATTTTGATTTGCTTTGCATTTTTCTTTCCAAATCCTATCTTGGTGGTGAACCCCTCATTAGTTTACAATAAGATCTTAGGACAACCCTATTGCACGACCTCTTTCTCCTTTGCATTGAGATCTCTAGGGTTTTCCTTCAATGAAATAAGTAGAAAGTGGGTTTTTCTCTATGTTATAAAACATACAAAACCATTACACCACCATTTTCAGTTGTTTCACCAACAATATCACTAACTAAATCTCGACATCAATAGGAGATCCAAATAAAGTAGAGAAAAAAGGAGAAAGAAAACCATTGAAAGGGACATGAACAAATCCATTCATAACCAATATAATAGCTTTTGTAATGCCAAATAAGACATTTAGCAATAAACTAGCTCTAAAAAGGGTAAGGATAGACCCCAGTAGCACAACAAGAGCCAAGATAGGCCCAACAACTCTTCCTTTAAAAAAAAAGAGAAAGAGGAACACAAATTCCCCTTGAGAAACCACCTAATCCTTAAATCCTCTAACAACAAGAGTACACAGAGTAAAAGGGTAGGAAACAACAATACCCAACTCCCCTGAATCCATTTCAGTCATCCAGACAAACTTCAAAATAGACCCCACTAAACACCACTAGAGTGGAGATCTAGCAACATTCAACACCACCAATCCAGAGAAACAACTCTCTTAAGACATAAAAATGAAACCACATAAAAATTAGGGTCCAAGAGGACCATGTATGCAAGACAAAACCAAGTAGCTTTGAGAAAAATCCAACAACCCATTAGCAATAACAGAGCTGGGTGCTACCACAATAGTGGTTTCCAATTTTTGTTGAAATCACATATTTTTGGAAAATATAATGATTTACGCCATAAAAAATTTCCATTTTAAGGATGTTAATTGAAGAGGTTTTAATCAAACCACCTTAGATCAAACCCCCTTATATATAACCTCCCTAGTTTAAAACCATACATATAATTGAGTCTCCTTTACACCTATCAAAATACTGATTTACAAATCACTTTTGGTTTACCTTTTGGGGGAACAAATGAATTCATTTAAAATTTATTTCAAATGATTATGGTATTCGTCATATTGAGCTATCCAACAAATATAATTTTAAAATGTTTTTATTTATTATGCATTTATTTTTTTAGTTTTATTAAACATAGGTTTTACATCGAAAATGAAGGTCTTTGTTCTGCACATGTGGAAAAATAGCAGATTATCAATTTATTTTTTTTGAAAAATATGAATGCACCAGGTATTGAAGTCCTTGATCCAACAAAAAAAATTTTGAATTTCGATATATAGAAAAAAATTTATGTGCTATATGGTCTCGTTATGTCTAAATTGTTATTGGTTTGACTTCAAAACTTAATTAAAGAAAAAATATTAAATACAAAACTATCTAACCAAGAGGAAGCACTAGATATCAGAGTTACAATTCTAAATTTGAAAGAATTATAATTTTATCCTTCATGGAAAAAAATTATACGTTATACGGTGTGCATCACTTTTTAAAATGTTGTTTTATGAAAAAAACCAATTTTCATGGGAGATAGAAAAAAAAGTGCAATTTGATTCCAAAAATTTTGAAAAAAATATTTTTAGAATCTACAAACAAAATGTGACGAGACTCTAGTTTGCATCATCTTCAAATTCCTCATGTTTTAGTTGCTATAGGTGCTCGATTGTGAAGATTTAGTTAAGAATAATATTTTCACTGTCCAGTTTGGCCAAAAATTGTAAACCACTATTGTGGGATTACCCCTTGGTCATCTCCAAGGGGGGGCATAAGATTTCTCATAAAATTCACAAGTGCAAAATATTGAGACTTATCAACCACCATAACTATAATATCTAGTAGTGACCACCACCAATAGAGAATGGATTACCAAAAATTCAAGTCTATCCCCAAAAGAGAGGAAGATCACACAAGCCAAAAAGGGATCGAAACACCTCCCTTCAAGAGCCAAAGAAGTAGAACCCACACCTGAGCACAAGAGGATCACAAAACAACCCAACAACAACAAAGATCTTTGAAAAATTTGAGAAGCCAAAGTAAGTGAACCACTATAGTACATCGCAATAAGGAAGCAACATAACATGACTTCAAAGGAAGCCCAAAAAGGATAAAAATGGTAGGGAAATGAGCCAAGAAAAATAGAGAATCCATAGCAATAAACCAAAACCAAAGGCGTGCCCACATAAAGGAACACAATAAAAGCCACCAAGCACATTTATCCGGAAGCAACATCCAAGTAGGGCCTTACCAAGGACCCACACTAACAGTAGGAAGAGACCCCTGGCACATGAAGAATATGTAGCTCAAAAAGGTTTGAAAAAATTAGACCCATATTAACAAAAGTAGCCCCCAAACCCTTAGTAAAAATGACCATATTTGGGACACCTGTAGAGGAAGAAACAAAGGAAAAAACGCTGCTCAACCCACCCTACATCCACCAGGCTCCCTTTAGCACCTCACTTCCAACACACAATGCCACAAGAATAGCGATAGGGAAGAAAATAAGCGACGAGGAGCTCCCAAGACTATCAAGATCATCATCATTGTCTCCATCCCCTTCAATAATTTTCAGAAAAAGGGCCCTCCATTTCTTCCCATTCCTCACTCTTGCTCCTCTTCTAGTCTCCATTCCTTGATCTATAGTTGTTACTTAGTAAACCATTTCAATTTGCATGTAGCTTTGTTATTTTCTCTCATGGAATGTGAATGAATGCTTCACTTCTGAACACCAATAGGTGTTTTTAGGAATTTCACTTTTCCACCCACTCCTCCTTAGGAATTTCAAAATCCAACCAAGAATATGCACTCTTATTGATTAAATATATTGTTGTACTGATAAATTCTTCCCAAAAAAAATTTCCCAAAGTGACATTCAAGAGCATGGTCTGTGCTCTCTCCAAAATAGTCATATTCATCCTCTCGATTGCATCATTCTCTTGAGGTCTAAAAGGAACAAATTTAATTATTTCAATGTCATTTTATGAATTAAATTGATTAAAATATATAGAGAAAAATCCACCACCATTATTTATTTTCAAGCACTTAATATTTTTTTTTCTTTAGTTTTCTATGATTTCTTGAATTTTTATAAAAATGCTAAAACTTTAGATTTTCATTTCAGTATATAAACTCAAACCTTTGTAGTGTAGGGTATGTGTAGGATCATGATGGGCCAAAAAGTGGCAATATGTAAGTGATATGATGGCCCATGTGGCTGACTACTTTTTTTTACCCAAAATTGATGAAATGAAAAGGGTTTTTAAAGGAGATTCTCAAAAATCCACCAACATAAGTTATGCTTTATTTTGAATTTAATAATAATAATTATTTATTTTTTATTTGAAATACGACTAAAGTCCTGATTGATAGGTTCATTGGAAACTTCTATAGATTTCAAATGTTATCACATTTTTTGAATCTGAAACATACATCACATTCTAGGCTTCACATACTATAGGATTAAAGAAAAAATTGAATTTCCTAAATTTTTGACCAAGTTAAGGTGGTTAGACAAATGATTTTTTATATTATTAAAAATTTGTAATGAAAAATTCATAATAAATTATTTACTTGGAAAAAAATTACAAACAAACATGCATCACATCGTGATAAGAGTCCTCTACTTATATCTTAGATCTTCTAAAAAAATATTATCATTTTATTGTGGTTAGGGTGATCAGATAGCCACCTACTTCTTAGTTTTCCCAGAAATTTAAGTACTTCTGCATTGAAATTTCAAATTTTCAACAAATAGATTTGATTTTTTCAAATAAACCTAGTCGTTAGGAAACTAACTTCAATTTTCTATAGATTCTATTATTACATTTTTTTGAAATAATATAGATAACTTATTCAAACATTTACGTCAAGTTTCCTAACTCTGATTTTCTGAATATACATAGCCACTTAAGGGCTTGTTTTTTCCATGATGATCCTACACATACCCTATAGTCATCCAAAAAATTGGAATCTTTTTGACCCACCAATAGAAGTTACCCCCATAGGAGCAAAGACATCAGAGTGCACTAGCTCCAAACTTTGTCTCTTATTGTAATGTTGTTTGGTGAAGAAGTTGGTAATCTTTTTCTCACATATATGTTATGCTCATATAAATCTTAATCTATGCATTTTAGCATTGGAATCACATCCCTCTTGTTCAAATATCAAGACTATTTTTGCACTTGTGTTTGATTATTTTATTCAAATGATGTGTGCACTGTCTTCAACTACCATCGTATCTCCTAGTTCATCTTGAATTTCTAGCACATAAAATGTACCAATTTAGGCCCCTTTAATTCAAATTTGGGCCCCTTTTATTCAAATTTCGGCCTTCTTCAAGAAAACTTCTGAAGGATCTATCCTAGTAGCCAATAATGATATGGAATAACATTAAATTTGGAAAAAACAAGGTCTTAGAAAATGGTTCTAGGACACATTCAGGTTTAGTAGAAAATGGGTTCTCTCCATGTAGGACCCCCCTTTGTATGCATTTTTGAAATAGGTTTTTGATGTTCTTTTCACCTCCAAAAGAAAGGATGTAGAAACTTGTGCTAGGACCCATTTATGTTTTTTTAAAAGTTGTAATAAAAAATTCATAATAAATTAAATACTTGGAAAAAGTTACAAACAAATATGCATCACATCGTGACATGAGTCCTCTACTTATATTTAAAATATTATAAAAAAAATTATCCTTTTATTCTTGTTAAGGTGGTCAGACAAACATCTACTTGTTCGTTTTTCCCTGAAATTTAAGTGCTATTGCATTGAAATTTCAAATTTTCACCAAATAGATTTGTTTTTTTCAAATAAACCTAGTAGTTAGGAAACCAAATTCAATTTTCTATAGATTCTATTCTTACATATTTTTGAAATAATATAGATAACTTATTCAAGTTTTTACGTCAAGTTTCCTAACTCTGATTTTCTGAACCTACATGGCCACTTAAGGGCTTTTTTTTCCCATGATGATCCTACACATACCTTGTAGTCATCCAAAAAATTGGAAATTTTTTGACCCACCAATAGAAGTTACCCCCATAGGAGAAAAGATATCAAAGTGCACTAACTCCAAATTTTGTCTCTTATTGTAATTTTGTTTGGTGAAGAAGTTGGTAATATTTTTCTGACATATATGTAATGCTCATACAACTCTTAATCTATGAATTTTAGCATTGGAATTTCATCCCTCTTGTTCAAATATCAAGACCATTTTTGCACTTGTGTTTGATTATTTTATTCAAATTATTTGCAACTACCATTGTATCTCCTAATTCATCTTGAATTTATAGCACATAAAAGGTACCAATTTAGGCCCCTTTAATTCAAATTTCGGCCTTCTTAAAGACGACTTCCAAAGGATCTATCCTAGCAGCCAATAATGATATGGAATAAAATTAAATTTTTAAAAATCAAGGTCCTATAAAATGGTGCTAGGACCCATTCACATTTAGCAGAAAACAGGTCCTCTCCATGTAGGACCCTCCTTTCTAAGCATTTTTGAAATAGGTTTTTGATGTTCTTTTCACCTCAAAAAACAAGGACCTAGAAACTTGTGCTAGGACCCATTTTACTTTAGTGGCAAATGGGTCCTCCTCTGTTAGGACCCCTCTTTTAGAATTAAATATTGGTAGGATTCTTATGATTTTCAATCCTAGATCATCTATTGGCTTGAATAGTTTTAATTTTAGGGTTAATTCTCAAATTATGTATACATATATGGTTATTTTACATAATTTCATGTAGAATATTTTAATAAATTTATGAAGCAAAGGAATTTTTCTTGAGATCAAGCATTCATTGCCAAGGAGAAAATAAGAGAGAAGTTTGGAGCAGCATTTGTAGGTCTTCAAGGTCATTTTGTGTCAAAGATCAAGCATTAGTGAATGTTGAAGATATATTCCTATCGAGAATCATTAGGGATTCTAGATGTTGGGAGATGCACAAGACATACAACCAATCTTAAGGACTTGTTTCCAAAGTGATTCCATCTTCTACAATCAACATATTTGTAGCCTAAAGAGAGTTATATTCAGATTTGTGGCTTATTAAAGGGTTTTGAGATCTTCTTTAGTGAGTCATTTTCATTGTTCATGTCTCATTTTAGGTTTCTATTCTAACACAATTAGATAGAATTACCTTTACATTATTATGGATCTTAAACATAGACACGCTTAAAGTTAGGGTTACATACACAATTACATGTTTTAGATTTTGATTCATCATATAAGGTTTAATTACCAACAAGGGTTTTGACTAAGAAAAACCCCTATCCACCACCAAGCTTGAAAATTGGTCTTGAAAATTATTAGCACATCCAGATCGGAAAGAAAGAATTTCATATTGAAAGGAAGGAGTGCAGAAATGGAAGTTGAAGACTAGATTAAGATATTTTTAGAAGGACCTAATAGGACCCTTTCACCTTTAGTGGAAAATGAGTCCCTCTGATGGCTTGAAGGGTAGCATATATTATAATGTACAAGTTTTTGTTTCAGATTCATATTTCCCCGAATAGGCCTACCGAGACCCATTTCCCTTTGGTGGTAAATAATTCCCTATTAGTGTAGACACTCAAAATAATCAACTGACATATTGAATTTAATTCTGCTCAAATTAACATCACTTCTTCTTTTAATCAATTAAAACAATTTATTGATTAATTCACTAATATTCATCATATTTGATTAAATAAATAAAATTATTTAGTTAACTCCTAAAGGTCCTCTCATTTGATCTAATAAATCAAAATGATTAAATCAAATGCCTAAACCCCTAGATCCCTTCAAGTTAATTAATCTTAATTAATTAACCCATAATCCTAATTACCCATCCTCTAGGTCTTGACTCAACCTGGGTCAAACCTAAACCCTTGACTAACCCACCCACTTGCACATGAAATTCATTTTAATTAATTATCTAATTACCCCTATTTTCTCTCATAAGGCATATTCCCAAGGAATATTGCCTCATTAACTGCATTTGTTTGACTTTCTTGCCTAAACAAATTTCCCCACAAAATATCTCAACCATATGCATTTAAAGCCATCTTTCAAATTTCAAATCCACCTAATTGCATTTATTTGCACATTCACCAAAATGTCATCATTCCTCCTCCACTAACATGTTGACAAGTGGCACCTTGCCATTGGCTCATTTTTAGTCCCACATTCCTCTCATCTCTCCATCTTTCAAACCTTCAACCTATAAATACAAGGCATTCTTCCTCCAAATCATCCACAATCTCATGGATTTGCTCTATAAGCACTTGCATCTTCATTAGATCTAAAGCTTATAAAGGGGGTGGGAAAGGGTATCCTTTCCACATCAAAGGAGCATCACTCCCACTATGGGATAGAGTTTGATATTTCTTTCCTATGATTTTATTTATCTATTTTTGTTCTATTTATCTTGTTGGCATAGGTAGCATGATTGAATATTTCATAGGAATGTTGGGTTTTCTTGTTTTAAATTGACTAACAGTAATTATGGTGGTCATTGTTTGAAGCATTTTGCAGATTTGGTGTTTACAGTTAGCACTTCATAAAATTTGGGTTTCAAGAAGTGAACAAAATTATCTACTCATTTTTTCCTAGAAAAATTATAGTTTATTTTTGTTTTGTGTTAGATTCATGCATTATGTGTTAGAATTAGGGTTTAATTTTTAGTCCAATTTCTTCTCCCCAAATTATGATTCAGCTCATGACCTTGTCCTTGTGTAAAGGAGATATTGCAAGATCCGTAAATCTTGACTTAATTCACCTCTTGCGTTGACACTTACTTCAAGATTCTTGGATCTCATCTTTTGAATGAAACCCTGAATAGAGAAAGGGGGCTAGATATCATAGCCTCTCTTTTCCTATATTTCATTTTGGTGAATCTGACCCCTTTTGAACATCTTAGTTTCTAATTTGGATCTATTCATGAAAATAAAAAAAAGTGATTTAGATCTGATTTAGTTTTGCATATTTTTCACATTGAGATCATTATTCAAAAATTTAGATTAAAATTCCATGCTATATTTAGTCATCTTATTCCTCATTTAACCTTAGTAAAATTTGCATTTAGGGACTTCATATCTATAAAATTTGTTACATAATTAATTGTTGCAGATCTAAGATAAAAAATATATATGAAAAAATCATAAAAATAAAAAATCAAACTCAAAAAACCCTAAAACTAGGACCCATTCACCTTTAGTGGTGAATGAGTCCTAGTGCACCCTAATCAGCAAGTCATATAGGTGATTTCTAGTTTTTTCTATACTTTTATGTTCTCTTCAAATACATAGAATGGGGCCCATTCTCCTTTAGGGGTGATTTAGTCCCTATACACTTTGTGATATCAAAAAGTGAGAGATGTTTTTAGCTTCTGATAAGGATTTCTATCTTTGTTTTGAGATTTGAAAAGCAATAATCTGAAACAATTTCCTTAATATTCAAGTTCTTGTTTATTTAGATAGATTTGTAAAAATTGGGAAATGGATTTCTTTCACATTTCAATTAAAAGTAGAATTAAAATTCAACTTTTTTCAGGATTATTGCATCAATATACAAGCTAGTTTACATTTTGCATTCATCAAAAAATAAAAACAAAAGACAAAAACAAGAAAATCATTAAACAAGACCTTTAGGGAAAGAACAATTATGTCAAGTTTCCTTTTCAAAGTTAACCTATACCTCAAGCCTTTTAGTTGTTATGAATTTTAAATGATTAGGAAAAACCACTTGTACTGGGACTAAATCACTCAAAGGGGCGTATAAGTCCAGATTAGGGTTTTTGCACAAATTTCAGAAAATTCAAATTGAATGTTATGTTCTCTAGTTTTAATGATGTCTAGACTAAGTTTAATTACAATTTTCAAATGAAATATAATGATGAGAGATCGAAAAATGCAACCTATATGCATTTTCACTAATGTAATTGAAACAATGAAAAATGGATTTCTACTTATGGTTTAAGAAATAAAACAACCCATTTTACAAACATTCCATTAAAGGGAAACCATAGAGATCTCAATCCAAGGATGTAAAAGGGAAATAGATCTTTCAATAGGGTATCCTAGGGTCTGATCATAAATTGAAGAGGGTTTCACCATCAAGGTAGGACTTGGAAAGACTAATGAAATACAAGATCTAATGATAAAATGTAATGATGTGCAAAGCTCAATTAAGTGACCTAGAAATACAAGTAAACTAGGACAAAAAAATTTAAAATCTAAAGCATGCAACTAGAAATTTATAGAGGCTTGAATGAGGAATAGAAATGTTGGAAATGATAATTATAATGTTGAGTGGGACTCATACACTAGTCTGGGTGATTTAGTCTCGGACTAGGTTTTCTACAAGAAAACTAGAATCTGACAATGCTTATTCTAAATCTCTTGAAACCTTGAAATTTGAATCTATTGGGACTCATATGCCCAAGGTGGTGTATATGTTCCAATATTCTTTATAATAGGATTAAGATATTATTCTTCTCTCCAATCTCTTCTCTTTCTATCACACTTTGTTTCTTGATTTGAAACCCTAATTCCCAACTTCTAGAAGACATTTTGTGACAATGCAAGTGAGGAGATAACCCCAAAAATTTCCTTCAAGGTCGAAGACACCTACATCTGCAATTACACTTTTAGAGAGAAAAAATTTTGTTCATTGTTAGTGAATGGAAGTTTGCCTTGGTAAAACCCCTTTGAGGTAATTCAACCCAAATGATGAGATAATGAAATAAGGACATGAAACATGAACAATGATACCTTGAATGATTTCTTATAAATCTATAATCTAACATGAAGTGGGCATAAAGAATGTAGATCTAGATCTTGAACATGGATATGAAATAATTCTTGCAAATGGATCTTCAATGTCACATCACAACACTAGCTCAAAAATGTACTTGATGCTTGATAACCTTGGCATGATGATGGATCTTGAAATGCTACAATAATTGATAAATAAATCTACCCTTGAATGTGTTAGAGATTCTCTTGTAGACTCTCTTGATGCTTTTGTGAAGTCTTGGAATTCTTAGGTCTTGAGTGCTTGACTTTATATCAAGAAGGCTTAATGAAATAATGATTTGGGATATTGTTTATATAGATATTCCATCTAACTTACCATTTATTACATCCCAAAGGCTGAAATTTAAGAAATTTTAATTTAAAACCCTGATTTCCTACTCAAAACCCTAAAAAGGGGCCAAATAGGACTCATGCACCACCTTTGGCATATGGGTCCCACTTGAGTGGGACTAATACACCCAAGGTAACATATGGGTACCATAAGACCTTTTTAGAGAGAGAGTATCACGGAGTTAAGAAATTAAGTCTTTGTTGATCTTGTTGATCTTTTTGTTCAAATAAGCCTTAAGATGCATAACATATGGTCTTAGGTGCCTATTAATGATGATATAAATATCATAAATTTAAGAGAGCCCAAAATTCAATGTGAAAGTGTAAATAAATATACTTTGCGACATCAAATTAAGGAAAAATTAGATCTATTTAACTCAAAATGGGCCTAAATCCAATGTGAGTGTGTACAATACATTACAAAACTAGATTAGGGAAAACTTCAATCCAAGGGCCCTAAATTTAATGTGAAGGTGTAAATGAATACACTTTACAACATTAAACTAGGGAAAATTTAGGTATATTGATCTTTAAAATGGCCCATGACCTATTGTGAATGTGTAAACCACATCACAACAATAGATCAAGGTGACCTTAACCTCAATATTTTAACATTAATAATTCCTAAATCAAGGAAAATGTATACTAAATCACCTAGAGGGTTGTATGAGTCCCAAATTAGTTTTTTTGCACAAAATTCAAAATTATTTGAGTGAGTGTTATGTTTTTTATTTTATATGATGTCTAAAGTAAGCGTAAATATAGATTTGAAATGAAATTTATGCTGCAAGATGCAAAAAAGCAACCTATATACACTTCCACTAATGTAGGATTTAGAAACCCTAGATCCAAATTAACTGATGCAAGACCTAAGGCAAAGTTAATGTAAACTATATCTAGGACAATGATGCACTCCAAATCAAAAAATTAAATTTTCTAAAGGGTAGGTTCACTGAAGAAATGTTGAAAATTGTGGCTCTATCATTTAGGGAGATAGAACAACTAATATTCTCCAAGTTCCATTCAAGGAAACCTTAGATATCTCAATCCAAGGATGAAATGAGGGGAAGAGATCCACTAAATTTTATCCTAGGGTGTGATTAAAGAGAAAATATGGGTTCACCACCAAGGTAAGGCTTGGAAAGACTAGGAAAGTAAATGATATAAAAAACCTATCTATATCACCTAGATTAAGAAACAAAAATGTAGAATAAAATACTAAGAAAGTACAAAGGTGCACCTAGAAACTGAAGAGGCTTGAATGAAGACTTGGAATCTTGGAAATACTAACTTTTTATGCAAACTAGGATCATACACCCATAATGGTGATTTAGTCCCATTTTAAGGTTTTAGGCCGAAACCAGAATCTGGAACTGTTGAATCAAGATCTATAGTAAAATTTTGAAAATAGTTATATTGGAACTCATACACTAAAAGTGGAGATTTAGTCCTAGTATCAAGGTTGCTCCGAGAATTTTTAATCCTCTAATGATCTAGTGTAACTTTCTTCCTCTCAAATCTCAAGTTCTTAAACATTGTATTCTTCTTTGTAGGTAACTTTGTATAATCTTGCAAGTAAGCTGACAACTTCAAAAAAAATTCTCCAATCTTACTCTTCAATGTATCTTTAACCTAAACCACCTAGATCTTCAAATCACACATCAAAGACAGGGAATTTTTTTATATTGTTAGTGTATAGGGGTTTTCCTTAGTCAAACCACATTTTGGTAATTAAGCCTTGAAATGAATAGAAATAGAATGGAGGAATGATAAATGAACAAATAAGTAATGTTACAACTCACCAAAACCTTGAAAAAAGGGTTGCAATCTTGTATGTAATGGCTAGCATTAATGTGGATCTGGACTCTTGCTTCAATGATATGTATCTTGATTTGAATGCTTTCTTGAATCATTAAACCCTACATCACAAATGCTAGCTCAAAAATAAAGATGATGCATGATGACTTTGACACGATGCTTGATAAATGTATAATGCTCGAAATGCATGATAATCACCCTTGAAGGCTCTTGAATACTCTTCTAAACTCTTGTTCAAATTTTCTATATTTTTTGAATACTTGAATTGCTAGGAGAATATATGTGAAAAGACCTTGTATTTGTGCTTGTTTATGCCAAATTTCCCAAAACTACAACACTACAAGCCGCAATCAGATATAGGAAGATAAAATTTTGCCAAGAATTTGAATTTAAATTAGGTCTTAGATAAGCATGACTCATATGCTAATTTGGACATATGAGTCCCATTAGGCTAAGTTTGGGATGTAGTTTTCAAGAAATTCTTAGTTTTATGTTTAATTCATATCTACGCCCCAAAACTAAGGTGGTACCCATATGCCCAGGGTGGTGTATGAGTTCTAGATCACTAAATTTGGGCCATACAATCCAAAATCATTAAATAATGATTTGTCAATTGATATATGCCGATATCATGCTAGGAAAGATACATTTATTAAGGCATGCAGATCAAAAATAATGCAAAATATGGTATAAAGAAGCTGAATTTTAGTAGGGAGGGCCCAACTAAGTGTGAAAATGTAAAGGATGAATTTTTTCTATACTACAATATTCTTTTGCCTTGTTTTTGCTCCTTATATCATTTACATGTGTGCTCTCTTGTGCCTATGTTGGTTTTCCATAGGATCATGATCTTGGGGTCTTGTGAAACCCTCTTGATTGTTGTCATCCTATCTCACTAGCATTGCTAAACATGGATCCCTCTTGATGCAAGTTTATGTACGTTAGTGTGAGTTTGAAGAAAATTCCTTCGCTCACTAAAGTGGGGGCTAAATTTAATATAGAAAAATTTACTCTACATTTTCACAATTCTTTGGGCACTCCTTGCTAAAATTGGGCTTCTTTATGCCTTATTTGGTCCTATTTTGCATCTACAATCCTTATTTAATATATTTTTTTTAGGATAATCTTGAAACTTATCAAATGAATAATCATAATTTAATTATTTTGGGTTATGTGTCCTAGATTTAGGGATCTGGGAATCATACGCAACCCTTGGGTGTATGGGTCCCACCTATTTTTTGGGGCTTGATCCTGAATTTGGCATAAACCTAGCATTTCTTGAAATTTTTGTGCGAGCCTAGGCTATTGGGACTCATACGTCCCAACTAGAATATGATTCCCACTTTAGCTTGGACCTATTTTCAGTTTAATTCTTGGTGGGATTATATTCCCCTAGATCTAATGTTGGTTTGTAGTGTTGTAATTTCAAGAAATTTTGCATAAACAAGTATAAATATAGATGTATTTCACATATTTTCTCCTAGAAACTTTTATGAGAAAGTATCCTACAAATTTTATGATCAAGAGAATTCAAGAGCATTCAAGAGATAATTATGAAGTGTTTTGGAGCTACATTTAAGATTCAAGCATCGTGTCAAAGTCTTCATGCATCATGTTTATTTTTTAGCTAAGTTTTGTGATGTATGTTTTAATGATTTAGGAAAGCATTCAAGTAAAGATTCATTACATTCAATCAAGAGTCAATATCTACATTCATTATAGTAATTTCAAAGAAGTTTTTTTCCTTTTAATCAATGGTTTAGTGAGTTGTAACATAGAATATTATTCATTCAACATTCCTTCATTCTATTTCATTTCATTTAAAGGTTTGATTACGAAAATCAGGTTTGACCAAGGCAAACCACTGTCCATAAAAAATAACATTTTTCCCTGCTCTACATGTGTGATTATAGATCTAGGTATTTTGAGCTTGAAGATCCTTTGAAGAAAAAAATGCAAGATTGAAGAAAGTTGTAAAAGTGTTGAAGGAGTTTCCATCTTAATTGAAAGGCACCTATAGGCCAAAATTTAGAGTTTTATACTCGAGGGTTGGATAAGAGAGAAGCTAGAAAAGGTCACTATAGCATACCAGAGTTTCAATAAAACCCTGATATTAGGACTAAATAGCCACCTTGGGTGTACGAGTCCTAGTATATGAGTTTTTAGACATTTTTTGTACATTTTGGTTTACTAGATGTAGATTTTGGATTGTGCCCAGAATGCTAAACTAGGACTAAATTAACCCAACTGGTGTATGAGTCCTAGTGTGTATCAAAATTCATAATTTGGGATTAAAATCCTTGTTTCAGGCATCTCTAGTTTTCTAGGAGCACTTTTGTTTATTCTTACTTTACTATTTTGATTTCAAGTTTCATTTCTTGGGTTACATAGTTGTATTTTCATATCACTTACATTTCCTTATTTCTAAGCTTTTCCTTAGTGTTGAAACCCCATATTTTGTTCATTCACACCCAAGGAGACCTTATAGAAACCCCTTCTCTCAATTGAATCCAAAGATTGAGACCTCTAGGGTTTACTTCAATGAACAAGAGTGAAATAAGATAAGAGAGATCACATCTTCCTTCCTCTACTCCTATTTCCTTGTGTTCAATGTTAAAAGGTTTTTTTGGTTGTGTAGGAATGAATTTCACTCCTAATGATCCCACATGAAACACATGAGATAAGAAATAATGTTTAATGAGTGTCAAATCATGAATATTCATATGGATTTGGTAGTGCAATTTTGAGAATCTTGGGGGAAGCCATGCATGCTATATCTTTCATCTTCTTTCCTCTCCATTTATTCCTTACACATTTTTCTTCTTACCACTCTTGAATCAATAGGGTCATACACCTCTTCATACCCATTTTCCAAAATTGGTTGCTCCCAACTTTGTAAATCTAAAATATTAGTCTTCTTTGCATGTGTATTATCAACTTAAAAATGATAAAGATCATATAGATTAAAAGTCGATGAAATATATACTCCTCGAGGAATTTATATTTCATATGCATTATTTGAGAATTTTATGAGTATCTTGCACAATCCAGTCATCTTACATTTCAACGTGTTATATGAACCATTAGGAAATCCCTCCTTTTCTAGGTATGCTAAAATGAGCTCTCCTACTTAAAAAATTCTATCTCTTCAGTACAAATCAGCATAAGATTTATACTTGTTTGTAATAGAATCTAATCTCTTCTAAAACTCTTTAAGAAACTCATGTAAATAATCAACATAATCATCTACTGCTACACTTGTCCTTCAAAAAATTTCATTATTTGTTAACTCATGAACACCCTTAGGAGTATAGCCATAGAGAATTGGAAAGGACTCTTACCTTTATTTATATTTATTTAATTATTGTAGGAAATTCAACTTGTGTTAGCACCACATCCCACTATTTTTGTCTCCCATCCATCAAGAATCACAATAAATTCCCGAGAATTCTATTTACCACCTCCATTTTTCCATATGTTTTTGGGTGACAACCTAGGCTATAAGTTAAATGTGTTCCCAAATTCTTCCATAATGTCCTACCAAATTTGCTAATAAATTTAGTATCTCTATCCAAAACAATGCTTCTTGGAAAACCATGCAACCTTATAACCTCATTGAAAAATAAATTACAAACATGTGATGCATCACTTGGTTTCTTAGAAGGAATAAGGTGATCCATCTTAAAAAAAATATCAACAAAAACACAAATAGAATAATTACCTTTTTTGGGTTCTTGGCAACCCAAGAAAAAAATCCATACTCATTCTCATGGCTTTTCTAGAATTGGTAAAGGCTAGTATAATCTCATGTTTTGTCTAGTTCCTTTGGAATGTTGACATATTGAGAACCATTGAACCAAATTATTTACATCCTTAGCCATGCCTAGCCAATAATAAATTTTACTCAGTTGCCCCAAAGTTTTATCCAACCCAAAATTCCCACCAAGTCCTTTGCCATTATTTTCCTAAATCAAGTTCTCTCATTGATCCCCTTGGTATGCACAATCAATGCACTTTGAACAACAACCCCTCTTCAATGAAATACTCCAGCCACTTGGTTCTATTAATCTATTTTTTATCAAATCAAAACCTATGGAATTTATTTTAATTTTATTCAACAATAAACACCTCCTACTCAAAGCATCCACTACCGAATTTGACTTACAACTCCTATGTTTGAGAATAAAAGAATAACTTTTCATGAAATCCACCCACTTCATATGATTATTATTTAGCTTACATTTTCTATTAATGAATTGTAAGGCATGATGATTTGTGTAGAGGATCAAATCCTTCAGTAAAAAAAAGTGTCTCTACTTCTCGAGGGTTTTCACTGAGGAGTAAAATTCTTGATCATACATCGAATATTTTCTCTTCAATTCATTTAGCTTCTCACTAAAGGAAGATATGGGCTTTCCTTCTTGATTGATAACTCCTCCTATCACTCTCCCACTTGGATCACAATCAAATTGAAGCTATTTGTTAAAATATGATAGTGATAATATGGGTTGTTGGGTAAATTTTTCCTTTAATATGTTAAAACTCCACTATGTTGTAGTTGTCCATTTGAATTTCCTTTTCTCTTGATTCATTGTGTCAATTATTGGTGCACAAATAGTACTATTTTTTTTAATAAATTTATTGTAAAAAAATTCCAAAGCACAAAAATTCCTTTCCTCAAACAAGCTTTTAGGTTATGGCCATTCTAGAATTAACTTAACCTTTTCTAGACCCATCCTTAAGCCTTCTTTTGAAATTTAAAAACCCAAATATACCAAATCCTTCTCCATAAACACACATTTATTAAGATCAACTAGCAAATTTTTCACTTTGAACCTTTGGAAAACAACATCTCATGTTCTAAAATTTCTTCTCTTTCTTTGCTAAGAACCAAGATGTCATCTAAGTAGACAATTACAAACTTACCAAGAAACGGTTCAAGTACATCATTCATCAATCTTTTGAATGTTCTTGGTTCATTTGTGATTCCAAATGGCATAAACAACCACTCATATAACCCCTCCTTTGTCTTGAATGTGATATTGCACTCATCTCCTTCTCTAATATTTATTTTGTGTTATCCACTTTTTAGATCAATTTTTGTGAAATATTTTGTCCCACTCAAGCAATCCATCAAATCATCCATACAAAGTAGTAGAAACCTATAATTAATTTTTATATTGTTAATGGCTCTTGAATCCATTTATATACACCATTCTCCTTCCTTTTTGGGCTCCTAAAATGTCAATATTGTACATGAGCTCAAGCTCTCTCTTATCAAACCTTTATACAAAAATCCATACACTTGTTTATTTATCTCCTTATTTCTTCTGAGCTCATTCTATACACTAAAGTGTTTGCTAATATTTCTCCCAGTATCAAATAATTACAATGAAATACACTTATAATTGGTGGGAGTCCATTTGGAAGATCAGTCCTCAAAATATCATCATATTCCTGCAATATTTTATTTCTTTCCTTGAGTATTTCCTATTCTTCACGTGTGATCCCCTCTTCTTGTGGTTTGGGAACTAAATCATAATGTAGTTCTTCCTCCTTTAACTCCTTCAAAAATTATTTACCGATGATCATGCATGCCTTGGTATCGATGTCTACTTAATTTTTCTTCTCTTTCATTGGGTTCATGACATACTTTTTCTTCTCCTTTGTGATTGTATATGTGAGCTAGGTCCACCATCATGAGTTTCCTTGTGATCATATTACCATAACCTACCCAATAGGATGTGGAATCATCCATTAGCATCATGTCAAATAATATCTCATCCTTATAGTTACCAATTTGAAAATTTACCCAACATTGCTTGCTCACCAAAATTTTGTGTCCTTTTTATAACCAAGTGACCCAGTATGTATTTGCATACTTCATCCTTTCTAACTTTAGCTTCTCCACCATGTCTTGGGACACTAAATTAACATGCCCCCACTGTCTAGTATTATGGTGCAACATTTTCCTTGAGATTTGCAAACCATTTTAAACACACTCCTCCTTTGTTCAAGTTCTTGAAGCTCCTTTTATGGTTTTAAAAGCACTCTTTTTAGCATGAGTACTTTTCCATATTTTGGGTCTACTAGTTTTGTCTAATTTTTAGCTTCAACAATGTATTCTCTTCTAGTGTTTGTATTTACCACCTCTTATATTTGAGGGCACTCAAAGGTCCACTGACCCATTTCCCCACAATTTAAGCACACTCCTAAAAATCCCCTTCCTGTACCATATTGTCCTCTCCCTCTCACTATTCCATCTCTTCCTCTTGAAAATTCTCATCTTCATCTTGCATTTGTTCCATGATTTGTTTTGTGAACATCTCGTTTCATCTTCCTTTATTGGTTGCCCTCTTCCACTACTTGGTGTTCCCATACCTCATGGAGGTTTTACTCTTCCTCTAAAGATTCCTTGTTTCCTTCTTGCTAACTATCTCCTTTAACTTTCAGTGCATACTGATAGGATTCTTCCACTTTCCTTATCAAGAGCATTCTAAGTGCATCTTGATTGTTGATCATTTGACCATTTATATACATTTCTAATTTCTCCTCATCATATTCAACATCTCTAGCATGTATGCTCAATCTATAGAATTCCTTTGTATATTACATGACATTCAAATGCATTTTTTAAAGGATTTGCAAACTTTTGTAGACATGGAAAATTGACATCATGCATATTTAATAAAATCATATTTGCCCATCAATTAAATAAATCAATTTTATTTGATTAATCTCCCAAGGTTATCCCCTTAATTAAATAAATCAAATTATTTAATTAATCTCCTAAAGTTCCTCCATTTAATTAAATAAATTGAAAAATTTAAGTTGAATGTCACAATCACCTAACATTAGCTTAATTAATCAAATCTTTGATTAATGCTAACTATAATCCATGTCCCATCCTCTAGCTTTTCCCACTTGCACAATTAATCATTTATTTTGATTTATTAAATCTCTATTTTCCTCACAAGGAATATTCCTGTGGAATATTCCCACATTAACTCTAGTTGTTTGACTTTTTTTTCCAAACAAATTCCCCCCCCCCAAAAAAAATATCTCAACCATATGCATTTAATGCTATTTTCAAATTTCAAATTTCAACTAATCTCATTTATGGGGACATTCATAAAAAATTTCACATCCTTGGCCCATTCACATGATGACAAGTGGAATGAATCTATTGGCTGAGGATTAGTCCCACATTCCTCCACTTCTCCTCTTCTTCTCTCAATCTCATCTACAAATTCAGTGATTTTCTTCTCTTTTTTCATCTACAATTTGAGCATTCTCACTATAGGAGTTTGAGTTCATCTTGCATCTCTTTATCTATCATCATCTTAAGGATTAGCAAGGACTGGGAAATGGCTCCTTTACATATCAAGGGTGCACCAATAGAATATGGAATAGGTATCCACCATGCTTTTTATTCTTTCAATTAGTTTAGTTTGTTATTTTGTTTATCAATCATGATGGATTATTTCATAGGAGCACTATTATGTTTGCAATAGTTGGAACTAACCATGCTAATGAGAGTTGGATTTTATAGTTGTTTGCAGATTTTTGGTGCTTACATATGGCGCTAGAAGAAAGGGCATGATTATACAGTCTCTGTTTTTGTTTATTTAATATCAATTCATAGATTTGATAGGACTGTAATGTCTTTTTCTTTGTCTATGTTTTTATTTAAATAATAACTTAGTGAGCCTTTGGACAACACGTAGATATTTAAATGTTGTGGGATTCAACAGTTATGTGGACTAGGGTAATGAAGTTTTTCTTATTTCTGCTCAAATTGATAGGTGTAGACATGCAAAATTTACTCATGCATCTAATCATGCTTCATTCAACATTATTTCATCTATTAATTAAATAAATCAATTTAATTAATTCACTAACGTTATCTCTTTAATCAAATAAATTATTTTTTATCTCCTAAAGTCTCTTGATTTAATTAAATCACATGTATTTAATTAAATGACTAATATTCATTTTCCTCTCATTTGATTTAAAATAGATCCAAAAATGTAAATCAAATGTCACACCAACTAATCACTGGCTTAACTAATCAAATCCCTGATTAATGCTAAGCCTAACCCATGTCCCATCTTCTAGCTTTTCCCACTTGCACAATAAATCATTTATTTTGATTTATTAAAACCTCTATTTGCCTCACAAAGCATATTCCCAAGGAATATGCCCTCATTAACTCCCTTTGTTTGAATTTTTTGTCCAAACAAATTTCCCCCCAAATCCTTCAACTACATGCATTTAATGCCATTTTCAAATTTCAAATAGGCACATTGGCTAAAACTTGCATAATCATGGGCCAATCACATTGTGACAAATGGTTGTTTCCTATTTGTTGGGGATTAGTCCCACATTCTTCAACATTGCCTCTTATCTCTTCAAACTCAACTATAAATTCAAAGCTCCTCTCCTTCAAAAACACAACACAATCTCATGCAAAGTTACTCTCTACATTTTAGAACTAATTTTTCTCTTTGTCATAATATCATATATTTCATTATTTAGCTTGGAAAGGATTGGGAAAGGGCTCCTTCACATACACAAGGTGCACCAATCCAATATGGAATAGGTGTGCTCCATGTTGTTTGTGCTTTCAATTAGTTCATTTGGCATTTCTAGTTGTTTCAATGTCCTAGTTTAGCATGTGTAACATGGAGTAATATTTCATAAGGATGTTTTTTTTTGTCATGTTGGTTTGTCAGTATACTAACATTTGTAGATTTTGACATCTTACAAATGGCGCTAGAAGGAGGGCATGGATTATGTTGAAATTTGATGACTTCAATTTATTTTCTATCACCTTAAAATAGGCTTGTAGACTCTTTGTTCAGGCTTCAAATTTTGTTTAATTCATTATTTAGTTTTATGGCATGCTTTTCATCAAAATATCAGAGAAGAATCCCATCAGAGTGTCTATATTGTTATTTTTGTTCAGGCATTGCATTTGATTTCATTTAAAATTGGAATATAAAACTTTTGTTAAGAACGAGAAGTCTTTATGCCTATCCATTAATGCATTATGTAGGATTGTAACATGTTTGTTGTTGTTCAAATTAAAAAACCACTCTTAAAGCCATCCTCACAATTCCACATAGAACCGATCTCTTATTGATCATGGCAAGGGTTTTCATTTTGACAGAATGACCTATATCCTCAGCAATAGGTTCATTGTCATTATGACATAATGTTCAAAGGCTTAGTCTCTAGGTTCTGCATGATATTCGAGGCAAAGGAAAGGTTGTGCAGTCCTCTCTCCAAGTAGGTATGCGTATATACATGCATTTTCAAATTAGCGGCCAAACTCCTTCATAGACAAAGGAGAATGTTCATGTATCAAAGAGTATGGGTCACAACACCCTAGAAGAGTCATTCCAATTTTTTCTATGTCATGTGCAAATAGATCTTCATAACCAATAGTATGAATAAATGGGATTCTTTTTAATGTTCTATCCAAGGACATATATACACACATTTGGTGTTGATATAGTTCCAAGCCTAAGAGATTCTTAAGTGTAGTGCCTTGGCATTTTTCATCGAACCACATAGATATCCCTTAGCCTATCTCTAATACATGTCAATCACCAAGTAGTTGGAGATCAAGTGGCCAATACAAACTCACGTTGAGGCAACAGGACCCTGAGAGGATGTACTACATTGAATCCTCTTTATCCCTCAAATAGAACAACTAACATATGCAGAGATTGTGAATAGATACATTTATTACTTCTCACTAGTATGCGGCTAACAACAATATAGTAATAGGACAATGTCAGTATCATATTCATTGTGACCAGCCAATGTCTTATATCTTCAATACATGAACAACATCAATGTAGTAACAAAATAATGCCAATATCCTAACTGTTGTGGCCCGAGGTAATACTATCTTCTCAATTGTTGTGGCTCGAGGTAAGGATGTTCTTATCGTCTATTACCATATATATCTCATTTAGTGAAATTTAGGTAAATAATGTATGTGTGTATTTGGGGGACAATGGCTTAACCCATGGCGTACTCTTAAATATTATTTATTTTATGTCTAATATTTAAGCATGCATAGTTTGACCACGTAAGAACAAAATGGCGTTAGATATTGCTTTATTCTCTCTCCACTGTGGATCAATATTACTTCTCCATATAGATATTGTGCACCATATTAAAAATCACACCATATGAAAGAAAGCCATGATGTTGGTGGCAACAATGATGATAGAAAATAATTCAACTTATGCATTAATATAGACTAAATTAGGTATTTTTAGGTATGTTTTCATTGTCTACAATTACATATTAAGTGACAGGAGTCTTCTAAATGAATCCACAATCATTTATAGGGGTTTTAGAGATTTTGGGGTTACTTTGGGATCTATTAATTGGTATTGTATTGAGAGTGTGTTGACTATCATATTGAATTTGTGATCTGTTGCAAACAAATAGTGTTGAGAGCATTGTCCAAGATGAATTTACTACTCAATGCCTTTGTCTCAAGAATTTTTCCAGGCTTACATTTTAGTTTGATAGATTCACATCCTTGGCTAATTCAGCTACTAGTTGGGAGATATTAGGGTTGAGATTATGTTGTTCATGCACCCAAATGATATGTTCTTATGTTTATTTTCAGTTGTTATACCTGACACAATATCTGACAATAAGAGAAAGAATGAATAGGTAAATATGTGTGTTGTCTTTCATATTTTCATGTGTGTGGGCGTATGTAATAAGTTTCCTTTGATGTCACATTGAACTAATGTAAGATATAGAAGTACCTCACCATCAGAATATATCACTGGAATGTTTCTTTCTCTCCTGTTGTATTAGGTATGACTATGCACTTTCATGCTTTGATGGCAGGTTCAAACATATTCATAAACTTGCATTCTGCTGCATTAGATTTTGTAGATTTGGAGTTGTTTTTGATGGTTCATTACTGACTGTATCACTAACCTAATAAGTAGGTACCAAAAATACTTAATGATAAATATCTGCACACAGTGGTAAGCAATGAAATTTAAATCGACTTTCTAACTCGATGAAGACTTTCAAAGGATGATTTGCATCATAATTTATTATTTTCATTCAAGGTTTGTATGCAAATGTTAGTCATTGCTTATTTAATGTAGAAGCAATGACCATCATATAAAACAACAGAAACTCGTAACAACCAACCAGTTGCTTGCATTTAATCAGGTAGAAACTTGTGACAGGTGACCAGATGTTTGCATTTAATAGAAGTAACTCTATATTCATTTATTCCCTCTTTACAAGCATCATACGAAAGTAATGATGAGCATCATAAATGCCTTCATAGCATATCAAAACACTTGAGGATGGATCTTGTATTGATATTAGTTAGATCTCGTGTTGATGCTGCAGATCAAAATTAACATATAATATTTTAAATCTGTTTGCCTCTGTTGTGAGAATTTTGAGGTTGACCTTTTTGTTTTGTAGGTGAGTTCCCATCCAATATCTACTGACATGTTTCTGATCAGTTGTGGGGTAATAATTATCAATGACATACACGTGCACTATCCTTTAATAGATAACTTTCCATTGATATTTGAATTATATTGCTTTTAGGATTTGATCAATATAAGATCCCTCTACTTTCGAGACAATCAATTCTATCCAAATAAAATCATTTTTGGCACTAGCATTTATGGTCGAAAAATTAAAAAAAATGGTGGGGTGAGAGATGGGAGTCCACATTTGTTAGATTTTTATTTAGAAAGAGGCAATCAAAATTTTTCAAGAGGGGCCCACTTATTAATTTCCCTTTGATTAAGTTAAACCTTCCAACCATGTAAATGAGGGAAAAGTGAGCATTTACAAACTGTTGCAAGCTAGAGCTTCTTTTATTTTCCTTTTGAAAAATGGGGGGGTGTAATATTAAGAATTTTTATCATCTCTTGATTGAGATTAAAGGATTGACATGTCTTTATATTTTTAGGATACAATCATTATATCATACGAATAATCAATAAACTTAACAAATGGTCATTTTTTTTCGAAAATCCAAGTTGTTTATGATTTTTCAAGTAGGACAATCAGAGGATAAACATGCTGGGAAATTTGTTTGGAAAAAAGATTCAAACAAAGGGAGTTAATGAGGGCATATTCCATGGGATAAAACAAAAACAAAGGTGAACAAAGTGGAGTTGGAATTTTTTTGAAATTAGGACTGGAAAAAAAACATTTTTTAATGCTTGTTATAACAATCTAGAGCTTCCATTTTCTACTCACGTTTTCTATTTTAAACCAACTCACCTTTATTTTTGAGGTTTAAAATTAACCATCTAACTTGATCTTTTCAACTTGGTCGAAATTGAACTTAGAAACTCACTAGATTTCGTTTGGATTTAACAATTGAACAAGACAACTTTCAAATCTCATTTTGGTACTTTAAAAAGAATCGAAATCACTTCTTTGTGGTCTAAAATGAATAGTTGTTTTTCATGCTTTGCAATATTCTTCAAAAATTAATATCATTTAAAAGGTATATGTGCTTCTCTTGCGCTTCACGGTGATCTTGAGAATAAAAATCCTTTTGGTGATATTATATTGTTTAAAAGATTGTCTTCACACTTTGATTTGGGATCTAAAATTGAACAAAACATCTTGTGAGTGTGAGTAAACCTATTGCGTTTGTTTTCCCTTTCTTTCTAAACAAAGGTTTATCAAACTACAAATATTTTTGCTCACTTTTGTTTATCTTAGAGGGCCTTCCTTGTGGGAAGAACTACTCACCCAAGGGAATGATCTAACCAGTAACACACTAAAGCCAAGTTTATTTCCAGCCGAGATATAAAAGTGGGTACTGGAACAAAAGCCAGTATCACACAATTGGCTCTGATGAGAAGGGCATCAATGGTCTCTCATTGCATGGGTCAACTCCTATGAATGAAAAGTCTGAATTAAAACCCCTTGTTTAGCAAAGGCCAAGATCCTATCTATTTATTGGTGCAAAAGGTCATGTCCTTTGAAGTCGCCTCATGTATACATGCGGTTCTGTTGTAGAAATGAAAATAATGTCATGGGAGATTCATGGATACTGATGCTTGGTTGACCTGAGAAGTGAGTGCACTATAAGGGGGATCATAGGTGGTCAAGCATCTAATCATCCACACTGAATATGCGGAATTGGATTTATGCAAGTGGGAACCCAACAAATATTGTATTTTCAACCTAAGGTTGTGCATGTTATCAGAATCAAAACACTTTGCTTGGATCTAAAACATTGGAAAATAAAAATTCAACAGGAACTTCAAAATTTCAAACCCTTTGGAGGAAACAAATACTCTTGACAAATCTAAGTGCTCTTGCTTACCCTAGGGATTCTATCCTTAGATGTTTCTAAGTACTTGGGTTTAATCATAATTTGTTTTCACTAAAGTCAACTTAGGGAACTCTGCTCTTGAAAGCCTGATTTTCACATATAGACCTTTTGGAATGAAAAGGTTTCGAGACATAGACATTTAGTTTGAAACTTTAACCAAAAAACTATTTGTGGTAAAAATAATTCATCAATAAAAGATAAAGACAATTGACTAAACACATTTGTTATCTGAAATGATTTCTTGCAACATAAAAATTTTGGAAACACAAGTTCAAAAGTATTAGTCCAAAAGCTTCAAGAAACAACCCTGACTTGTATGAGTTATATTATTGACAAAATCTTGAGCTCTTTGAAAGGTTTTCTTTTCTAACATAGGAATTCAAGCGTGCTCTTCAAAACCGAGGTCTTGTAAGATGAAGTGTTGTCTAGGTCAAGTCTAGGGTCAAATTCAATCACTTTCATCCACCTCTCGACCATCAAAATCAGTCAAACATCACCTCACCAACAACTCTTAGAAATTTTGAAAACATCATTTATGCTAAACTTCTAGGAAAAATCAAATCACTTTGTTTGACTTAAAACACCTAGTCAAACCATCATCTTATGCACAAATTTAATCTAGGATAACACAAGTTCCTAGGGTTTACAAGTTCATTATCACTTTGTTTGGCTTAACACACTTAGCCAAATTATCAAATCCAAAACCACCTCGTTTGACTTGGCACACTTAGTCAAACTAGCTTCTTATATGAGTTTACTCTAGGATAACATAACTTCCTAAAGTTTACGAGTGTATTATCACTTTTGTTTGACTTAACACACTTAGTCAAGCTACCAATCAATCAAAGTCCTAAAAGTTTATCATTTCCTTCAAAGGTTCTTTAAGAGTCCCATTCATCCGTATCGCCCATATTTCATTTATCTCATCCCCATCATCACTTTAGTTCTTGAATTTTCCTAGTTCTTTGCTTTTACGAACCTAAGGTTTAGAGTAATCTAAGGGGTTAGAGGTTCATCTCTTGCATTCCTGAAAATTGATCTCTATTTTATGGTTCAAACTTGATCTCAACACAAGAATAATATGGAGCGAAACAAAGAAACATCCATTTCAAGTGATCTAAGCCAAACCGAAACAAAATTTGAGCTGATGATAACAATTGATCTCCCCATCAATCCTCCTCAAGTACCTCAAAATTTTCAAGAGGAAGGTCATATAGAGGACATCACTCAAAATGGGATGACACAATCAAAACTTCTAGAAATGATGCAAAACCCTGAGAACCACCAAATTGTCAATGACATGCTAAGATTGTACCCATCCCAATACATGTTAGAGTTAGAAAAAGAAGGGGCTAAACTCCCTTCTGACTTTGATGTAAGCACTATTGTGGAGAAGTCTCTTGGTATCATGCCTTCATCCACATCCACACTTGCACTTCAAAAAGTCACTCAAGATATCCCCCAAATCATATCATCTATCGCTTCAACCCCGCCAGTTGTTAACAAGGGAAGTGCCATGTTTCACGAAGTCCAGAAAAGTCTCCTTGTGAACAACCGGGGGGTTGAATGCAAGCACCACATCGAATCAATCTGTATTGGTAAATGCATTGCACCCTTACATCCTACTCACATTTCAGGATCATATCAATTCATCCTCATTTCGTGCAACACGAGATTATCCTCTCAACATGCAAACTTCTCTCCCTGTCTCACAAGGAGAAGGTGACTTGTTGGAGTAGGGGAATCTTGGATCCCTCATCATCACTTTCAGGGATTACACCACTGATATTCCCACCATTTCCACCCTTACCACTCCCATCTACATCATCACTCAAGTTGTGTCTTTCTCCTCTTCCCACCATCAACCATTCAAATTAGAACACTTTATCAAATCCAATAGCCATTTCATATGTATTCCAACAACAAATGGAAACCATTCAAACAACCACAACAATCAATGCATCCACCATTCCTCAAAGCATGGTCTCTCAGGGACCAAGCACCTCAATCACACCTTCCATAGCTCGAACCCCAATCATTAACATGACTATTCCACTCATCACAATGGTCAGAATTCTTTCTAATCCACCACCATTACCACCAAGGCACAATGTGACCAATTCATTCATGATGACATTGCAAGCTTCTTAACAAGCTGCCCAATAAAAAATACTCAAAAATTAGTAAGCTACACAATTAGGCACTCAGGAAGAACAAGCACAATTAGCTACAAAATAGGCACAAAAAGCTGGACAAGCCTAATCCTTGTTACAACAACAACAATATGAACAAGCTGGGAAGGAAGCTCAAGCCGCTTAAGCCACTCAAGCCACTAAATTTTCCCAAGCTGTGCAAGCTGCACATGTTGCTCAGATTGCAAAAGTAATCGAACAAGCACACACTCAAACATGAGCCCAATTCCAAGCTCAACAAGTGCAAGCACAAGAACAATAGCGAGCACCATTGCAACCACACCAAGAAGTGTATCAACAAGCCTTGCAAGACTATCAATTATAGCAATAATACGACCAACAACAAGTGTTGTTAGTACAAAAAAAGTATGACCAACAACATGACCAAGAAATGGTGTTGTTGGTGTGGAAGTAAAAGGACCAACAACAGGCATTGTTGGATCAACAACAAGTGCAGGCATCACTTTCTTAGCAAATATTACAACAAAATCACATCAACATCCCATCTATCAATCCCATACCCCATAACATATTCACCCCACCTCCTGATCTACAAGGTGACATGACAACACAAATCAAACTACTTTTGAAAGAAGTGCTAGATCTTCAATCTGGGAAGACGGTCAGGACACTAAGCAACTTGTGCCCCTATCTGTTCGACAGATGCTTGGAAATGGTACCATTCCTAAAGGGATTCAAAATCCCCAAATTTGATAAATATCATGGAATGGGAAACTTTGAGGATCACATCAGGGAATTTCAAGTACATTGCATGGAAGTCACCTACAATGACATGTATCTAATGTGGCTATTCCCTTGAAGCTTGGCTGGTGACACTATGGAATGGTTTTCTCATCTGCCTATAGGAATCAAAACATTTCAAGAAATCAAAGATGCTTTCCTCCAAAATTACGCATTCAACATTTCTCTGGATGTTAGTTTAGAAGAACTCTCGATGCTCAAAAATAGTAAGGGGGAATCATTCACCGCCTTTCTCCATCGATGGTGATCCAAGGAAAATCGAAGTGGCCATGCCAGAAGAGTAACAATTTTGTACCATCATTTCCAATACAGACAAAACCTTGGCATTCTATTTGAAGATGCAAAGCATCACTATGTACGATCAATTGATCCCCAAGGTGCTCAATATTGAACGAGATCTTGTCACACAAGTAGGCATACCCACTTATCCTGAACATCAGGACAGTCACCCATCCACCAGTTACAACAACAAATCTCACACATGGGTGAAGAATTGAAATGTCACCAACGATGTAGTGGTGGATGTGAAGGTTGCCATCAGCGCTCCCAAGAAAAACAATCAAACACATCATCACCAACCGTAGAACAAGAACAACATATAAAAAAATGTGGTAAATGAACAACCACCCCAAAACCAGATCAACAATCTCAATAATCAAGCAGGACCACCTCCGAAAAACAAGTTTCCCCCCCAAACGGAAATTCACAGCCCTTGGGGAGTCAATCAAGTCCATCATAAAAAATTTAGTCAATAAGAACATCATCAAGGTCCCCACACATTATCATTACACTGAACCCCAGGTCAAGCCACCTTGGTACAACAAAAATCTCCTGTGTGATTATCATAAACTCAAGGGACACACGACCGCCAACTGTATGAAGTTGAAGAACATTATCCAAGACCTTATTGAGGACAAGATCATAAATGTCAAACAATAGGCTGATAGTCAGGATTTGAAGAAAGACACGAAGCTTATGCCTACTCATAATCAAGGAAGTAATCAAGTAAATAACCAAGTGAACAACAAAGGGAATCAAAAGTATGCTAGTGCAAACCTTGTATATAAAGACATTGTCACATGCGTAGATGAAATGGTCACTATCATTAGCATTAGAGGAGCCAACACTGATTGTGGAGTCACCACACACAACAAAAAGGTTACTATTGCAGGGGCATTACAACCATCTAAGATCCCCATTTCAAAACCAAAATTTGTTCCCTACGATTACAACGTCATTGATCCGCTATCTTGGCTACCCTTGATACCGAAAAATTTTAGGCTATGGTTGGTAACATCGTGACACCAAATCTCCTTGCATTTTCTGATGAAGACTTCCCCGTCCAGCCATCTCATAATCGTACACTCCACCTTTAAATACTGGTTCACAAGAAGAAAGACAAAAGGGTCATCATGGATCAAGGCACAGGCCTCAACATCTGTTTTCTCAAACTAAATAAAGAAGTTGGGATTCTCTTAGGACTCCATTGACAAAAACAAAGGCATCACCATAAGAGCATACACTGATGAAGAAAGAGTCTCTTAAGGCACTATCAAAATCCCAATCCAAGTGGGGCCAACAACCATGGAAACCACTTGTCAAGTTCTTGATCTTTACCTACCATACAACATCCTCCTAGGATGCCCATGGATCCATGGAATGAAGGTGGTTGTCTCAACATTCAATCAATGTGTCAAATTCCTATATGAGAATGAGGAGGTCACAATACATGCTAATCCAGAACCATTTTCCTATTGCAAAAACTTTGAAGCCAAGTTTTATTAAATCCCCCAAGTACCCAAAAAGGATGAAGGTCCATTCACTTCATACATAGACCCATCTAATCTCACCTCCACTTCTGCGCCAAAGACACCCTCCATCCCTAATATATCTGACATCAAGCTCATGATATAGGACAATGGGTGTGGAGATTACATAATGAGAAAAAATTCATTCATTGTAGGAGATTTACCACAATCTCCTAGGTCACATGGGCAACCCCCATTAGTTGAAACACCTATCCACACTTTTAGGGAAGACCCTTCTAGATTTCACCATTGGGGGGATCTCAGTCAGGAAAATGTGGATGAAAGAGACATTGCAAGCTCATTATACCAAGATCAAAGGCCCACACCCACCCTACCCATGGATGAAACTAACAGAGGACCAAAAATGATGCTTGGTATGGGCTACAAAAGAAATGAAAGCCTTGGAAAGAACAGTGATGGACGACTGAAACCCATCATTATGGAGAGACAAATGAGAAATATTGGCCTTGGATGTACCCCTCTGAGTATAACCGTACATAGAAAAGTTACTCCTAGTAGAGTAGTCAAGTCCCCTCCTCAAGTATCGACAATCACCCTTCAACTACTCGTATGCAAAGGTTTCCCCCTAGATAATTTCACTTTTGATGTAACTAATGTCTACAATAGTAGTGATGATGAGGATACCATAATAGGCCTTTTGATGCTCTTTGATAATTCCACCTTACTAATAATTAGGGCCTCACCTGCTGAGTCAAACCAACAAACCCATAAAATCAACTTAGTGTACCCTCAACTCATCGACTATGACCAACAAGACTGTTGATTCTAGACTCATTCAAAAATGATGAGGCACTCTCAGAGTTCATGGGATGAAGGGATACAATTCCATGCGGAGATCACAAGGCTAGTTTTGACATCACATTGGACACTCAAGCATATTATGGGGAGATGATTGAGTCCTTCAATCGCAAAAGAAAAATAACGAGAATAAGATCGAAGTTATTGAGTGAAAACCACATTGTGGCACTCTCTAACCAAAGAATAGTAAAAATTAAGGATGCATATAATGGTGAAAACCTCTCTGAGGTTCTAGAAGATGAAGGATTCAATCTCCCCCCTACTGCACTACATCAAGAGAAATTGACAGTTTTGGCAGAACAGTGTAATCCTATCAAGTTGGGAATGGAGGCAACACAACAGATCACCTTCTATGTTGAGTCACTTCTGATAGAAGAATAAGAATTATTGGCTAAATTTCTAAAGGAAATAAAGGTGAACTTTGCATGGACCTATGCTGATATGCCGAGTCTCGATCCATATGTCATAGTTCATCACTTGGCTGTTTACCCTGGAGCAAAGCCAGTTAGACAAAAATTAAGGAAAATGCACCCTTAGATAGCCTTGCTAGTCAAGGTAGAATTACAAAATGTCCTAGATGTCGGCTTCATATGCCCAGTTGATTATCCAGAATGGGTATCCAATATTGTCCCAGTTTCAAAGCCAAATGGGAGCATTTGTATCTGCACAAACTTTAGAGACCTCAACAAAGCATGTCGCAAGGATGATTTTCCACTACCTAACATTGATATGATAGTGGGAATGACTACCGGACATGAGATGCTATTACAAATGAATGACTTCTTGGGGTATAACCAAATAATGATCGCAAAGGAGGACCATCATAAGACAACATTTACATGCCCATGGGGCACATACTACTAGAACATGATGCCATTTGGGTTGAAAAATGTAGGGGCTACATATCAGAGGACCATGACACTAATATTTCATAACATGATATAGAAAACCGTCAAAGATTATGTGGATGATATACTGGCCAAATCAAAGAAGAGACAAAATCACATAGCAACCCTAGGTGCCACTTTTGATAGACTAGAGAAGTACAAGGTCAAGCTCTACCCAAAGAAATGTGTCTCTGGGGTACAATCTATTTTTTTTTTGGGGTAAATAGTATCGATGAGGGGAATAGAGGTGGATCTCACCAAGGTCAAAGAAATACTCTACATGGAGGCACCAAGGACACTAAAAAAACTCATAGGCCTACAAGGCAGACTCCAATCCATCTAAAGGTTCATAGCGCAACTGGTAGATAAATTGATTGCATATTCACATATACTCCATAAGGGAGTAGGATACAAGTGGGACGATAAGTGCAATCAAGAATTTGATAAAATCAAAGAATATCTGCTCACGCCGCCAGTATTAATGCCACCCACTATAGGAAAACCACTGATTTTATACATCTCGGTAACAACAGTAGCCCTTGGTGCTCTTTTAGCTTAGCATGATGAAAATGGGATAGAGAGGGCCATCTATTACATTAGAAGAACAATTGTTGTCCATGAGTTAAACTACTTATTCATTGAAAAATCTTGTCTAGCAGTAGTGTTTGCTTCACAATTATTTTGACTTTACATGTTGGCTAATCAGATAAGCTGATAGCCAAGATCGATCTCATAAAGTATCTACTCTCAAAGGAAATGCTCACATGAAGAATGGATAAGTGGGTCATGATACTATTAGAACATGACATTGAATATGTGGAGCGAGAAGAAATCAAAGGGAAAGTCATTGTAGACCAACTGGCAGAGGCTCTAATATATTCAGAGACTCCACTTATATCAGAATTTACAGATGATTCCATCTTTAATGTCATCATAGCTGATCATTAGAAACTCTACTTCGACGGTTCATACACACAACATGGATCAGGAGGCGGTTTTTTCTTTATCACCCCATAAAGGGATTGTATTCCTAGATCCTACAAATTGGCATTTTCCTATACTAACAACATAAGAGGCTTTAACCATAGGTCTCAAGATTGTGGCATAGTGGTGGATCATGGCACTAAAGGTTAATGGGGATTCACAACTTATTATCAACCAAGTCAATGGCGAGTACCAAACTAAGGATGAAAATCTCACACCATACAAGAAGTTAGTAGAAAGCCTCAAAGAATCGTGCATTGATATCACCTTTGAGAAGATACCAAGGGTTAACAATAGAGTAGCTGACACCATGGAAACAATTGGATCCTTAATGAATATCCCTCGCAATGTCTCAAAACATGAATTCTTGGTAGAGTGCCTTCTCGTACCCACATTTGAGGTACCAGATTCAGAATATGTGTGCGAACTCATTTTTCCCAATGATCTCTAGTATCATGACATATACACCTACTTGGGAATAGGAGTCCTCCTAGCTGACATAACCCCAAACTTCAAATGAGCATTCATCAAAAATTCCACCCATTTCGCCATCCTAGGATAAATCCTCTATCATAGGAGTATTGAAGGCATGTTGTTGCATTTCTTAAATCCTGACAAATCCCTAACTACTCTAGATGAGGTTCACAATGGCACTTGTAGTTCACACTCGAGCGATATGATCTTGGCCAAGAAATTGTTGAGAACTAGTTACTACTAGAAAACAATGGAAAGAGAGGTACATGAATTTGTTAGAAAGTGCTTACAGTGCTAGCAACATGGAGACCTTATTCATGCACCAGCTCAGGAAATCCATCCTATTGTTACACCATGGCCCTTTTCGTAGTGGGGTATCAATCTCATCGAAAAAATCACACCCACCTCATCCAATTGCCACAAATTCATCATCACTGCCATAGAGTAATTCACAAAGTGGGTCCAAGTAATTCCCATGTCCCACATAATCGGAAAGCAAATATCCAAGTTCATCCTAAATTATCTCATTTGTCAATACGGTGTCCCTTAATCCATTATCTTTGATAATGGGAAACCTTTCAACAATTGGGATGTGTGTGACATTTTCCACAAATTCAATATCCAACATTGCTTTTCCGCTCTATATTACCCAGAAGGCAATGGCCAAGCAAAATCCACCAATAAAACAATCCTAAAAATATTAAAGAAAATAATCAATGACTCTTGTCATGACTAGAATCTGAAGCTAAATCCTACCTTATGGGCCTACCACACCAGCATCTATACACCAATAGGCACCACCCCATTCTCCCTAGTCTATGAATCATAAGCCATCCTCCCAATCGAGATCGAGTTCCCATAATTGAGAATACCATTACAAAACCTCATTACAGATGAGGAATATCGAGTTTCAATGTTAAATGAGCTAGATTTATTAGATGAATGGTGCATGGATGCCCTTAACCATCTACAATTCTATCAGAACCACTTAAAGCATATCTACAATAAGAAGATTAGGAGACTCACCTTCCAAGTTGACAAACTTGTGCTAAAATAAAATCAAAAGAATGTGCCAAATCTAGAAAGCAAAGGAAAATTTGAGCCCAACTGGTTGGGACCTTTCATCATCATAGCAAGCTATAATTCAAGGGCATATCAACTATCAACACTAGAAGGCTAGACTCTACAAGATCCCATGAACAACTGTCATCTCAAAAAAAATTATGCCTAGAACCTTACAAGGTATAAAACCGAAAAATACAAAAAATAAAAAAAATGTTATGAAAAAATGGTTACCTTGATGGAAACTTGGTAAACAGGCATCTTGGAAACAACAAAAAAATACAAAAATACAAAAATAATAAAATATCAGAAAAATGATTAAAAACAGTAAAGAAAAAAATCGTCCTCTAGTGAAAACCATTTCGGTGGCGCTTTGGACAAGTACCTTGGTGAAAACTTGACAAACAAGCGCCAATCATAAATAAAGCACTCTCCATCCACCAGGATCTTCACAACCTATTATGTGTACTCACTTATCCATTAAATTTCATTTATCCTTCCATCATCCATTCGTATTCCATAACATAGCTTGATCTTGTGCTCGTGTCATATTCCACCAGAGTACTGCTTGGCATATTCCTAAGGCCAGTTTGTCCTACCTTCATTGAAGTAGTATATTGCACCATGCTGGGGGCATGTTCCTATACTTGCATCGGATTGGATTTGTGTATATTCTTGTGATCTTCCTAAACATTAAAATATCCAAGAACATTCAAAAGATTCATCAAAAATTCAAAAACATGTCAAAATACAAGAAATCAAAAGAAATTCATCGACTAACCTACATCGTCTCTGAGCTTGAACATAGGCAAGGTTGATCTTTGATCATCCCCTGAGACATTTTAGGTCAATCCTTTAGGCATTTGTTGCAATGGCAATCTTTTTTCCCATCTATTTCTCATTTTAGGTAAGTCCTTTAGGCATCCGTCACAATGGAAATCTGTTTGACCATCTATTTCACACCCCAGGTCAATCCTTTAGGCATCCGTCACAATGGAAATCCATTTTCCCATCCACTTTATCATTGAGTCAAGTATGTCGTCAATCGAACTACGTGGTCTCTGCGTGTATACCGTAGGCAAGGCTAATCTATGGATCAGCTCCCGAGACCCCTAGGATAGGTCTTTAAGTCAGTATCTCCATCTTAAATCTCAAAAATACCAAAAACATTGAAAATACCAAAACATTTGCAAAACATCTCAAAATTCCAAAAATAGCCTCAAAACATTTGAAAAAACCCAAAATGGTGCATCTATCTCATCTCGGTTTCACCAGCAATAATCATCATTCCTAATAAATCATCGTCACTTTCATCCTTTGGTAAGTCGGTCATAAACAAGTCTAGCAGATTCTAAAGTGAAAGCTTAATCGAAAAAGTATCAAGTCTAAGATCAATAAGTTAGCAAGTTGGTCAACACAGAGTATCAATAGCTTATCATCCAATCAATCTCATCAAAACCCTGGTCACAACATGTCCTAGGAATTTGACCTTCCTCCAAAGGACATCAGCATCAGGTATCACCGTAGTTTAGTCTTTGGCTAGCGGTATGAAGAAAATTAGCTTGTTTGTTTACTTTTTCTTGGTCTTTTAGACTTATCTTATTTTCTGCTCATTCCAAGGACCTCTCGACGATGTCTAAACAAAAAAAATTAGAGAGAATGGAATGGGGCAACAATAATTATCTTTTTATTTGTTGTGCTTGTTGGATGTTCTTGTAAAATAATTTCGTCATGCGTGCTTTGTTTTGTTTGTAGGAAGGATGTTTTAGGTGTCTTGTTGACCACATAACAAGGCTTGCCTTTTTATGTTTTGGCTCGAGATGTTTAGAATATTTGAATTGCATTTCGAATAAGGTTTCATTTGTCAAGCATGAACAAGAGTACTCCTATATGTTTGATGAGTCAAAGTCCATTACACTAGGTGCAACTCCATCCTGGTTCTTAATACCTTGATGCATCGTACCTATGTGTGTTATCAAACATAAATAAGGGTATGCTCTTTATCTCTCCCATCCTTGGATAAGTGATACATCATCATCATTCATCGTCATATCCAATAAATTCTTGATGACTAATGGAATTGTTGGAATTCTACATCTCCTTGGATTTAAGGGTTGATCCCTTTCATTCTTCTATCCTCTTTCATGCTAACAATGCATCCATCTTGCATCCACATTTTCATCTTGCATAGTCACGACATATCATCATAAAACAACATCATCCATATCATCTATCTCATTTGCATCATCATCTAAGTTGTTTAGAATAATATTGATTTGTTATTCTAAGCATCTTAAAAACATCTCATTGCATAATCATTTAAGATGCTTGAAATAATATAGATTTTTTATTCTAAGCATCTTCCAGACATCTTCTTTACATCATCATTATCATATAGATCGTATAGTCTAGCCATCCATACATCCATTTTTAACCTCTTTGTCGTAAGATTGACCTCAAATTGAATCTTTTAGCTCGATTTCTCGAGGGGGCAATATACTAACTCACTTCTTTTCGCTGGGGCATCCGAAAAAATTCAGATTTTTTTTTTAATTTCGATGTTGGCGGCATCACTCTTTGAATCAATCCAACAAGTACATTGATTCAAAGAGGGGAAAAATATAGACATGCAAAATTTACTCATGCATCTAATCATGCTTCATTCAAAATTATTTCATCTATTAATTAAATAAATCCATTTAATTAATTCACTAATGTTATCTCTTTAATCAAATAAATCATTTTTTATCTCCTAAAGACTCTTGATTTAATTAAATCACTAATATTCATTTTCCTCACATTTGATTTAAAACAAATCCAAAAATGTAAATCAAATGTCACACCAACTAATCACTAGCTTAATTAATCAAATCCCTTATTAATGCTAAGCCTAACCCATGTCCTATCCTCTAGCTTTGCCCACTTGCACAATAAATCATTTATTTTGATTTATTAAAACTTCTATTTCCCTCACAAAGCATATTACCAAAGAATATTCCCTCATTAACTCCCTTTGTTTGAATTTTTTTTCAAAACAAATTTCCCCCCAAATCCTTCAACTACATGTATTTAATCCCATTTTCAAATTTCAAATTGGCATATTGACCAAAACTTACACAATCATCGGCCAATCACATTGTGACAAGTGGCTCTTTTCTATTTTTTGTGGATTAGTCCCACATTCTTCAACATTGCCTCTTATGTCTTCAAACTCAACTATAAATTCAAGGCTCCTCTCCTTCAAAAACACAACACAATCTCATGCAAAGTTACTCTCTACATTTGAGAACTATTTTTTCTCTTCATCATAGTATCATATCTTTCATTATTTAGCTTGGCAAGGATTGGGAAAGGGCTCCATCACATACTCAAGGTGCACTAATCCGATATGGAATAGGTGTGATCCATGTTGTTTGTGCTTTCAATTAGTTCATTTGGCATTTCTAGTTGTTTCAATGTCTTAGTTTAACATGTCTAACATGGAATAATATGTCATAAGGATTTTTTTTTTTGTCATGTTGGTTTGTCAATACACTAACATTTGCATATTTTGACATCCTACAATAGGAACATAAATCCTCTTGTCTTTGTTCATACATTAAATGGGAATACAGTGTGATATTTTTATCAGTTGCAGAATACTCCCTTCATTTCCTTAGCACTTTGATTTTCGTTAGCATCAAATAGTAGTATATCACATGAATGTGGTGCATTATAGGATCAAGTGCTATTCGAATTAATACATCACTGCTATATCCATTAAATCAATGCATTATATTTGTTTCGCCTATATTTTTCAGTTAGACTAAAGTATTTGCAGATAGGATAAATTAATTTGCTTTGATGGTCATAAGAAACCATGTAAACCAGCACTAAAACAATCCTCATTTTCATCATGACTTATGACTGGAAAACCATTTCCCTGCATGCATGAAAGGCCAAACTAATACGTATGTTCACCAAGTATTGATTGTGTTGAGTAGGTGGTTTTGTTTGAAGAGAACCATAACTTGGTTTGTCAGATAAAGGACCTATAGCTTTGCATTGTTGTATTTTCTTCATGTTCTTTGAAAGCTTCACCGAAGCGACTGATCTTTCTTTGCATTGCTTCTTCCATCGATAAATTTGTTTAGCTAACATTCACTTACTAGTCTTTTTCTTCGCATTACTTCTTTCATCACTTAATGATGTATGGAAAATGACTTTTTCAGCTACCAAGAAGAGCTACAACCTAGCAATAATGTGATAAGGTGCCTAACAATCTACATCCTATGGGGTTTTAAACCTTTTCAATAAAAATCTGCCATCAATGGAAATATTTTGGCACATTTCATTTAATATATTTTCCACCAAGGTTGTCTTGACAAAATTAAAAAAAACATGTTTCTTGTTAAGCTATCGATGACTAGCTTATCCCTTAGCATGCACAATAAACTTTGGCGCAACTCATGCTCAACAACCGGGAAAATATGAGTTCGTATTTGGTTAGTCTTGTCGATGGTTTGAACTTTCCTTTGATGGCAATGGTCATAGGTGGAAAATGCTAGTACACAATTGCATTAGTTTCAAAGCATCTAAAATCCTTTTTCAACAAGTCTCAATCTTCAATATTCTAACATTACCTAAATCGCTAGTTGTAAATACATTGTGGATTCACATTTACATTCACATTTTTTTAGTAGACCAGCACATGTTTGATTTATATGCAATACTATAGTTGTCGATTTTCTTTCAAATAGTGACTTCATATGATATTCCCAATATTATTGTAAGCAAGTCCCTTATGCAACCAGTCAAAACAAAATGGTGCAGCGAAGTGAAAGTGTAACGTCCCTCAACTTACCTTTCTATATTTTCTTGCATAATTTTTCATTTCGATCAATGCTTTTAACAACCATGTTCATCATGTTTAATGCAAAATATGACATTTGAAGTTCTTTAGGGAATTCTCATTTACTTTCTTTATAATTATGAGCTCATACTGCAAAAGAATTGGCAGAATACGTGGGTGCAGGCCGGTCATAAAAGAAGATTTTTTGTGCATGGCACGCTATACGAACCTCACCTAATATTATTAACTTTTGGGGACCATTCAATTCCTCATCAAATTTATCTTTTCACTCACAAATCATTCCACGTAAACTGGAAAATACTTGTCGTATCAGCTTGTTTACTCATATGTCAGCAATAGTTACGTTTTCCTTCTTGGGAGAGGGCTTGTATTGTTTGAAACCTCTCTTTTTTAGATATGATTGGTTATTGAATTTCTAGTGTTTTCAACTACAAGATATGCATAGTATGAAGCGCAATAATCTCATCACATGGATGAAGATTTTGTGGGCATCGATGGGATTCTTACTATTCTTGCTTCTTTACATTTTAGAGGAGTTGTTTTGACTACATATAATTTGAAAAATCGATGTCAAGACATTAATATTCATTTCTTTATTCATTATGCTTTTTTCATAAATGCATGAGTTTATGCATTCATTGAATGCACACTAGTTGGAGGATTTCAGATTGTAGGGTCATACAATCAAAATTAAAATTGCATGTTAAAACTCCATGCTTATATTTCCCTTTTTGATTGTAGAATTGTACACTTAGAATTAATAATTGCAGGGTCCACTTATTAATGCTTCATTTTATAATTGTCCAAAAGCATTAATTTTTTCTTTTTAAATTTTTCTATTATTTAAAGTTAATGCTTAAAATGACTTAAATTAAATAACTTTATGCTCACATAATTGTTAATTATTTTTTTATCTTATAGGAAAAGGAAAAGGAAGGAAAGAGCGATTTCATTTACACAAGGGACTTGCAACATCTAAACATAAGACACAATCTTTGAAGAATCTTGGAGTTGAGGAGAATTGAGCACTAAATTTGGAGTTGATAAAGTGTTTTTAAAAGCTTAGGGCTTCCATTCTATGCTTTACTTTTTTGTTTTAAATTAACTCACATATTTTGGGATCTAAAAAGAAAATTTCAATTTTTGCTACAAAGGCCTTAAAAAGAACTTTAGGTGAACTTACTAGATTTGATTTAAGGTTAACAATTGAACAAGGAAGCTTTCATATGTTGCTTTTTGTGCTCTAAAAAGAATCAAATAATTTCTTTGTGGATTTAAAATGAACAAGTGCTTCTTTGTTTTGTAATTACTTACTCAAAGTAATATCATTAAAAGGACATGTGCACTTCTCTCACGCCTCACAATGATCTTGAGAATCAAAAGGCCTTTTGGTGACCTTAAATTTTGTAAGTAATTGCCCACACACTTCAATTTGGATTTTAAAATTCAACCAATCTTGTGACTGTGAGTGGATTATATTGCGTACATTCTATCTCTTTGGTTCACAACAAAGATTGATTGAGTTACAAATATGCTTGTTTTCTTTTGTTTATGTTAGAGGGCTTGCCTAGTGGGAAAAATTAATCACCACAGGGAACAAATAAACCAGGAACATGCTAAAGCCAAGCGACTTCCAACCGGTATGTAAGTGTGGATTCTCGAGGAAATTTTGAGAATCACAAGGATTATTCTTATGACAAGGGTAAAAATGGTCTCTCGCCACATGGATGGTCCCCCTTGAATGGAATGCCCACATTAAAACCTTTGTTTAGCAAAGGCCAAAATCCTTAAGTATTTGTTGGTGCAAAAGTTCATGTCCTTTGAAACCGCCCCACGTAACATGCAGTTCTGTTGTAGAGATGAAAATTATGCCATGGGAGATTCATGGGTATTGATGCTTGGCTAACCCGAGAACTGAGTGCACTATAAGAAGGAGCCTATGTGGTCAAACATCTAATCATCTGTACTGAAAATGCACAATTGGATTCATCCAAGTGGGAACCCAAAAAATATTTTATTTTCAGCCTAGGATTGTAAATGGTCTTGGAATCAAAAAACACTTTGCCTGAGTCTTGAAACATTTTAAAACTAACATTCATAAAATCTTCAAAATGCCAACCCTTTAGGAGGGTCAAATACCTTTGACTTAATCCAAGTTTTGTTTCTTTCCCTAGAGGATTTTTATCTGTAGAGGTTTCTAAGTGTTTGGATTTACATCATAATTTTCCCATACTAATGTCAACCTATGAAACTATGCCCTTGAAACCATTATTTTCATATAATGTACCTTGTGGAATGAAAAGGAATTGAGACATAGACATTTAGTTAGAACCTTTCATAAAATAATTATTTGTGGTAAAAAAAGAACTCATTAAGTAAAGTACAGAGATAATTGAACCCCACACATGTGTTCTTTCAAATGATTTCCCACAAAATCAAAATTTAGAAACCAAAGTTCAAAATTATTAGTCCAAAAGCTCATGAGGAGTGTCTTGAAAGAATTCTTAAAGTTAGAGATAGATTTCTTTACAACTTCTACAAGAAAGCTTCAAGAAATAACCCTAACTTGTACGAGTTTTATTATCAACAAAATCCAAGTCTTTTTCAAAGGTTTTCTTTTCTCACATAGGAAGTATGAAGCATGTTCTTAAAAACTGAGGTCTTGTAAGAAGCAGTTTTATCTAGGTCAAGTCTAGGATAAAAATCAATCACTCTCATTCATCCCTCAACCATCAAAATCAAATATTGTCTCACTAAAAAACACTTGAAAGCCTTAAAAAAATCATCATGCTAAACTTCTAGGAAAAATCAAAATCATCTTGTTTGACTTAACATACTTAGTAAAATTATCCTTGTGAGCGAATTTACCTCTTGATAAAATCCAATATCATGGGGTCTAGAAGTTCATTATCCAAAATCAATTTGTTTGACTTAACACACCTAGTCAAATTATCCTCTTGTGTACGAGTTCTGTCTAGGACAACACACCCTCCTAGAGTTTACAAGTTCATTATCCAAATCAATCAAAATACCAATCAACTCAAGTCCTAAGGTTTAACATCTCCCTCAAGGTTCCTCAAGAGTTTCATCATCTATACCATCCATATTTTTTTTATGTCATCCTCATCATCACTTTAATCCTTAAATTATCCTAGTTCTTCTCTTTTGTGAGCCTAAATTTTAGACCAATCTAAGGGGTTAGAGGTTCATCTATTAGATTCTTAAAAATTGATCTATATTTTATGGTTCAAATTCAATCTCAACACGAGAAGAATATGGAGAAAAATAAAGAAACATCCACTTCGAGCAATCTAAGTCAAACTAAAAAAATATTCAACCCTATGATAACCATTGACCTCCCAATCAATCCTCCTCAAATACATCAAAATACTCAAGAGGAAGGTCAAATGGAAGAAATCACAAAGAACATCTTAGGGATGACACAAGATGAAATCCTTGTGTTTGTGATAAATACTAAAAAATCATCAAATTTTTTATGCCATGATGAAGTTATATCCCTCCCAATACATGCTTGAGTTTGCAAAATTAGGGGCTAAACTCCCTTCCGACTATGACCTAAGCACAATTGTGGAAAGACCTCTTGGGATCATGCCCTCAACTTCATCCATGCTTCCACTTCAAAGCATCACTCAAGACATCCAGCAAATCATAATATCCTTTACTTCAACCCCGCCAATTGTTAACAAGGGAAGCACAATGCTTCAAGAACTCCAAAAACATCCCCTTGTGAGAAATCAATAGTTGAATGTGAACACCACACCAGAACAATCCATTCTGGTAAATCCATTACACCCTTACATTCTACTTACATTCCATGATTCCGCCAATCCAACCCATTATCATGCAACACCAATTTATCCTGTAGACACGCAAACCTCTCTCGCTACCTCACAAGGAGAAGGTGAATTGTTTGGAGCAGGGGGGATCTTTGATCCCTCATCATCACTCCAAGGGATTGTACCACCCATATTTCCACCATTTACACCCCTACCACTTACATCCACATCACCCCTTGGGTTGGGTTTTCCTCTTCTACTCGCCATCAATCAATCAAATTAGAAGACCCTATCAAATCCTCTTGTCAAGTGCCATCAATATCGCAACAACAAATCACGACCATCCAACCAAGCCCAATAATCAACACATCCACTATTCCCAAAGTCTCTCAAAGCATGGTTTCCTAAGGACCAAGCATCTCGATCACAACATCCACAACTCAAACCCCAATTATCAACATGGCTATTCTACTCATCACAATGTTCCACACCCTTCCCAATCTACTACCACCACTGCCAAAACACAACACTGAAAATTCATTCACCATCATGTTGCAAGCTGCTCAAAAAGCCACCCATCAAAAGGCACTCCAAAATGAACAAGTTGCATAGCTCGCCGCTCAACAAGCATAATAGGAACAACATGCTACACAAGCCCAAGACTTACTATAGCAACAACAAGCTGCCTAGGCCTTACTATAGCAACAAAAATATTCCCAAGCTACATAAGTAGCTCAAGCCTCACAAGCTGCACAAGTTGCTCAAATTACACAAGCAGTCCAACAAGCACATGCTCAAGCCCTAGCTCAATATCAAGCCCAACACATGCAAGCGCAAGCACAATACAAAGCAAAATTTCAAACAACTCGGCAAGAAGCATATCAACAAGCCATGGAAGATTATCAAGTACAATAGGAAGCAACCCAACAACAAGCCCAACAACAAGCATTGTTAGCTCTACAACAACAAACCCAACAACAAGTGTTGTTGGCACAACAGCAACATGACCAACAACAAGAATTTTTGGCTCAACCACAAATGCAAGAATTACTCGCGCAATAGAGCTTGCAACAAACTCCCACCAAAAAACTCCCACCAACATCCCACTCATCAACACAAATCAAACTGCTCTCGCAGAAAGTGCTTGATCTTCAATCAAGAAAAAAAACATGGACACCAAAATATTTGTTTCCCTATCTGTTCGACAAGAGCCTGGCAATGGTACCATTCTCGAAGGGATTCAAAATTCCCAAATTTGACAAATATTGTTGGGTAGGGAACCTAAAGATCACATCAAGGTGTTCCAGGTACATTGTATGGAAGTCACATACAATGACACATATCTAATGTGGTTGTTTCCTTGAAGCTTGGTTTGTCCCTCCATGGAATGGTTCTCCCATCTACCTATTGACATCAAAATATTCCAAGAAATCAAAGATGCCTTCCTCCAGAATTATGCATTCAAAATTATTGTGGATGTCAGTCTAGAAGAACTATCAGAACTCAAATAAGGAAAGGGGGAATTATTTGCCTCGTTCCTGCAATGATGGTAATCTAAGGCCAATCAGAGAAAATGGGCCATACCAGAGGAACAACAGGTCTACCCTATCATTGCTAATTTGGACAAGACCTTGGAATTTTATTTAAAAATGCAATGCATCACCACATATGACCAATTGATCCCAAAAGTGGTCAACATCAAAAGGGCCCTTATTACACAAGGGGGTACGCCTACCTATCCTAAACTTCAAGATAGTTTCCCATCGACTAGTTCTAATGAGAAACCTCGCACATGGGAAAAGAAAAAGAATGTCACCAATGATGGAGTGGTCTATGCCAAGGTCATCATCAATGCATCGAAGAAAAATAATCAAACACATCATCAACCATAGAACAATAATCACAATAACATGCAAGCCAATGTGGTAAACCAACAACCACCCCATAATCATGTCAATAACTTGAATAATCAAGGAGAACCACCTACACCAAACAAGTATCACCCCAAGTAGAAATTCACAACCCTTGGGGAATCAATCGAATCCATCATAAAAAAGATGGTAAATGAGAACCTCATCAAGATCCCCACATATGATAATTACCAAGAACCCAAGGTGCTACTTTACAATTATCATAAGCTCAAGGGCATACAAATGCCGACTGCATGAAACTAAAAAACATCATCCAATATCTCATTAATGATAAAATCATAAATGTTGAGCAAGCGGCTGGCAATCAAGATCTAAAAATATACATGAATCTGATGCCCTACCACAATTAATGAAATGATAAAGGTAATCAAAAGTTTGGAAAAGTGAACCATGTATACGAAGGAGTTGTCGCATGCCTTGATGAATTGGTCATTGTTGTTAGTATTAAGGGAGCCAACGCTACTTGTGGAGTCACCAAACATTGCAAAAAAGTCACTATTGAAGGGGCATTGCAACCATCTAAGGCCTCCACCTCAAAATCCATCCCTAATGGTTACAACATCCTTGATGAGTTAAAAAGAACCCCTGGTCAGATCTCCATTATGGAGTTACTGAAGATTTCAGTCGCCCATAGAGAAATACTTGAGGAAGCATTGGCTTCATCCATTGTGTATGCTAGCCTTGCTATGGAATAGTTTCAAGCTATGGTTGGTAACATTACCATTCTGAATCTCCTCAATTTTTCCAATCAAGAATTTCCTGCCCAACCATCTCACAACCGTCCATTACACCTTGAAATCTTGGTTCACAAAAGTAATGTCAAAAGGATCCTACTAGAAGGAGGTGCAGACCTCAATATTTGTTCACTAAAGCTCATAAAGAATCTGGGTATCTCTAAAGATTCCATTAAGAAAGACAAAGGCATTACAATGAGAGTGTATGATGACCAGGAAATGTTTTCTCAAGGCACTATCAAACTCTTAGTCCAAGTAGGGCCAACTACTATGGAATCCACATGTCAAGTCCTCGACCTTGATTTTCCCTAGAATATTCTCCTGGAACGCCCATGGATCCATGGGATGAACGAAGTTGCCTCAAAATTCCACCAATGCATCAATTTTTCATACCAAAATGAAGAGTTCACAATTCATGGTGATCTTGAATCCTTCTCCTATTGCAAGAATTTGGAAGCCAAGTTCTATAAAGTTCCCCAAGTCCTGAAGAATGATGAGGGCCCCTCAACTTCATATAATGACCCATCTAACACTGCCTCCAGTTCTTGGGAAAAGACACCTTCCATCCCTGAAATATCTAACATCAAGCTCATGATCTAAGACAATGGGTGTGGGGAATATATAATGAAGAAGAGTGTTTTTTTCATAGGAGAGTTACCTCAATCTCCTAGGTCACATGGGCAACCCTAACCTATTGAAGCACACTCTCACACTTTCAGGGTAGACCCTTCTACATTTCAATGTTGGGGAATGTGGATATCAAAATCTGCAAATGGTTAGCAGAACTCCAATATCCTCATGAAATATTGCATCTAGTTTAAACATGCTAAATGAGATATTAAAACAATAATGAAAACTAAATAAAGCACATAAAACATGAATGTAAATCTATTCCATGGTAGATTGGTGCTCTTTGAATATGTGAAAGAGCCCTTTCCCAATCCTTGATAAGCAAGATTGCCAAGATGATGAGATAGACAATGAGATCCTATGAGCTCAAGTTGCCTATAGTGTAGATGCTTTCAAATGTGGATAATGAAGCGCAAGATTGATTCTCAAATGAAGAGCATAACCTTGCATCAAGATGTGTTGTTGTGATGAGCAAGATTAGTTCTCTTATGTGGAGAGTAACCTTGCATGAAAAAGTGTTCCTTGTTTGAAGGAGAGAAGCCTTCAACTTATAGTTGAACTTGAAGGGAGGAGAGGCCAAATTGATGAATGTGGAATCATTCATGGACCAATGACAATATACCACTTGTCAAGGTGTTAGAGGGTGAGGAATGTGCAAGTCTTGGCCAATGTGCCCATTCAAATTTGAAAATAGCCATAAATGCATGTGGTTGAGGGTTTTTGGGGGGAATTATGTTTGTCCAAAAAGTCAAACACGAGAGTTAATGAGGGAAAATAAGTCTTTTAATAAATCAAATAAAGTGATTTATTGTGCAAGTGGCTGAATCTAGAAGATTCATGTAGTTAGGATTAAACTAATCATGATTTGATTAATCTAATAGATGATTTAATTAATAGGACATTTGATTTTAGATTTTTGTATTTCTTTTAAAATCAAATGAGAGGAAATGAGTATTGATCATTTAGTTTAATATTGGTGATTAAATTAATAGACCTTAGGAGATTTATGATTTAATCAAATAAAAATAACTTTATTTAATCAAAAGGTGAACATTGACGATGATGTCAAATCTGCATGTCTACATTTTGCCCCTCTTTGAAGCAATGTACTTGTTGCACTGGTTCAAAGAATGATACTGTTGACATTGAAATTAAAAAATTTCTGTTTTTTCGGATGCCCCAATGAAAATAAGTACGTTAGTACATTGCCCCCTCGAGAGATCAAGTGGAAAGATTTGATTTGAGGTTGATCTCGCGACAAAGAGGTTCAAAATGGATGTATGGATGGTTAGACAAGATGCTTAGAATTAAAAAAAAATTATACTATCCTAAACAACTTAAATGATTATGAAAATGAGATGACATGATTATGCATGGGATGGTTATGGCATGATTATGAAAGATAAGAGTGTGGATGTAGGATGGATGCATTGTTAGCATGAAAGAGGATAGAAGAATGAGAGGGATCAACCCTTGAATCCAAGAAGATGCAGGAGTTCAACAAGACAACTTTATTAGAAATGATGATGAATGATCATGATGTATTGCTTATCCAAGGATGGGAAAAGAGCATACCTTTCTTTATGTTTGATAACACACATAAGTGTGATGCATCAAGGTATTAAGAACCAGGATGGCGTTGCGCCTAGTGTGATGGACTTTGACTTGACAATCAGATAGGAGTTCTCTTGTTCACACTTGACATACAAAAACCTTGCTAGGACGGACCCAACAAAGCAAGTATTCGCCAAATTATTTTTCAAGAACATCCAACAAGCACAACAGACAAAAAGATAATGATCATTGTCCCATTTATTTCTCTCTAAACCGATTTTGTTTAGGCATCATCGAGAGGTCCTTGGAATGAGCACAAAATAAGATAAGTCAAAAAGGCCAAATAAAGTAAACAAACAAGCTAGTGTTCTTCGTACTGCTAGCCAAAGCTAAACTACTGTGGGGTACCTGATGCTTATGTCCATCATAGGAAAGCTTCATCCTAGGACATGTTGTGATCAGGGTTTTGGTGAGACTGATTTGGGTGATAAGCTATTGATACTCCGAGTTGACCAACTTGCTTGCTTACTAACTTAGGCTTGAGACTCTGATGATTAGGGTGTTCACTTTTGAACCTGCTAGACTTGCTTCTGACTGACTCATCAAAGGGTGAAAGCGATGATGCTTTATTAGGAATGGTTATTATTGCGGGTGAAAACAAGATGAGACGGGTGCACCATTTTGGTTTTTAAAATGTTTTGAGGCCGTTTTTGGAATTTTTGAGATGTTTTAAAAATGTTTTTGGATTTTGTGTCTCGGGGGCCAATCAAGGATGGCCTTGCCTACGTTTACCCTTAGAGACGACGTAGTTCAGATAACAATTAACTTGAATACTAATGAGATAGATGGGAAAATAGATTGCCATTGCAATGGACGCCTAACAATCCTAAAATGTGAAAAAGATGGACAAATGAATGCCCCTACAACGAACACCTAACTAGATGGGTAGACGGGTGTCATTGCAATAGATGCCTAAAATCCTAAAATGTGAAAAAGATGGACAAATGGGTGCCCCTATGATGAACACCTAACTAGATGGGCATATAGATGTCATTACAATGGATGCCTAAGGACTGAACCTAACTGTAAAAATAGATGGGAAAATGGATTTGCCATTGCGACAGGTCCCTAAGGACTGACCCTAACTGTCTCGGGGGATGATCAAAGATCAACCTTGCCTACGTTCAAGCTCAGAGATGACGTAGTTTGACAAGGTGAAATACTAACAAGACTCAATGATGAATTTTTGGAAGATTTTTTGATATTTCGACATGTTTTTGGATTTTTGATGTTTTTGATTGATTTTTGAATTTTTATTTTTTTGAATGATTTGGATGTTTTCGGATTTTTGACTTTTCTACTATTTTTGAATTTAGATGGATTTTTTGAATGTTTTTGAATTTTCGCATGATTTTGATGATTTGGATATGGACATGATATGATATCAGTGGTTTGTTTTGATATTTTTTGAAAACCAAGCTTAATGTTGATCAATCGTATTGATGGATTGATAGTTTTACTAAGTGTGTTAAGTCAAAAAAAAGTGATAATGCACTTGTAAACTATAGGAAGTTGTGTTATCCTAGAGTAAACTTGTACAAAAGAGGATGGTTTGACTAAGTGTGTTAAGTCAAACGAGGTGGTTTTGAATTTGATAATTTGACTAAGTGTGTTAAGCCAAACAAAGATCATAATGAACTTGTAAACCCAAGGAAGTTGTATTATCATAGAGTAAACTCGTGCACAAGATGATAGTTTGACTAAGTGTGTTAAGTCAAACAAGGTGATGATTGATTGGATTCAATTGATCAAGCTTGATTTGGAAAAAAATTGATTGGATGATTTCATGTGATGCTGACGCACAAGTGTGCATTAGATGCTAATGATATGAATTGCTTGGATTGATATTCGATGAAAGATAAAGTATGATAAGGAATGTCTTCTTGTCAAAATATGCCATGGGCTAGTGATTTGGATTTTTGGCTCACAAATGCTTTAACCAATTTGATTTCACATTTTCCAATGTTCGGATCACCACATAGGCTGGAGGATATATACCAAGATTTATTCCCGAAGCGAGATGTAAATATCTGCCCCCAATGTCTAGCAATGTTTGAAATGCCATGGGTGGATGTTTGGATGAATGGATATGGATTATCTTGCAATAAGATAAGGGTGTTTGAACAAATGAATTCTCACTCAGATAATGCTTCAAGGCTTAGATAATGTTGGATAGGATGGGATCAGTGAAAATGACCCATGTCAAGATGTTTAACATAAACAAGGGTAAAGTGTTTAACAAACCTTCATCAAGATCAAGATACCTTGGATTATGGATACAGATGGATGAAAATGGATTGCATAAATGCTTCATAGATGAACAAATGATATGGATGGAATGCTAGCTTTATTATGGATGTGATAAGATGCTTTCTCCTGAACTAGCACACGCAGATGCTTGATTCTACTCATGACACCTATTTGCCAGGTTTTCATCATGGTACTTGCCCAAAGTCCCACCATAGTGGTTTTTGCTAGAGGACAAAATTTTTCTTTACTGTTTTCAATCCTTTTTCTGATTTTTTGGGATTTTTATATTTTTTGAATTTTTTTTGTTGTCACCAAGACGCCTGTTTGCCAAGTTTTCATCAAGGTGACCATTTTTCTAGGACATTTTTTTTATTTTTTTGTATTTTCTGAGAGATTTTAAGCTGATGTTGATGCTTCTATCATAACATTCCATCAATATCCTGCTTGAAGAAGTTGGTTTGCCAAGACACGTGCACTTGAATGCAAATTTTCAGATCCCTGATCTGCTTTGCTGATACCGAAGTTAACTCTGTTTTTCTGCGCACATTGCGATAGAGTGCCTTCTGAATCCTTATGATGAAGGTTCACCGCCAATACATGGTCAATGTGAGAGTTGGATATTATGCATGGAGGCATGGATGGAGTGTGTTTAGCAATAAAAGATGGATTGGTCGACAGTTTGGAACCTTTGACTCTCCAAACTTGGGAAGATGAGTAGTGATGGGTGGATACAAAAGTGTGCATGGAATTAGGACCAACAACTTGATATACTTTGTATGTCGCTTGAGAAGCATGTTTTTGCCTTTGTGGACATATTTGACGGATAATTTTCCCTTTTTGATTTTGCCCCATAGTTTCTTTGGCTAATGGAGTTTGATAGGGATTTGTATTCTTTGGTATCCACTTGTATTTGATTTGTCCTTTGTGCTTCTTAGCTTCTTTTTCTTCGATGACATTTTTCATGCTTCGATTCAAGTCTTTCTTTTGATGTTCATCCCAATTCGTGGATGGGGTGATGGGTGGATAGAGATTCAGGATGTGGCGGGTTGTAGTATTGGCATTAGTTTCATCATAAGGATTCTTTGTGCTCCCTATGTTGATGTTTTCTCAAGATGAAGTTGCCCCCAGTATTGTGGAGGTATTATTGATATGTTGAGATCCCTTGATTGTCGAATAACCAAGGCCTTGATGCTTAGGATTGTCTATAATCTGCACTGGTTCCTAGGATTACTTGTTCATGCAGACCTAATCCATTGCCTTGATAATTCATCTGTAGAAACATTTTGTCTGCAATAGGATATGATCTACCTTGGAAACAATGTGCTAATCCTTCTCTGCTCCATGGTGGATCTTCAAAAGTGCCAACTTCTTTATTGATGAGGTAGCTAGCCCTGAGAAAGGTGATTGATCCAACTTTATAAGTGATAGGATCCTCCATATGTGGGATGAATTCCTGATTGATATCTTTAATTTGATCTTGTGAAATATCAGATTGTAGTGCTTCTTCAAGGAGTGTTGATGCTTCATTGTCCTCGTAAAAGTCTTCCTCATGACTCACTTCACAAGATTTTTCTAATTCACGACTTATGTAGAAGCCTTCTTCATGATTTGTTTATGATATGTCTCTAGATTTCTCTATATCTTGATCATGTGTACAAATGTTAAGAGTAGGAGACTCTTGTTTTGAATGATGATCAACTGCGTTTCCATCCAAAGAAAGCATCTTATGGGTAGATGGAGGGGTATGTGCTATATGGATATGATCATCATTTGCGACATCTTGTATAGATAGGAGAGTGCCAATTAGATCATTGTAGTATCTTGGAGATACGAATTCTCGATCTTGAGTGATTTTAGAACTATTTTCAACATGCTTTGGATTAAGTTCTTGACATGGGTTGATTTCAAAGGATGGATTGCTTAGAAGGGCTTCTTGGACATCATCCTTAGGCATGGGAAGGGGATTAATATCTGCTTGTTTTTTGAATGGATTTGGATCAAATGGTGAGTTAAGGATTTCTTCAATATCTACAACCATGAGGTCAAAAGATGTCAATATGTCTTGGAAAGGACCATTGCTAGAATTAACTGAAAGATGTCGATCATGCTTTAGGGAAAAATCTTTAGATATGTCCTCTAACTCATTAGGTGATGTAGAGACACTTTCAATATGATCATTGGTGGATGGATCGTAGCTTATTTCAATACGATCAAATAACATCAACACTCCTTGAAATAGATCTTTGTAGGAGGGGTCTTCATTATGACTAAAAAATGGCTCTTGATGTATGGTGAGGTGATCGTCAGATGGGGTAGAAACATCTTCAAAGTGCTCATTGATATATTGATCTTGATTTTTTATTTCAATAATTGTGGTGGGAATCTGTTGCAAACTTTGTTTGGCGAGTAATGTCTGTGTTTGTTGTTGAGCCAACAATGCGTGTTGTTGATCATGTTTTTGTTGTTCCAACAAATCTTGTTCTTGGTTTTGTTGCTGCAATTGGTAGTCTTGCAAAGATTGTTGATGCACTTCTTGTTGTGCTTTCAATTGAGCTTGGTATTTTGCTTGTGCTTGCACTTGCTGAGCTTGGAATTGCACTTGTGCTTGAGCGTGTGCTTTTTGAATTGCTTGTGCCATCTGAGTAGCTTGTTCGGCTTGTTGGTTTTGGAATGCCTTTTGGTGGGTAGCTTGTTGTGCGTCTTGCAACATGATGGAGAATGTATTGGCCATGTTGTGTTTTGGTGGTGGTGGTGATGGTGGTAGTGGAATGGGAATTGTGTTAATTGTTGGGATTGCTTGGATGATTGCCACCTATTGTTGTGATATCAATGGAAAAATGGGAAGATTTGGTGTGATGTTTTGATTTGGCATTATAGGTTAAATTTGAACATTTTTGTGGTTGAGAATCATACTACCTTGATTTAGGTAACTTTGATTTTGCATGGTGTTACCTTGACTTGAATCAACATATGGAGTTGCCAACATATTGCAAGGATTTTGAACAACATTAGGGGGATTTGCAAGCATATCTATCCCAAAGCTCACCAAGTGTGGATTTGAAATGATCATGTTTGGTAAAGTTGTACTTGGTGGGATGATGTTTGGAAAACTCATGTATTAAGTGTTTGGTTGATAGATTTGCAGATTTGGACTTGGATTTCAATCTATCATTGGGAAAGGTGTTCCAGACTTTAGATTGGGCATACTCACATTCGTATCATTGAATTTTGGAGGAGATAATGATGCCATGCTTGAATTGCACAAATGTGAGTTTCGATAATCAATTGGCATTGTGAGACTTGGATAGTTTGGTTGACTCAAATTGCTCATGATGGATGAATCAAGTTTATATTCCATGTCCCTCTTGTGTAGAGATCGAGTTTGAAACATAAAATGAAGATCAATTTTCAAGAATGTAAGAGATGAACCTCTAATTCTTTAGATCAATCTAAACCTTAGGTTCAAAGAAGTGAAGAACTAGGATAATTGAAGGATCAAAGTGATGATGAGGATGAGATAAATGGAAGATGAGTGATATGGATGAATGGAACATTTAAAAAAACTTTGAAAGGAATGCTAAACCTTTTAAAACTTTGATTAATCATGACTAGATTGATAATTTGACTAGATGTGTTAAGTCAAACAAGAGTGATAAATGTAATCGTAAAACTCTAGGAAGTTGTGTTATCCAAGAGTGAACTCCTACAAGATGGTAGTTTGACTAAGTGCATCAAGTCAAATGAGGTGATGATTTGATAATTTGGCTAGGTGTGTTAAGCCAAACAAGATGAACTCATAAACCCTAGAAAGTTGTATTATCCAAGAGAGAACTCGTGTATAGGATGATGGTTTTACTAGCTGTGTTAAGTCAAACAAAGTGGTTTGATTTCACCTAGAAGTTTAGCATAACAGATGTTTACAAAGTTTCCAAGAGTTGTTGGTGAAGTGATTTTTGACTGATTTTGATGGTTGAGAGATGGATGAAAGTGATTGAATTTGATCCTAGACTTGACCTAGATAACACTTCCTCTTACAAGACCTCAGTGTTGAAGAACACGCTATATTTCCTATGAGAGGAAAGCAAGCCTTTCAAAGAATTTTGGGATTCTGCTGATAGTAAAACTCATACAACTCAGTATCTCAAAACGCTCCTCACGAGCTTTCAGACTATGTTTCTTGAAATTTGTTTTTGGGATTTTGATCTTGCGGGAAATCATGTTACAAAACACATCTATAATCCAATTTGTCTTTTATCTTGTCTTAGTGAATTCCTTTTACCAAAAGCACTTGCTTGATTATGTTTTCAAATTGAATGTCTAATGTCCAACTTTCGTTCTCATCCCACAAGGTTTGTTATGTGGAAATCAAGGAAATTAGGGATAAAGTTTCCTAGGTTTATCCTTAGTGAAAAAAAATGATGATAGAATTAAAACACTTAGAAACCTCCAAGGATATGATCCCTAGGGAAACCAAGAGTTCTTGAATTTGTCAAGGATATTTGTTTCCTCCAAGGTGTTTGAAATTTGAGGCTCTTTGTGAATGTCTATTTTTCAATTGTTTTGACAACCAAGCAATGTATCTTTTACTTCCAAACACTTTTTTACAACCCTAGGATGATGAGGCAATATATTGTTGGGTTCCCACTTGGATGAATCCAACTGCATATATCTTGTGCGAATGGCTAAATGCTTGACCACACTGGCTCCCCTCCATGACAGTTACTTATTCGGTTCAGCCAAGCATTAGTACCCATGAATCTCCCATGGCATACTTTCCATTTTCACAACAAAATCACATGTATAACATGGGGTGGCTTCAAAGGACATGACCTTTTGCACCAACAAGATAGACAAGGTTTTGGCCTTTTTTCTAAACAAAGGGTTCTAATTTGAGCATTCTATTCGTGGGGGATTATCCAACATTGGTGAGAGTCCATTGTCATCCATCTCATTAGAATAATCCTTGTGCTATTAGCCTTTGTTCCAATATCCACACTTATATCTTAGGTGGAAGTCGCTTGGCTTTAGCGTGTTCGCGGTTGGGTCGTTCCCTTGGGTGAGTACTTTTTCCCACAAGGAAGGCCCTCTAAGATAAATAAAAGTGAGCTAACATATCCCATCATTCACACAACATTTTTTGAAAAACAAAGGGGAGAACCTCCACAATATATCATGCTCACACTCGCATGTTTTGTTCAATTTTAAAATGCCCAAATTGAAGTGTGGAGGCAATATTTTTGACAACTTAACATCACCAAAATGCTTTTGATTCTCAAGATCACTTTGAAGCACGAGAGAAGCACATACGCATTTCAATGATGTTAATTTGTGAAAAAGATTGTGAAAAATTAAAGACACTTGTTCATTTTATACCTCAAAGAAGTGATGAGTTCGTTTTAAAAGCACCAAAATCCAAGTGTGAAATTTTCCTTGTTCATTTTTTAAACCAAATTTAAATTCTAGCAAATGTTTCTAAGGTTCAAATTTTAACCAATTTTGAAAAAGAAAATCAATCACTAATTAATTTTAAATCCAAATTGAAAGGTGATTTGGTTCAAAACAGAAAATGAAGGTAGGAATTGGAGCTCTGGATTATAACCATAAGCATTAAAAAATGCTCTTCAAGTCTTAATTTAGATGTTTGATTTCTTTAACTCAAATCTTATCCACAAATTGTTTTTTTTAATTTTATTTTTCAATGCTGCAAGTTCCTTCTACAAATGAGATCGCTCCTCCTTTGTTTTCTTATTAAATAAGAATACAATCATGTGAAAATATTAAATTCATTTTGATCATCAACTTCAAATAATAACATGATCTTAATTGAAATGAAAAATGATTTTAATGATCATGATTAATAAAAGAGGTATTTATAAGTGAGTCATGCTTCTGATATTGATTGCATTGGAAGGGTACCACATTTGTTGGAGCATTCCCCACCTTCTCAAAGTCCCTCTACACATCACTTAGAAGTATTAAGTCAACAAATCAACCAAGAAGAACAAATCTCTCAATATCATCATCATTTATTATCTTGAAACAACCATAGTAATGTGATCATATAAATTTATAACATAAATCTAAAGATCAACAAATTATAAGCATAATGATATAGCATGAGAGAATATTGAATTGACTTATACATACATCAAAACAAAAAAAACACATATATTAAAGACATATGTTGCCAAAAAGGGTTAACTAAATCAACAAATGGTAAATGACACCCATGTTGCTTAAAGTCAACAACCCTAGACTGTGTGCACCCCTTAATAATACGAATGTGCACCCCTTAATAATACGAACCAGTAAGTAAGATTAATGCAGCTACCCAAATTATGACATGCGAGTTGTAATTTATTGAAAATATGCTATGAAAAGATGTGAAGTCCTTAAATATGGTAGTGTATATAGTTTAAAGTGTTGACTTGCAGGCACCTGACAATCTCTAGGAAAGGCTAATCAAATCTGGCCTCAAGAAAGTTTTCTTTCTTTTTCTAGAGAGGCATAATCACTTATCAAATACGCAACATTAAATGGATGGCAACCTATATTCTTTTCTCTTTTGCCACAATAGTACATCATACAGTAGCTAGTCGTTTATTCCTAACTTAGATGGTAGCTTTTGAAACAAGCACATAATGATTTTCTTTTACTATTGTTGTGATTTCAAAAATAAGAACGATAATATAACTTATTTCTACACCTAACCCTTACTGTATCACTGTCAATGCAATGAATGAAATGCTACTACAGCTTCAGGTGTTTGAAATCTGACAGACCCTTCATCTGATAAAACTTGAGGAATCCGACATGAACTCACTGTCAATCACTGTCAGCTGAATCCAACATGTGAAATTTATAACTGTGGCCACATTCGCCAGTCCACTTGCCACAGTTCAGTTCGCATTCACTCATTCAATGCATGATTAGATGCATGATGAGGGAGATAACATGAGTGAGGAAGTGTTGACGCTTTGTTCAAAGTCCTATGTCAGAGGCTATATCATCTTCCATATATTCGGCCCACTTTTCATAGAAATGATTTTGTGAATGCCAAATCTCAAAGAAAACTTGTTGGAAAAAAGATTACTGCCAAAACACTCCTAACATAACAACACGATAGTTTAGAGTGGAACTCTTTAATACAGACAGCTACAAGAATCTCTATCTCTACCGACACATCATCAATGGGTATACTCAAGATTTTTTTAATTTATTTTTGTTGTATTGGCTTAACCATACACGTACCCAATATCATATCTGAACTCACATCTTAGCTACTATCTAGCATAATTAAAGTTTGTGGATGCCTAAGAGTTGACAGGCAAAGTAAATGCCTAGGATTTGATGAACAAAGGATCTGGTTTGGAAGGCTCGATGGCCATGAATGGAGAATGTGGCCACACACCAAATGAAAGGATACAAGTAGGATATATGCAAAATGAATGTTGGAAAGGCCTTAGAGACTTTCATGTAAATTTTGCTTGAGGTGCAGCCAGCCAGAGGAAGGGAAGCCTGTGCCAAACAAGGAGACGTCTGTAGCTAGTAATGTGAATGGCGTGGAAACTCGGACCAGGGAATAGAGGGTGCGACCTGTAAAGTGATGGACACAAGCCAGTGAGATGAGTGGCGCAGCCAACATAATGGGTGAAGGTGGTCAAACAGACAGCTATAATAAATTATCGACAAAGATAAATTGATATGCAGGTGCTAAACGGTCATATCCACAGTAAACTAAATGGTCATTTTAGTGGCAAAGCAAAAATCCCATAGAAGACTTAACTTATTGCAGTTGCGGCAGTGAAGGATGAAAACTTTTGAACCTACTGATGTTCCTCGGAAGTTAAGGCTTGGTGAAAATAGATCCTAATCCAGAATCCCAACTTGCAAGGCCAAAGTAACAGGCACGTTGGAGGAGAAATGAATAAAAATAGCTACGCACCTTCATTGGAAGATATCTTTGAGGGTTGTGTGCCTCCATCGCTATATTGCTAGAGGTCAACACATATACTTCATCTAGGATAGTTGAAGTCAGTTCAGGCAGTGGTGGAGATAGTCATATAGGATTGAAGTTGAGAAAATGAACTTATTTTGGGGACGTATCTGCTAGCAATGAAATCGCAATTAAAACAAAGCCTTCATTAGCAATACTTGTGACTCCATCTTCTTCTACTAAAAGACCTCATGGCCTCCCATGTTGCTAAGTTGAAGGTTGCAAAGCATAATATTCCTCTGTTAAAGACTATCACCAAAGACACAAAGTGTTACGAGGGAGAGTAAACATGTGCAGCCAAAAACTATATATGCAAGGCATGAGAAAGTTCAAAAGAAAAGAGGCCATGTCAACATATATATTCCAACATCCAAATGCCACAAATTCTAAGTATTTCAGGATTGAATCAATGCCCAAAATTAGTCAAGTTAGATCCTTGATAGAATTTTAACATGTGTATGCACAAAACCAAAAGAAAACACTACGTATGCATTAATCATCTGCATATATGATTAAAAAACATTTATGTGAGTGCGATTGCAAAGTAGATGTATAATAAAAATTATTTGATAAACCTGCAATATTTAACTTGTGGCGGCCAATATGAGGACTTGTAAGATCTTTTTAACAAAGAAAAAAAGTAGAAGTCCTTTATCGATCTGAAAACACTCACAAAACCATAGATACGTTAAGTGTACTTCATCAATTATCCAATAAACTAAATCAACAACATAAATTCTCTTTTTTTTTTTGCTTTTGAAATAATATAGTTTAACCTGCCCCCACACAAAATTTGAAATTTCTATTTTATCTAAATGCAAGAACAAATAATAAAAACTCGATGAAAAAATGAAAACTATGTGACCAAATACAAGCCCTCCTTCTAGTGCCATTTTGTGGATATCAAAATCTCCAAATGGTTAGCACAACTCCAATATCCTCATGAAATATTGCATCTAGTTTAAACATGCTAAATGAGATATTAAAACAATAATGAAAACTAAATAAAGCACATAAAACATGAATGCAAATCTATTCCATAGTGGATTGGTTCTCTTTGAATATGTGAAAGAGCTCTTTCCCAATCCTTGATAAGCAAGATTTCTAAGATGATGAGATAGACAATGAGATGCTATGAGCTCAAGTTGCCTATAGTGTAGATGCTTTCAAATGTGGATGATGAAGAGCAAGATTGATTCTCAAATGAAGAGAGTAACTTTGCATCAAGATGTGTTGTTGTGATGACCAAGATTAGTTCTCTTATGTGAAGAGTAACCTTGCATGAAAAAGTGTTCCTTGTTTGAAGGAGAGAAGCCTTCAACTTATAGTTGAACTTGAAGGGAGGAGAGGCCATATTAATGAATGTGGGATCATTCATGGACCAATGACAATATGCCACTTTTCAAGGTGTGAGAGGGTGAGGAATGAGCAAGCCTTGGCTAATGTGCCCATTCAAATTTGAAAATGGCCATAAATGCATGTGGTTGAGGGTTTTTGGGGGGAATTGTGTTTGTCCAAAAAGTCAAACATGAGAGTTAATGAGGGAAAATAAGTCTTTTAATAAATCAAATAAAGTGATTTATTGTGCAAGTGGGTGAATCTAGAAGATTCATATAGTTAGGATTAAAGTAATCATGATTTGATTAATCTAATAGATGATTTAAGTGATATGACATTTGATTTTAGATTTTTGTATTTCTTTTAAAACCAAATGAGAGGAAATGAGTATTGATCATTTAATTTAGTATTGGTGATTAAATTAATAGACCTTAGGAGATGACAAAACAAATTTAAGCATGCAAAGAAGACATGAAGTATATCTATTCTATGGTGGATTGGTGCCCTTTGAATATGTGAAAGAGCCCTTTCCTAACCCTTGATAAGCTTAGTGAGATAGACAATGAGATGCTATCAGCTTAAATTGCCTATAGTGTAGATGCTTTCAAATGTGGATGATGAAGAGCAAGATTGATTCTCAAATGAAGAGAGTAACCTTGCATGAAGTGTGTTGTTGTGATGGGCAAGATTAGTTCTCTTATGTGGAAAGTAACCTTGCATGAAAAAGTGTTCCTTGTTTGAAGGAGAGAAGCCTTCAACTTACAGTTGAACTTGAAGGGAGTAGAGGCCAAATTGATGAATGTGAGATCATTCATGGACCAATGACAATATGCCACTTGTCAAGGTGTTAGAGGGTGAGGAATGTGCAAGTCTTGGCCAATGTGCCCATTCAAATTTGAAAATGGCCATAAATGCATGTGGTTGAGGGTTTTTTGGGAGAATTGTGTTTGTCCAAAAAGTCAAACATGACAGATAATGAGGGAAAATAAGTCTTTTAATAAATCAAATAAAGTGATTTATTGTGCAAGTGGATGAATCTAGAAGATTCATGTAGTTAGGATTAAACTAATCATGATTTGATTAATCTAATAGATGATTTAATTGATAGGACATTTGATTTTAGATTTTTGTATTTCTTTTAAAATCAAATGAGAGGAAATGAGAATTGATCATTTAATTTAATATTGGTGATTAGATTAATAGACCTTAGGAGATTTATGATTTAATTAAATAAAACTAGCTTTTTTTAATCAAAAGGTGAACATTGACGATGATGTCAAATCTACATGTCTACAGGGGGTCTAAGTCAGGAAGCTATGGATGAAAGAGACATTTTGAGCTCACTATATCAAGATGAAAGGCCCGTGCCTAATCTTCCCATGGACGAACAAAGCAAGGGGCTATAGATGGTGCTTGATATGGGCTACACTAGAAATGAAAGCCTTGGAAGGAACAACAATGGTCGACTAGAACCCATCATTGTTGAGAGACGAATGAAAAATATTGGCCTTGGGTGTACCCCTCTAATTATAAGCATACATGGCCAAGGTCCTCCAGTTAACATAGTCAGGACTTCCCCTCATCTATTGGCAATCACCCTCCAGTTACCCTTATCCACTAGGCAAATCATAGATAACTTTAGCTTTGACATAACCAATGTGTGTAGTAGTAGTGATGACAAGGATACAATAACTGGCCTACCAATTCTTTTCGAAGACTCCTCCCTACTAAAGATTAGTAACTAATCGTTTGAGTTAGACCACCAAACTCATAAAATAAACCTGGTCTACCCCCAAGTTATCAATTATGACCAATGAGGGCCACCGATTCTAGATACATTAAAAAATGATGAGGCACTCTTAGAATTCATGGGACTAAGGGATATGGTACAATGTGGAGATCATAAAGCTAGATTTGATGTCACACTAGACACTCAGGCCTATTATGGGGAAACGATTGAATCCTTCCGTCACAAAAGTGAGAAATTGAGAATAATCTCAAGGTCATTGAGTGAAAACCACACTATGGCACTCTCTAACCATAAAATAGTAAAAATAAAGGATGCATCCAATGGCAAAAACCTCTTTGAGGCACTGGAGGATGAACAAGAAATTTTGGTTGCATTCTTAAAAGAAAGAAAAGTGAACTTTGCATGGACCTGCACTGACATGTTGGGTCTTTATCTGGAAGTCGTGGTTCATCACTTGGCTATCTATCTAGGGGAAAAACCAATAAGACAGAAGTTGAGAAAGATGCACCCCCAGATAGCGTTCTTAGTCAAAGTGGAATTGTAGAAGCTCTTGGATGCAGGATTCATAAGGCTAACTGATTATCCTAAATGGGTGTCAAATCTTGTACCTATTTCAAAGCCAAATGGGGGCATCCGTATCTTTACCAATTTTAGAGACTTAAACAAAGCGTGTCCTAAGGATGACTTTCCACTACCCAACATCGACATGATAGTGGATATGATGTCTATCACTAATGGATTAGTTTTCTTGATATGATCAAATCATAAGAGAAAAGGAGTATCGACACAAGACAACATTCACATGTCCATGGGGGACCTACTATTGTAACATGATGCCTTTCGAGTTAAAGACTAAAAGTGCAACTTACTAAAGAGCCATGACACTAATCTATCATGACATGATTCATAAAATAGTGGAAGATTACATGGATGGCATATTGGCCATGTCAAGAAATAGAAGGGTCAACATAGTAGCTTTGAGTTCAATTTTTTATAGGTTGGAAAACTATAAGTTCTGCCTCAATCCAAAGAAATACGTCTTTGGTGTGCCATCAAGAAAGCTCCCGAGATATATAGTGTGAATGAGAGGAATCAAGGTGCATCCCAGCAAATTCAAGGTGATCCTCGATATGGAAGCACCCAGGACACTAAAGTAGTTAAGAGGTCTACAAGTCAGGCTCTAGTCCATCTACAAATTCATAACGTAGCTGGGAGATGAATAGATCTCATACTCTCATCTACTCTACAAGGGGGTAGCATAAAAATAGGATGACACATATTGCCAAGAATTTAAAAAAATCAAAAATTACTTACACCACCAATTTTGGTGTCACCATCCCAAGAAAACCAATGATCCTATACATCTCAGCAACAATGATAGCTCTCTGTTCTCTCTTAGCCCAACATGATGAAAATTTAAGGGAAGAGAAATATACTATATCAGAAGGACCATGGTGGGACATGAGCTAAAATATACTATTGAAAAATATTGTTTAGTAGTTGTATTTGCAGCCTAAAAATTTAGATACTACATGTTGGCTCATAAGATAAAACTAATTGTAAAGATAGATCTGCTCAAGTAACTACTTTCTAAAGCACTCTTACAAGACAAAAAACCAAGTGGATCATGATATTGATAGAAAATGACATTGAATATGTGGAGTGCAAGGCCATCAAGGGATAAGTAATTGCAGATCAACTAGCAGAGGCACCTATATACATAAAAAACCCACTAATTTTAGAGTTCCTAGACAAATCTATTTTCAGCCTAAGTGTAGCAGACCACTGGAAGATATATTTTGATGGATCTTACACACAACATGGATCAAGAGCAAGAATTTTATTCATAACTCCCTAGGGAGATTGCATACCCAAATATTACAAGCTATCATTCCCATGCATGAATAACATCGTAGAGTATGAGGCTCTCTTCATAGGCTTAAGGATTGTAGTACGATTGGCAGATTATAGCTCTAAAGGTATTTGGGGACTCTCAACTCATAATCAATCAAGTAAACAATGAATATTAGACAAAGCATGATAAAATAACTCCATACAAGAAGTTGGGTGAAAGCCTCAAAGAGTCATTCATCGATATCACATTTGAACAACTACTTAGAGAAAAAAATAGAGCAACGAACACAATGGCTACAATTGAATCACTCTTGGAAATCCCACACAACGTCCCAAGGAAAAAAATCCTTGTAGAGCAAATTTTCGTACCAACATTTGAGGTATCAGAGTCCAATTTTTTGTGTGAACTCATTGGTCCTGGTGATCCCTAGAATCGTGACATTTACACCTAATTAAGAAGAGGAGTGTTTCCCACCAATATAACCTCGAACCTTAAATGAGCCTTCGTCAAGAATTCAACCTGCTTTGTCATCCTAGAAGAAACCCTTTATTGTAGAAGCATTGAACGAACCCTGTTCTGTTGCTTGAAAACTAAGGAATTCCTGACTGCTTTAACCGAGGTACATAATGGCATTTCTGGTTCACACTCAAGAGGTATGAATTTGGCTAAGAAGTTGTTGAGGACTAGATACTACTGGCCCACAATGGAGAGACACACACATGACTTCATCAGAAGATATTTGCAGTGTTAACAACATGGGGACCTTATCCATGCACAAGCTCAAGATCTTCATCCTATCATTACACCTTGGCCCTTTACACAATGGGGGCTCAATTGCATTAGAAAAATCACCCCCACCTCATCCAATGGCCAAAAATTCATCATCACCACCATGGAGTACTTTACAAAGTGGGTCGAAGCCATTCCCATGACCTACATAATAGGAAAGCACACATCGAAGTTCATCCTGAACTACCTCATTTTCCTATACGATGTCCCCCAATCCAGTATCTCAAATAATGGGACACCTTCCAAGAATCGGGATGTTCGTGACTTATGTGAAAAATTAAATACCCCACATCACTTTTCCACTCCATAGTACCCCTGAGGTAATGGCCAAGCCAAAGCCACCAATAAAAAAATCTTGAAAATCCTTAAGAAAATAGTCAATGACACTAGTCGTGACTAACATTTACAGCTAAATCATGCCTTATGGACCTATCACATGAGAATCCACACACCAATAGGTGCCACCCCATTCTCCCTAATCTATGAATCACAATCCATCTTACTAGTTGAGATCGAGCTCCCATCCCTAAGAATATCATTGGAAAACCTCATCAAAGATGAATAATACAGGGTCTCACAATTGAATGAGCTAGAGTTACTGGATGAACAGTGTATAGATGCCCTAAACCATCTACAAGTGTATCGAAAAAGACTCAACCGGAGTTATAACAAGAAGATCAAGAGGTAGACCTTCCAAGTCGGCAAACTTGTGCTAAAGGAGAACTAGAAGAATGTGCCAAACCCAAAAATCAATGGAAAATTTGAGCCCAACTAGTTGGGACCTTTCCTCATCATGACAAGCTATAAATCATGAGAATATCAGTTATCAACACCAGAAGGTGAGCCTCTATAAGATTCTATGAACATATTTCATCTCAAAAAGTTTTATGCCTAAAATCTTTCAAGGTATTGAACCAAAAAAAAAAATCAAAAAATGTCCTCAAGAAATGGTCACCCTGATGAAAACCTAGTAAATAGGCGTCTTGGTGACAACAAAAAAAATATAAAATATAAACAACAAAAAAATCAGAAAAAGAATTGAAAATAGTAAAGAGAAAAAAATTATCCTCTAGTGAAAACCACTTCAGTGGCACTTTGGAAAAGTACCTTGGTGAAAAACTAGAAAATAGGACCCAAGCATAAATAAAGCACCTTCCATCCACCAGGATCTTCGCGGCTTAATTTTGCACACTCACTCATCCATTGCATCCTACCATTCATCCATCATTAATCTCCCACCCATCCATTTGCATCCGTATCATAGCTTGATCTTGTGTTCATATCACGTTCCACCATAGTACTACTTGGCACGTTCCTATGGTTAGTTTGGCCTGCCTTTATCGAAGTAGTCTATCACATCACGCTAGGGGCATGTTCCTCTACTTGCATCGGATCAGATTCGTCTATATTCTTGTGATCTTCCTAAACATAAAAAACTGAAAAACATTTAGAAAATCCATCAAAAAATCAAAAAACATCAGAAAATCAAAAATCCAAAAACATCCAAATCATTCAAAATCAAAAAACATGTCAAAAGTCTGAAAAAATAAAAAATAGAGTCATCCAACTGAACTGTGTCATCTCGGATCTTAAATGTAGGCAAGGTTGGTCTTTGATCATCCCACGAGACATTTTAGGTCAGTCTTTTAGGCATCTGTCATAATAAAATGGCAATCTATTTTCCCATCTATCTCATCAGTAATTGAGTCTATGTCAGTCGAACTACATGGTCTCTAAATGTATAATGTAAGCAAGGATAATTTGTTGATCAGTTCTTGAGACCCCTAGGATAGGTGTTTAGGTTAGTCTCTTGGTCATAAAATCTTGAAAATACCAAAAACATTGAAAAATCTCAAAATCCCAAAAACAACCTCAAAACATTTAAAAAAAAAGGATAAAAAATATCCAGATATTTGAAAAAACCCAAAATTATGCATTCGCCTCATCTTTCTTTCACCCACAATAACCAAAACTCATAATTAATCAATCATCATCTTCATCCTTTGGTGAGTGAGTCAGAAGCAAGTCTAGCAGGTTCAAAAGTGAACACTTAATCGTCAAAGTCTCAAGTCTAGGTGAGTAAGTCAGCAAGTTGCTTAACTCTTGGTATCAATAGCTTATCATCCAACCAATCTTATCATCACCTGATCACAATATTTCCCAAGATGCATCCTTCCTACAATGGACATGAACATCAGACATCACCGTAGTTTACCCTTGGCTAGCGATATGAATAACATTAGCTTATTTGTTTACTTTATCTTGGTCTTTTTTAACTTATCTTATTTTGTGCTCATTCCAAGGACCTCTCAATGATTCCTAATCAAAATGGTTTAGAGATAAAGGAATGGGGAAATGATCATTATCTCTTTGTCTACTGTGCTTGTTGGAGGTTCTTGTAAAATAACTTCATCATGTGTGCTTTGTTTTGTTTGTAGGGAGGATGTTCTAGATGTCCTCTTAAACACATAGGAAGGCATGATTTTCTATTGTTTGGTATGATATATTTAGAATATCTTAATTGCACTCTAAATAAGGTTATGTATGTCAGGTGTGAACAAGATTACTCGTATCCGATTGTCAGGTCAAAGTGCATCACACTAGGTGCAACACCATCCTATTTCTTTATACCTTGATGCATCACACCTATGTGCTTTATCAAACATAAAGAAGGTTATGCTCTTTATCTCTCTCATCCTTGGATAAGAAATACATCATCATCATTCATCATCATATCTAATAAATTATTGATGACTAATGGACTTGTTGGACTTTTGCATCTTCTTGGATTTAAAGGTTGATCCCTCTCATTCTTCTATCCTCTTTTCATGCTAACATAGTATCATTTCATCAATGCATTCATCCTGCATCTGCACTCTCATCCTACATAATCACATCATATCATCATACGACAACATCATGCACCTCATCTATCTCACATGCATTGCATAATCATTTAAGTTGTATAGCAAAATATAGATTTGTTATTCTAAGCATCTTAAAGACATCTCATTTGAATCATCATTATCATATAGATTTGTTAGCCTAACTATCCATACATCCATTTTGAACCTCTTTGTCATGAGATCAATTGTCAAATTGAACTTCTCGATTGATCTCTCAAGGGGGAATGTACCAACATACTTATTTCCATTGGGGCATCCGAAAATATCAGAATTTTATTTTTATTTTTATTTTGGCGGAATCATTCTTTGAATCAATGCAACAAGTACATTTCTTCAAAGACGGGAAAAATGTAGACATGCAAAATTGACATCATGCATATTTAATTAAATCATATTCAGCCATCAATTAAATAAATCATGTTTATTTGATTAATCTCCAAAGGTTATCCCCTTAATTAAATAAATCAAATTATTTAATTAATCTCCTAAAGTTCCTCCATTTAATTAAATAAATCCAAATGGTTAATTAAATCTCTAAATGTTCTTTATCTTTTTAGTCAATTTAAATAAATCCAAAAATTTAAGTTGAATGTCACAATCACGTAACATCAGCTTAATTAATCAAATCCCTGATTAGTGCTAACTCTAATCCATGTCCCATCCTCTCACTTTTTCCACTTGTACAATAAATCATTTATTTTGATTTATTAAATCTCTATTTTCCTCACAAGGCATATTCCCAAGGAATATTCCCACATTAACTCTATTTGTTTGATGTTTTTGTCCAAACAAACTTACCTCCAAAACTCTAAACCATATGCATTTAATGTTATTTTCAAATTTTAACTAATGGGATTTATAGGGACATTCATCAAATATTGCACATCCTTGGCCCATTCACATGATGGAAAGTGGCATGAATCTATTGGTTGAGGATTAGTCCCGGATTCCTCCACTTTGCCTCTTCTTCTCTCAATCTCATCTATAAATTCAAGGCTTTTCTTCTCATTTTTCATCTACAATTTGAGCATTCTCACTAGAGGCATTTGATTTCATCTTGCATCTCTTTGTCTATCATCATCTTAAGGCTTAGCAAGGATTTGGAAAAGGCTCCTTTACATATCAAGGATGCACCAATCCAATATGGAATAGGTATCCACCATGCTTTTTATGTTGTCAATTACTTTAGTTTGTTATTTTGTTTACCAAGCATGATGGATTATTTCATAGGAGCACTATTATGTTTACAATAGTTGGAAATAACCATGCTAATGAGAGTTGGAGTTTATAGTTGTTTGCCGATTTGTTGTGCTTACAAATTTTAATTAAGCTAATGTGATAATCCATAGGAAAGGATTTTGTTTTCTATTTTGCAACCATACTCTCTCATGATTTTATCTTCTCTTTACCATTCCCATGTATTGAAATTTGCACTTGATCTCACCATAGGGATGCATGTCCCTTCAACATCGTGCCATCATATTCCACATTCTTCATCTCTTCAATGGATTGTAAATCAAAATACTTGTTCATTTCTATAATCTAGTTAATAAGCTCTTCTAGCTTCATACTTCCATTGTAACTTGATATGTCAATCCTTGGTTTACTCCCAAGCTTAGCAAACACTTATAGGAATATCTACTCATGTGCATCTTCTCCCTATAGTGCCACAACCTCTATAACTTCTTCCTCATCTTCACTAATATCTTCAACATGAACCACTCTTCTTTGAGAAGTTTCTATGACTTCCATCCTCACTGTGATTGCCCTTATCATCTCCATAAGTGGTAAATTTTCTTCTCCTCATGGGTATCTTCCTTTGTCCCACCCTATTTGTGTCATTTCCTCTCCAAACATCTACAATCTTGGTCTTATACCAATTGATGCAATTCAACAATTGAGAATCCAAAAAATTTGTCCATTGTTGGAGACTTCCTTCACAAAATCAACACTTGAAAAATAATATTAAAAATATTCTCTAGCACAAGTCTATTTTATTTGCATTTAAATAAATACATGAGTTTTACAATTCAAAAAAATCAACGTGTTAATCTATTATGAAAGCTTCAACTGCAACTACAACCATCTACAATAAAGATTCAAAACCCATATGCAAATTCCTATGGGAGTAGTTCTATAGAGCACCAAAAATTAGCTTCAACACAAAAAGATGCATGCTATAGGCAACAAATAAATATTCTCAAACTTCAAGACATGGGTATTGGGGCACCCAAACCATCTTCTTCACTTTCTTTCTTGCTATTCCTTATATGTTTGTTCGATTCATTTCTACACCAACTCTCCCCAGCTAGGCATTGGTTTTTCTTAGGCCCAAATTTTCCAATGAACACCTTCTCCACCCTCCTCTAGGCATTTTTTTCATGCATTCAACCTCTTCATTAATTTTCTTAGAAAAAAAAATAACATTTCCAAATCTGTAACCCACAACCTCTTTCTGGCACCTCCACTCCTTGGCGCCCAACATCCTTGGGAAAAATTCACTCCCAATCCATTATTATTCATGGGAATGAGAGAAGAATAAAATTCAATAGCTCCCAACCTAGGCATGGGATTTTGTTTTCCATGAAAAATCTAATATTTTGAACCAAATGAAATAAATTTGCGTTTAAGTTTTATGCCAACACAAGTGGTTGGAAAGGGCTCCCTCTCAAGTTTGGTTGTTTAAGTTTGCACTTCATCCCTGATGCTCTGCATCGTATACGGGCTCATCTATTACATTTAATTTAACATTGTTTCTTGTATCAAAGTTTTAGGTTTGATGTTCTCTAAATATCCAATCATATGCACATGGTGATCAATAGTACATCGAGTGCTTCATTAAAAATTGGTACATAAATAGGACTTCTCTACAATCCTATCATTTATTGATAGCACTTACAAACACGATATATTCATATTTATGTAATAAGATAGAATCCTAATATATATAGGCGAATATATCTTCGTTGTAGTTGGTTTTTCCATAAATTAGATGTAGCTAGGAACAAGTTGTAAAAAGCCTAGAAAATTTAATTTCTCTCACATAAGTTTTTGGATATTTTTGGAGATTCTTCTAAGTATTTTTTTCTTATGTATACTTTTTATATATTTGTTGAGTCTTCCTTGTAACACGTATATTGAGCTTAATGTATTTTTCCTAATAAACAACTTCGACATAACCTATCCAAGTAATTTGGTGATCATTTTTATTTCTCCATCCTTAATAGATATAATCATTTCTTACAATTACACCATTAACAATTATATGTTAAAATAAGCTTAATAATAATATAAACACCATCCCAATATTATGAATATGTTGAATACATCATCTTTATGCCTGGTTTCAAAATTACTTTATATATTTCCTTAATTATGATCCATCTAAATTTACATTATATATCTATGTCTAGACTAGGCAACACTAGCCTTGCTATGTCTTGTAGAAAAGTACCATCTAGTAACATATTCGAGATTATTAATGCCTTTTGTTGTTTATATATATGAAAAATAGTTGTAAAAGTAGAGAGCAGTAATGCAGTTGTTCAGCATTCGCAGAAAAGAAACTGGAACTGGCTTTTTAATAAAAAATTAAAATCTCGAAATAAACAATCGTGCCTTTCGAAGAGTCGTTACTACTGATACCAAGAAGATAGTTCGAACATGCAAGGGATTATGTAATACAAAATACAAAGGACGACAGATACCTTATTTTCTTTTCCAGAAGTAGCGTAAAACTGTAAAGGAGGAGTTTGCGATGCATGAGTTGTCGGTAATCAATAGCATATACACAATAACAAACTATTTTTTGTTGCAGAACTCTTTATGTTCGTGAGGCCCTTATTCACTTCATCACTGTCATCACATATAAATAGTATAATCACATATTCGGACTTAGAAGCGTATATTCAAAGAATCTGAGGATTCCAAACATGGAATATGATGCTGCTGAACATTACTTAAAATATAAGCATTAGAAACAACTTTAATAGCATCACTAAACATAAAATTTTCTGAAACGTAGACTGCAAACGTAGTTTTGTACTTAAAAAGGAGGGAATTGCTAGAATTTGTCCCAGAAAGAGCAATTAGTCGTTGTTTCTAGATTTAAACTCTTTTGCTTAAGCAGAACTTTTTAGGCATAGAGGTAAGAAGTTGTTCAGGAAAGAGTAACTAGTCACTGTTTTTAAATTTACAACGTTTTCTTTAACTACAAGTTTTTAGACATAGAGATAAGAATTTGTTCTAGAAAGAGTAACTAATGGTTGTTTGTATTAACTCTTTCATTATGTAGAAGCTTTTAGGCATAGAGGTAACTTCCAAGAAAATAAATGTTTATTAGATTTACTAATTTATGTTGATTTTTTTAAATGTTGCAGTTCAAATAAGATCAATTTATTTGTATAATAATATTTATTTATATAATAATATTTATTTATATATTGAAATTATATAGTAATTGTTTTTATCTTCAATAGAAATAATTTTGAATTTTATCATATTTGTTTCTTTTTTCTTATATATAGGGGAGAAGATCGAATATCTGTTAGGACTAACTTCGCGCAGTCGTAGAATTCAAACCATACGTCAAATTGATTTTTTTTTATGGGTTTTTTTTTTGCTTTTGAATTTAATTCTTATAACTAAGTTTTTGGCTTGTGGGCAATTCGGTCGAATGTGAGAGTGTTCGATATGCGCGCAGGGGTCAAAAAGTCACCTTTTAGAGGTGTCGTCCGGTCGTCGCCACCTAATGTCCCAGTATCCACCTGCTATAATTTCAATCAATTATAACTTTTTTATCATTCAAATCCATTCAAAATTTAATGGATTTCATTCACTTTAGCACTTAATGAGCAGCCATTGGTTTTTTTGTAATTATTTATTCAATAAAATAAAGTTTTTTAATGGATGAAAATTAGTTTTTTTGGGGGGGATTAAGTGAGCATGGAGGTGGCGGTAACTGATACTTCTCCCATAATCTCGACTTATTAATTTTTATTATTTATCAAGTTCTTTATCTATAATGAAAATCATGTTGAAAACCTTTCTAATTGAAAGGGTCACCATCTCTTTAAATTCACTAACCGCATTTAGATGGATGAATGCATAATTTTATTGTAGAAATCTAATCACCCATACCACATTTATTTTATTAAAATATAAAATGAGTACAAGAGATCATTCTAAAAAGTGTGGCGTTCCTTAGACTAACTAAACCACGTTCTCTTATTTAAATGTTTTTAAAATTAAAGAATTAATGCTTTAAGATTTTGTTTTCCTAAATGGAATATTTAATTTTCATGCTTTCTATTTGAATCATTTTATGTTAAGCACATTGCGTTTAATTTAGGATCCTATCTTTACTGGGTGTACATAAAATTTTAAAGATAATTTTTAAGGGTTTAAATTATTTGTTGATTTTTATTTCATAAAGTTAAATATAAAGATCTTAACTTAATTTTAAGAGACAATAGATATATCTATTCACAAATATTTAGACATCTTACAAATTTATGGTGATTTTTTTTTATTGTTATTTTGCACAATTTATATAACAAGTGTAATAAATGGTATGCTATTTTTTATATTTAATGGTGTAAAATTCATCTATTAGTAGAGTGTTATGCAAATTTTATTAAAATTTCATCATTTAAAAAAAAAAAATTATAATTAAGAAAAATGATTTTTGTATGTATATGCACTGAATGCATTAAGTGATCAAAGAGAGAGTAGAAATAAAATATCGAGAAAGATAATATTTATTTTTGACATACGATGCAAATATTCATGTAATAATTGGTAAGATGAGTGACATTTCTCATTCTAAGAAATCATAGAAAATACCTAGTAATGTGTATTAATTTGAAAAAATTGCAAAATTCAAAAAATGACAATTTTGTTTCAAAATAAAATAATTAATAATGAAACTATAAATGATTGACAATGATTGGAGAATTTATTTCTAAAAGAAAAAATTAGATAATTTTTTTCCTTGATACAAATGTCATAAATAAGATATTAATGAGTTTTACTTCCAAGATTGTAGTGTGGTTTCTATAAATGAAATTTATTAAGATCATAAAAATATAAAATAGATAAATTTAGTAGAATTCCATTGGTTTCCTAGAAGTAATGAAAAGTAATTAATAAAGATTTGAAGAAAAAAAAATTAGTGTTGTTTGAAAATTTAATTACACAATCAAATCCAATACAACAATAATAGTCTCATGGATTGTGGAAATTCAATCAGATTAAGATTTATTTGGAAAGAAAGAAAAATAGGAACAAAATTATTGTTCAAGAACAAAAATAAAAATGAGTCTAGCCATAAAATAAATATAGTGGTGTCTTTCAATTTTAGTATAAGAGATTGATTTTAGAGGAAAATTTAGTAATTTAGATGATGAAAAAGAGGAATGCATAGGAATAATTTAGACATGAAAATATAAGGAATATTAAATGCTCTTAATGCACTAAGTTTAGATACTGTGAATTAAAATGTTGGAGTAAATAGGTTGGATGTTCATAATATTAAATATGATAGCTTTTAGATTACAATTGTGTAGTATCTTCAAAATTAAATTTGATGAGGAAATGATGTAGTTTCAATCGAGAACATATCAAATTTGAAACAATAGATGATTCAAGCATCACATTTTTAATTGCTCTATTAATATTTATTATTTTATTATTTTAATATAAATACATGTGAAAACAATGTATGATATATTGATTCTAGGTTTTCTTCTCATATAACATCTAATTATAATTTATTTATCAATTAAAATAACAAATAATTAATTTAATGGACCTATAAGAAAGGGCATAATTACAAATACAAATATATACCGAGAAATATAGAACACTCTTCATTCTTGCAATTAAGAATAAATAGAGTTTTTGATGAGGGGATATGTGTGTCACAACTTGAAATGCGCAATGCTTATAAATTAAATATCTTCTATATTCTTAAGTAGCTGCCAACAACATGGTATGCTGCGATAGAGACATACTAAGGTTTTGTAAAGAGTCAATTAGATCCTAATATTTATGAGAGAAGACTAGACAAAGTTATTATTATTTGTCTTCTTTATGAGCTTGAACTTGTCTAAATGATAATTCAAAAATTTATTTAAATTAACCATACTTTTAGAATTTTAGATGATAGATTTGAGATAAATGAACTCAAATTTTGGTAATTTAGTTATAGAAAATAAAATTAAATATTTATATCAAAAATGATTATTTATATAAATATTTATATCAAAAATTATTATTTATATCTAAAAAATATAGATTAGATATCATTCAAGGGTTTAGAGAAAAACTACAATCCAAATGCAGTATTCGGTAAATTCAGATTTATGTTTTCTAATGAACATCAATCTACCGAGGAAGGACATTAAAGTTTATGTGAGATCATTCTTAAATATGTTAGAGAATAGCATTTATTTATGATAGCACATTTAGTATTCAAAGGTTAGTAGGTTGATTGGCTATATAGATGTTTACAGGATAATCACCACAAAATCCATGATAAACCTAATGTTCTGTATTGTGACAATAAGAGTGCTATGCAAATGATTAAGGGTTCAGTTATTCCTATTAGGATTGAACATATTTGGATTCAACTTCGCTACATTAGAAAATTGATTCAACATGGATTAATAGATAAGATATAGTGCAATATAGAGAATTAGATAATATATATTAATGAATCATCTAACTCGTCTAAGATTGTATACACTTTGTGATCACTATTCAATAAGAATGACAGCTATAATACCACTTGAATGATTAACTAATTTCATTATTCTTTATCTTCATTCTATAATAATAATGTAAATAGATATAATTATCTAATATTTGCGTATGTATAAAGACGTTTTGAAATATATCTCATACTTCATATTCTAGAATATGGGACTCTTGTATATTTACTAATTATACATAGTCTACAAAATCGCTATTTTTTATTTTCCTTGTTGCCTTCAAACTTCTTCGGAACATCAATATTAAGAATAGAAAACCTGTGCAGGAATATTTGTCCTTCTCCACGGTCTGTGGTGTTAAGATAAAGCTAGTTGGAACATTTAAGGAAAATACAAACAGCAAATATAAGTGCAAGTATATATTATAATTCGTTTAGAAAATGGGGAAAAAAGAATCCATAATATAATCAGTTTCTCACAACTGTATTATAAAAGCAAAAGATGATTGTGGAACGCATGTGTTAGCGAAAACATAAACTGAAAATGTACTGTCTTGCTGCAGGACCATTTTGAGGCACTAACATTTTTCAAAGCTATCACTACAATCTTAGGCTGTTGATAAACTGTTTAATAACAATATCATTCTAACAAACTAGATATAAAAAATATGTAATGCATAGCACATCTACAGTTCCCAACTGCAGGGAATATCGACAGACTCTTGTGTAAGAAATAATATAAAAATTTCTTGGAGAATCTTAATGCCAAATATGTCTATATATACCCTGCTGGAGTATACAAAAATGCAACAACCACTTGTATATGAAGTCCTAAAGCTTTTTGTGTCTCTCAAGTGCTGCCCTGATACCATTCGTAATATAGTCCTACTGCGTAGGTTCTCCTTACAGACACAATGAAAACTGGTCTTGCTTTCTTTCTTTCTGTGTCTTGTTTCACTTTGGCTATTTTAGTTTGTGAATCTCGACCAATGAAGATAGCGGATACTGCAGTCCAAATCTCCGTACTTGCTCCTGTTCCCATTTATAGCGCGGCCTCAGTTAATCAAAAAGATAGAGCAAACTATTTGGTAGTAGATGAAAGTTTTGAAAGGGCACCTTCTAGGAATCAAAACCATGTCGGTTATCTGACAAATGAGGATGATTTTAGTGGAGGAACCCCCGTCATGAACCATCCTGAAGGCCATAGTCCAGGGGTTGGACATTGAATGCATTTGTATAATGAATATTATCAGTTGTGTGTTCTTGTCTGCTGATTAATTACCTGATGCTCTTTTGTGGTCTGGTATTTTTTACAAGAATATATCATGGAACGATGACAGTCTCACAATGATTTATAGATATCAACAGTTATAGAATGAAATGTTCTATGCGTATTTTTTCTTCATTAGAATCTAAACTGTATGATTAGAAATAGCAACTTAATATATGTCAATTTTATTCCATCGTTTATATTGTGTTTAGATTAGATTTTTTTGTTAAAGCCGGGGTATTCAAAACCATTTAATCCCAGAGAGCTATACTTCTATAATCCCTTAATCACAACAGGCATGCGAAGCAAAGTCCACAGACAATAATCTTTTAATCAGTATTAACACAATAATAAGTCTACTATTTGCGATCTAAGCACAAGGTGATGCAATAAGCTTTTACTAGCCATTCAATCACATATTCTCTTCCCTTACTCTGTGCATGTTACTAAGCTTCGAGAAAAGGAATCGAAACGATTAAACGTTTAGAGCATCTGCTGTTGACGGTTGTAGAGAAGTTTGTTATGGTATCTTAAAAATAAGCTTAATTATCAGAATGGTAGACACACATTCTACGAGGTTTACAATAGCGTTTAATATTGAAAAGGTTTGTCTACGTGGAAAATGTATCTATTTGTACTACATCTCTATCTGTCGCCTGTTAATTAGTAGGATTGAAAATTTATTGAATCTACGTTCCCACAAACCAATATGCATATGGGTATAATATGACATTATCAATATTAGTCTATACAGGTTAACTTTGGGTTAATATCTTTAGTTCTGATAGCTCCCTTCTTTTTTCGTTATTGTAGTTATACTATAATCTACTATTTCACACATAAATGTCTAACGTAGAGGTAGAGGTAGAGGCTATCGGAGGAATAGAGAAAGAAGCGGTCTAATTGATAGAGGATGATTTCAGTGTGACAATTAGAATGATTGATAAATATAACAAAGTGCAAGCTTAAAGAGGTAGTCATGAAGTCTATGAATGTAATTTACTATAAAGATGGAAAATCCTTTCAAACAAAGAGATACAATGTACTCATTATAATGATAAACCATTAAGAGCAGCATAATTTGCATGTGGTAATCATTATGATGAGTTTTTATTTCCTTTATTAGATTTTGTTTCATATACTTCAATGAATGAATCATCATATTATTCTTGGTTATTATATACTAGAGCTACATTGTGTAATAGAACTACACTAAATGTGACATTATGGTGTGGTTATTTTGTGTAGTTTCATCAAAGTGTTTGTGGCTCTATCAATTTGGTAGAAAAAACTTGTTTCAAGTTTGTTTGGAAACAAACTATTAAGTGTATGTTTCCCGAAAATTTAGATCTTATGCTTCATAATTTCTTCTATTTTTTTGAATTAGAGTGTATCTTGTTGTATTTTATTAAAGTTTGACAACAAGGCCAATCCATTTTTTATTATAAGATTGATAAATGGTTAGTAAAAAGAAGTGATCAAGTTACATTTGTTCATTGGAAAGATGGATAGTTATTAAATTTCAAAATATACTTAGCTAGGATTTTTTCCAACCTTATTAAAAAAGGCAATTGTTCTACTAGTCTTTTATAACATGCAATATTAAGGTATGTTAATTACATCATTTAAATCACATAAACTAATGATGTTATTGGTTTTCCATTTTTCTCAATATAATTGAAAAATATTAGGATTGTATTCTAGCAAAACAACATAGAGATCTTTTGTGTAGTTTAACATATTGATTGCGAAGAGTCTTACAATTCATTTGTTCTAGTTTTTTTGGGCCCTTATTGGTAAATTTTATGAAATAATATTAATATAAATTATGTTATCCAACACTCATCATAGTCAATTGAATTGGATTTTTTATTGTAGATGAAATATAATTGTTTGAAAATATTATGAATTTTAAAAGTATGATACAAAATGAAACTCAAACTCTAATTGACACTTTAAAATAGAAAATGATGGAGAATTTATATAATATTTTTAATTGGAATATCTTAACTAAAATAAGATTAACAACAATCTCATTATTTCGTATAGTTCACATAAAAAAAATATAGTTGAAAGAATCAATAAACCTATGATGAACGTGGGTAAGATAATGTTATATTTTAAAGGAATAAAATATAAAAAATAAATATTTACCTTCATAGTGGGTCTCATTAATTTTATCTTTGTCATGCAATTCTATATAAAATTTGGTTTCATCATCCTACATCTATTTAACTTTGTTGTCACTTGTACAACACACTTATTTTTCATAAAAATTGGGAACCATGATCTGAATTATGTATTTATAGTGCTTTGTCTAGATCATTTTCATGTGCATATCATGTGGTTTCCATACCCTCATTCAAGCTATTTTGTATTTTGGTATCTTTTTGTCATGCTCTCAAATTATTTCTTCATACTATGCTTTTATGGTATCATTTATGATCCCATGATTTATGTCAATTTTATTCTCTAAATTTTCATAAATTAATTCACATATTTTTTATAAATCTTAAAGTCTACTATCTTTTAACAAATCAATTTACCTCACCTATATATCTTAATTATAATAAACATCAATAAACAATAATTAAAAAAAAAACTATTAATACAATATGTATTTATATTGTGTCGGTGGGGGCATATCTTATTCTACTTTACCATTTTATATCATAGATTAGATATATATTCTATAGCTTGTATTTAAAATAGGGATTGTAGGTAAAAAATATAGATCTAAATCATAAGGAATATAGGGTGTGTATGTTGACCTATCTTCCTTAGTTCATTCAATATTATCCTAGGAATCCTAATTGGATTGACTATCAACCTCAAAGGTGAGTCGATTCTCAACAAGGAAGACCTAGGAGGGATTCTTATAAGCTTTGAGGGGTACACCACCAAGTAAAAGCTTGGAAAAGACAAATAAGTGTTCAACTCACAAAACCTAATAATGCAAGTTAAATGAATGATGAAAACAATGAAATTATGCAACAACTTAGGTTATGTTTACCTGGAAGTTCTGGAAATGCAATGAGAAATCTGGAAATGTAAAAATGGTATCAAAAAGTGTTATAGAGAACTAAGACACCCTTACTATTGTCTTAGTCCTGCTACTATTTTTCGGGGAAAATATGGAGTATTTGGATGTTAGAACCGAATCTGAAAGAATTTCTGAAAAAATGAGCTAAGGAGGACTAAGATGCCCTACGTGGCAACTTAGTCCCATTTTGAATTTCTAAAATATTTGAATGTGGTGTTGAAGTCCATGATTTGAACTTCCTTCTTCTCAGATCTTAGGTCTCGAATCTTTTGAATTTGGCCTATAGGTGAGTTTTCGTGAAGATAAAAACTTTGTAATGTAACTTTACAACTTTGTGTTCCAAATGATCTCAAATTCTTCAACCTAAATCTACAATCATAACACATAAGACAAGAAAAACTTGTTGATTGTTAGTAAATGGGGGTTTACCTTGGTGATACCCTTGTTGATAATAGAATGAAATGGGGGAAATGATGAATGAAAAATATGCAGTGTTAAAACTCGCAAAACCCTTGCTATGAAGTCAGGAAACTTGTGTGCAATGGCTAGCTTGGATGTATATCTTGAATCCAAGGAATGCTTGATAGATCTTGACTTGATTTTCTTACTTGAATCAAAACCCTACATCAAAAAAATTAGCTTCAAAACACACATGATGCAACAATATCCTTGATAAGATGCTTGAATCTTGATGATGGCTCCAAATTATTGAAGAGTTTATTTTGATCTCATAAAATTGCCTTAGGAATGAATAATTGAGTGCTTAGGATTTCTTAGATATGAAAATGAATGAATAAGCCTTGTATTTATACTTATTCATGCTTAATATCCTGAAATTATACCATAACAAGCCGACATAGGAATTCATTAATTAAAGGAGGAAAAATCCTACAAGTGTTTGAAATTAAATCCAAAAAAAATCTTAAGGGGGACTAAGATGCCTGAGGTGATATCTTAGTCCCAAGTCCTCAACACTTTTGGCACAGATTCCAAAAAGGGGCCCAATTAAGGTTCCACTAAAAAGGGGATGCCAAGACCTCAAGGGGATAAATATTCCCTAGGTGGCAACCTAGTCCGAACCCAAAAATCAAGGAAACTAAGCCATAATCATTAAATTATCATTTATCCATTGATGTTTGTCAGGATTTTCTAGAAAATAATATAGTTTATAAGGCTTTTGAATGTAAAATAGGACCAAATTAAGACATAAATGAAGACAAATAAAGAAAAGTGGGCCCAAACAAGTGTGAAAATTCAAGGTTATGCATTCTCCTATAGTATATTTAGTACCCACTTTATTGAGAGGATGGACAATGCTTCAAAATCACACTAAAGTAGTCAATCATGCAATCAAGAGGGGTCCAAATGTAAAAATTCTACCAAGATAGGATGTAAATAACCAAGAGGGATGATCAAGCCCCCAGGATCTAGATCCTATGACAAACCAACATAGGCATAAAGGAACACACAAGCGAATGATATATGAAGCCATAACTAGATCACAAGAATACACCATCAAAGATAGAAAAAGGAACAACAAAATAAAATGAAAAGGAAAAATTCTACGAATGAAATTTGACTATCTATCCAACATGCTATGGACTGGGTCTAGGTTGTTTGTCCAAAAAGGTTTACAAGTGGAACATTTTTTCCATTATGCAAACAAAATGCATGCTCACATGGGATAGTGAAGCTTGTTGTTCACTAGGTGATCCGCAAGAGGTCCATATCAAAGTCATACCTCCATGACTATGATAATGACAAAAAAAATGCATGCTCACAAGGGCTAGTGAGGTTAGTTTTTCAGTAGGTGAGCCCCAAGAGACCATATTAAAGCCACACCTCCATGAATTTAATAAGATACAAATATTCAATGCAATAAGAAAGAGGGATGTTGAAAGGTATTTTTCTTAGTTGGTTCATAGTCTCATTTTAGGGAACATTGTGCCTAATGTCTCCAAGAGAGGAAAAGTCAAAGAAATATCATAATATCAGAGGAAATCAAACCCAATGACACCAACAAGAAAGGAACACATCGGAGGAAGAAATAAAATCACACAATAAAACATGAGTGTCAATGTATTCCCCCACTTTAAAGTAGTTGCTAACATCATTACTGTGAGAAATCGCTTTAAAGTATCCAAACATGAAAAGGAAAAGAGAGCTGCCCCAAAAAGATAGTATGTCAAATGCATGCCAATCATAAGGCATGTCATCCATATCCCAAGCTTTCTCGTACATATATATGGAAATAAGTCAACTCACCAAAAGAGACAACAACAAGTGGCATACGAGTATGAGGATATCTAACCCCTTGCCCCCAGTTAGTGTAGGACAAGGGTGAGCCAAAAATATTGATGAGATACATGCTAGAGTGAAAATCGGTATCAATTAGAGGAATTAGGTGCTTCAACACAGGGAACAACACCATACTCCTTAAGATGTTGGATTTAATCACTTAAAGAATCTCATTCATTAGTAGAATGGCCATGCTCTATAATATGCACAAAATGAATTCTTGTAGTAAATTGTTTTCATGTTCCTAGAGGGAGGGATATCAAACAATCTTGGAGCAGTCTCAAAAAGATACTTTCTTGATAAGAGGGAGGAGATGTTGCTTTGGTTTGCAACAAAGATATATCTTACTTACTATTAGTTGTCATACCTACACAAGACTCTTTAGATTGCAAGATTGTGTTCTCTTCTTTAAAGGAAGATGTAAAATCTATCAAATTTAGATCATTAGTATTAAATTGTGTGATGACATTCATGTTAAGAAAGGATTTATTTTTTTCTCTCAAATGATATAAACCAAGACCACTAGTGTCTATCAATTTAGGATGTACTATTTTTAAAGTTGGCTTAGAGGAGTCTTTTGAAATAGTGTTGATATGGAGAAAAGGCTTTCTTGTATCTTCCGAAGGATAATAGCCAAGACCGATAGTCATTCCTTGTGTGTTAGGATCTATAAGGACATGGATACATTGTTCTCTAGAACCATACCCTTTTTCAGTATAACCAAGTTGCTCCATAAGTTCAAATAACCTTTTCCATAAAGCTTTTCATTTCTTTAGGATTTGGTGGTTCTTGATATTGAGTGTTAACAAAGTTTTTTGTGTAATTTTCTTGTTCTAAAGTTTTTGAGGTGGATTATTTTGAAGGATCTTCAAATTTTTTGTTGATATTCCTCCTTTTTATTTTTCATGCTTCTTTATTATGATGTTCGGTTGCCCATCAAAGCTAGGTGTGAAATATAAGGAACCCCAATCATCATCTAATAGCTTCATGAACTCCTCAATATTATTTTATTTGTATTTTTTTTCCATGGGTTCCACTTATGTAGTTGGTGTTAATATTCTCAAAGGATTATCTTTACCGTTCTCAATGTTCAAACAATTTTATGGTTCAGGATCAACTTCGATGGTATAATTTTTTTTTTTGTAGACATATTTCATGATACAATAAAGGGTAGATGGCAAAACATGTATCTCATGAATCCATGGTCTTCCTAAAAGAATATTTTATGAAAGATCATCAAGAATAACATTAATCAGGGTTTGTAATGTAACTTTTTCAACTTTAATAGGTAATGTGATCACCCCAAGCAGTCATTTTCTCATGTTATCGAAGCCATTAATAGATAAAGAGGTGGGTTGGATTTTTGATTTATCAACACCAAGATTATCCAAAAGGTTTACACTACACACGTTAAGGGAAGATTCATTATCAACAAGGGGTCATTTTATCCCTGTACTATTGTATTGAGCTATTATCATGGAAGCATCATATCATTTTTGTACTTCCGAAGGAGGGAGCTCACTTTGGTGGAAAACAATTTCATCATTTAGTCCTTGAATCATGGCTGCTATGTCATTCGGTTGTGCATTAGAAGGGATGGGAACTTGTTTTACAAAACTTTGAAGCATAGTGTGATAGTTAGGTGAATTCTAAATCAATTCCAAGAGGGATATCTTTGTGAGAGTATTCTTAAGTTTCTCAACAATATCACACTCCTTTCCATTTTGTGAAGGAAAATGAGGGGGACCTAGTAAGATAGGATTAGGCAATGGGAGGAATGTTGAGGGTGTTTGTCTTGGTTACAAATTTTCCCAGTGTTATATGTATGAGCAATGATATTTTAACCTAGTTTTTGTAAAACATTGTTCTTAAGTGGTTTGAGGATAAGGACAAGTTTTCTTTGAACTTGTGGTTTTTGAGAGGGTGGATAAATAATAAGTTTAGGTTTGGGAGAGTACTCCAAGTGGTATCTAATGTGCATAAGCTGAAAATACTTTTCCTTATTTCCATGATCTCTTAGTGAAGGGGAATATAATATTAATTTATCATCTTCATCTAAGGAATTATTATTTTCAATGTTCTCATTTTCTTCCACCATTATATCTTCCCTTGTAGGAAGGTTTCTAAGAGAGCTACAAACCAAATGTTATTGAAATTAAAGGATTGTTTCTTCCAAGATGACTTCATCACATGAAAGGGAGTTACCAATGGTTGAATTATCTTGTTCATAAATATTGGGGATATCATGAGAAGGTTGTATTTGATTGTTATGATTGTTCATCAATTTATCTTTTTTCTCTACGGTCTCATTCTCTTGTGCTATTCCATCTACCCTATTAGGAGAGCTTGTAAGATGTTCATCACATTCCATGGTCAGATTTTATAAAATAGCTTCATCACAAGTAGGGTAGGCATCAAGAGAAGGGCAACTGTGAATTTAATGCTTAACAAATAGATCTTTCCAAATTGTAAGAGCATTAGAAAAGGGAGAAAAAATATTCTCATGACTCTCAATAGGTGATTTTTATAATACCAACCTATTCTCTTTATATCGAGGAGGGATATTAGGAGAAGGGAAATTTTGTTTTTCATGGCAATCTATGATATCATCCTCTTTCACTAAAACATTATCACAAGCAAGGGATGAATGGAGACCAGGTAAGTTGATGTTTAGAAATATTTCTATGATCTCAACTTCTTGTTTTCTAATATCTCCCAAAGGGTGAAGAGGAGAGGCACAATCAAGATTCTCAATGCTTGTATCTTCTTTCACCAAGATACATTTATCACTAAGATTATTATGATTTTCTATGCTTTCATCCTTGTTTATCATACTATCCTAACAAATGAACAATGCAATATTAAGTATTCTATCAATGTTTTGATCCCCTTTCTCTAAAATTTTCTCATAACTATGAAAGATAGTAGAAGTATGACTAACATGTTTCTCAATCAACTCATTTTTGTAATCTAAATTGAACTCATAGGAGGGGATGTTGTCCTTATGTAATCAATTTTTAATGATATCAAAGGGTATGTGCAAGATCATGATCGGCCAAAAAGTGGTGATATGTAAGCCATATGATGGTCCATTTGCCTCACGACTTTTTTTTTACCCAAAATTGATGAAACACAAAGGGTTTTTAGAGGAGATTCTTAACTTTCCACCAATATAAATTATGCTTTACTTTGAATATAATAACTCATTATTATTTATTTTCTATTATAATTACGAATAAAGTCCTAATTGATAGGCTGATTGAAAAACATCTATAACTTTCAAATGGTATCACATTTTTTGAATCTAAAACATGTGTCAAATTCTATGCTTTGCGTACCATAGGATTAAAAAATAAAAAAATGAATTTCATGAATTTTTGACCAAGTTAAGGTGGTTAGACAAAAGACCTTTTATATTTTTTAAAAGTTGTAATAAAAAATTCATAATTAATTATTTACTTGGAAACAAATTATAAAAAAATATGCATCACATCGGGACATGAGTCCTCTACTTATATATAAAATATTATAAAAAAATATTATCATTCTATTGTGGTTAGGGTGGTTAGATAGACACCTACTTCTTATTTTTACCCTGAAATTTAAATACTACTGCATTGAAATTTCAAATTTTCACCAAATAGATATATTTTTTTTAAATAAAGGTCTAGTAGTTTAGAAACTACATTAAATTTTCTATAGATTCTATTTTCACATTTTTTTGAAATAATATAGATAAATTATTCAAATTTTTACGTCAAGTTGTCTAACTCTGATATTTTGTCTTTTTACTGCCACTTAAGGGCCTATTTTTTCCATGATGATCCTACACATACCCCAAAGCCACATATCTTGAAAGGAAACATGCTATCATGGAAAAGTAGAGAAAGTAGAATGCAATGACCTAAAGTCAAGTATTTAAATGTGATTTTCCAATTGGAAACAAGGTGAACCACAAATTTTGGGGGAAAAAGGAGGGTTCTCTAGCACTTATAGGGTTCATTCAAGAATAAGTGCTAATGTGTGTGGAATGTGTCTAAATACTGAAAAATAATGAAAAAAGATAAATATTTAATGCAAACTATTGAAATGCAAAAAGGTATTGAAAACACTATGTAAAATGACCTAAAATGTATGGAAACTGTAACAGAATTTGAGGAAATAGAAAGGGTGCACCTGGAAATTGATGTGTGATGAAGAGGATCTTGGAAATCTTCGAGAATTTATTGTTGAAAGCCACTTAGATGCTTATTGCAAGTTGGGTGACTTAGTCTTGTTTTAGGGAGATATTTCTAGAACAAGTTTTGGGGAAATGGGTATCCCGATCTACAAAAACCACTTTTTAGGCCTGGCTATGGGACTAATTCACCAATGATGGAGACTTAGTCCACTTGTAGCTTTCAAGAATCTTGAAGTTAGAATTTATAGCTTTCCACCTGTACTTCTACTCCTAACAGAAATCCAGATCCGAATCTTTAGATTTTTCCCCTTAGGGTTTGTTGACTTTGAATGATGTTGATCCATGATGTTGACACATTTTAACACCTTACTCTTTGAAAAATATGCATACAAGACCTGCAAAACACACATGCAAAAAGGGGAAAAATTGTTAGGGTTAAAGAATAAAGGTTTGCCTTAGTCAAACCCAATTTTGCTAATAAAACTCTGGAAAATGAAATTAAATGTAAAGGGAAAGATGCTTGAACAACATGTAAGTGCCACAAATCACGAAACCCTTGATGGAGAAGTATAAAGATATGCATGTAATCAACTCCAATGGATGAATGCTTGAACGACATAAAGTGCTTGAATGCTTAGATTGTTGAGGACGATAGATAGCTTGATCATGAGAGAATGAGGAGGAGGATAATAAGGGGAAAACAATTTATTTATACATGGTTTTCCATAATATCATGAAAATACATCATCACAAACTGATTTTAGGGTTTAGAAGACAATATCTCGCCAGAAATTGGGAACTTTTTTTATTTTTAAGCCTGATTGGACTAAGTCACCCAAGGTCGCGACTTGGTCCCATAAGGGAAAATTTTCTATCTATCAGGAATCAAAGTGTGATTAATGTTTAACGATATTTTCTTCTGAAACACACTTAAATAGGACCTATAAGTGCATAATGGGACCATTTAAACATAAGAAAAAGGGTCAATTTATTGATGAAAAGCCAAGAAAAGTGTGAGAGTTTGCTACAACTCCTTAAAACACTTTGAAATAAGGCTTGGTAAGTGATAAAAAAAGCTTATTTAGTTGAATTTTAATAGAAAGGTCCTGGAAAAGTGGGAAAATATGTTACAACACTTCACAACACTTTTGTAAGACATCATTAGTTTTTGCTGATTTACAAGCATTCAATACCTAATGTAAATGTGTTGGCCACATTACAACATTAAATCTAGGCAAAATTAGGCCAAAATCTATGAGAAAGGCCCAAATGAGTGAAAAATGTCAATCATACATTTTTTATGAAACATTTAGCCGCCACTTTAGTGAGAGGATGATCTTTCTTCAAAATCACACTAAATTAGCCAAAACAAGTATATAGAGAGGGATCCAAATGTACTCCTTATAGCAAGATGAGACAACAATAATCAAGAGGGACGATAAAGCCCTGAGGATCAAAATCCCATGTTAAACCAAACATTAGCACAAAATACCACACAAGAAAGTGATGTGAATGAATAAAGAGAAATGGAATGTTGGATCAAGCTTCGATAGTTTTTCTAACTAGTTGTGGATCTGATCTAGGTTGTTTGTCTGGAAAGTTTTGTACTCAATCTAAGGTGGTGGAACCTTTTGGTTTTTCGTGAAGTGAGAAGGATAAAAAGGTGATAAACATATACTCATGGTTATTATGCACTCACAAACACACATGTGGCTATTAGGAAAGTCACGACGTTGGTTAGGATTCCCACTTAATGATACAAAAGTTATACATACTAATAACTTTGATAAGGTGCCACAAAAAAAAAGTTTTTGAGATTCATGAGACAATAAAGGCTCTGTATGCTTGGAGCTCATGAAAAAGTGCAAGATGTCACCATAGGCATGCAAGCTATGTTATGCAAGGTGGCCATATATGCAAAAATAAAAATGAAAAATGTAAAAAGAAAAAGAATGTTCAAAGGAGTCTTGCTTAGTTCATGTGAGGTTTTTAGCTTAGGGAACATTGTGCCTAATATCTTCAAGAGAGGAATAATCAAAGAATAAAAAATTCACAACTTAGGGGATGAAGTCTGTTGCATCAAGCCACTAAGGGGAATGCAATATGCTAAGATAGATCACAAATATGAAGGACATTGCACCCATTGTCATTCACAAAGCACCAAATACATCATATGAAATAATAAGGCTGCACTAAGAACCAAGGAAAAGAAAAATGCAAAAACAAAATAATGCCAATGTATGTTGCCACTTTCAAGGAATTGTGACACACCATATTGTGAGAAATTACTTTAAAGTAGAAAAATGAAGAACACAAAAATAAAGGAATGACATGAGAGCTAAATTGGAAATCCCATATGCCAAGTGATATGTTTTAGAATAAGGCTGCATCATGCAATGGAAAAGAGACGAAAGGAGAAGGTGTTGCCCCCAAAAAAGGAAATAAACACCAAACACATAAGGGTTCTATGGATTTCGGGTCAGTATGTTCATTTTTGCAATGTTTGTTTAGAGAAATTAGAATTGTCATCATCCCCCAAATACATAGAACTAGGAGAATGGAACAAGGAGAGAAAAGACAAATAAAAAGAAAGAGTTGTTTTGGGTCAACATGGAAGAGACATAGGGTGTCCCAATGCTTTGCATCATGACCAAAAGGACAAAAAAATAAAATAAAAGACAAAGAAAAAGAGCCTTTTGGGTCAACATAAAAGGGAAATTTTGGTTTCAATTCCTTGCATCATCCCCAAAAGGAGAATAAAAGAAAAAGAAAAAAGAAAAGGGGGTTATGTGCAGGATAATCATGGAAAAAAAATCACTTAAGTGGCAATGAAAATTTAGAAAATCAGAGTTACACAACTTGATGTACAAGTTTGAATAAATTATCTATATTATTTCAAAAATATGTAAGAAGAGAATCTATTGAAAATTGAATGTAGTTTCTAAACTACTAGGTTTTTTTAAATCTATTTGGTGAAAATTTGAAATTTCAATGGAGTGTACTTAAATTTTAGGGAAAAAAAAAGAAGTAGGTGTCTATCTAACCACCCTAACCACAATAAAATGATAATTCTTTTATAAAGTTTGAGATATCATTAGAGGACTCATGTCTTGATTTGATGCATATTTTTTTGTAATTTTTTTCCAAGTAAATAATTAATTATGAATTTTTTATTACAACTTTTGAAAATATGAAAACTCATATGCCTAACCACCTTAACTTGGTGAAAAATTCATGAAATTCATTTTTCTTTTAAAGATTTCCTATAGTATGCAAAGCATATAATGTGATGTTTGTTTCAAATTAAAAAAATGTGATACTATTCGCAAGCTATAGATGTTTTTCAATAAACCTATCAATTATGAATTTAGTCATAATTCAAATAGAAAATGAAAAATAATTATTTATTAAATTCAATGTAAAGCATAGTTTATATTGGTGGAAAGCTAAAAATCTCCTTTAAAAAACCTTATTGTTCCATCAATTTTGGGTAATAAAAAAGTCGTCAGCCACATAGCCCATCATATCACTTACATATCACCACTTTTTGGCCCATCATTATGGTGCACATACCCAGGGGCCTTTTGGGCCAACATGAAAGGGACATTTCAGTCTAAATGCCTTACATCATCCCCAAAAGGAAGGCAGAAAGGAAAAAGGGTAAACGTGATAGAGATGTACGACATATAGAAGAATGAAGGTACAAATAGACGAATGCCAACAAGAGAGGGAATATTAAATAAAATAGTATAGGGGAACACTTTACACAAATACCTAAAATAAAATTCAAAAGAATAGTAAGGAAAATGCAAGTCAACCATCTTACAAATCATCCACCTCCCAATCTTGGTGGGTAAAAAGTGGGAGGTGAATAATGCAACTAAGGGACAAGAAAAAATGCATTACTAGGGCATGATGAACCACAAATTTTAGGGGTAAAAGGAGGGTTCCCCAAGGCTTATTAGGGTTTTCACCAAGAAGGATGGAGATCTCCCTTTACATGCATAAACCCTGGGTTTCATTCAATATTAGCGGTTGGATGTGATTGAGATGTCTATATGAAGTATTCTAAATGCAATAATCTGATAAATAAAACTAACTGTTAAATGAAAGCTAATGAAATATACATTGTTTGAAAACATATGATGTTATACAAGAAGGATAAAATGAAGACTATTATCGAGAAGGATAAAAAATATGATGTTATACAAGAAGGATGTTGAAATCTATTATCATAAAAGCTTCATTTTTTTTTCATAACTCTAATGGAGGGAGCTCATGATTGTAGAAGGTAATGTGGACATTGACTATATTCATTTATTTTATTAGAGATTCCACATCATTAACATTCATACTAGGAGGGACCAATATCTGTTGCAATTCCACTTGAAGCATATAATGATAGTTAGGGGAGTTTTGAAGAAGATCCCAATGGGATATCTTGGAGGAAGTATTCTTAAGTTGTTCAATGAGATCATAATCCCTAAGTTGTGTTTGTGTTTTTGATGTGTATATTTTCCATTGATGTCAAAGGGGGAGAGAAACAATGTGAAAATGTGGGAAAGAAGAGCAATGAAGGAAACAAGAGAGCATACACAATCTTAAGGGGAGATTATTGAAGAAGAGTTAGTTGGGTTGATGGTATTATTTTTTCACATCATGTGTTGGCATCAATGCCAAAGGGGGAGATTATTGGATGTTGTGGTTGTCATTGATGTCAACACTATTATCATTTAATCTTCTTAAGGCTGTATATGTGAAGGATATTGAGAAAATTGTAAAAAATATAGTATAGGCGGCCAGTGATGCTGAGAAGGTTAGAATGTTGGAAAGCTTTGTATGTTGAAGATCTGAATGTGCACTTCAAAGGGTTTGTTTCTGAAGCTTTCTAGTATGTTGTCTAAAAGTTTCCAAGGTTCACATCAAGTCTTTTGGAAGGTATGAAGGTTTGTATGCCTACAGTTATTCAGTTTCTATAGATGGTGTTCTTGGTTGAAGCGGGTAAAATTTTGGTAATTTCATGTGTTGCACATGTACCTATGAATTTCATGGATGAGTCTAGATCGTTCTCTTTCCTTGTTATACTTCTGCATTGATTGAAGTGTTTGTGATCAAAGATTTTTCTGATGTGTGCCCGAGTTCTCATGTTCTTGGTCGACACATTGATGGTGTTAGCGTGCTACAGATCCATAAGGATTAATATTTTATTGTTTGGTGTCTTTAGAGGTGTTTTTTTGGGTCCTATATATGTTGTGACCAACTTGTGTTGGTGCGTATTGAAATTTATTGATGTATTGAGGCCGACAGTTGTAATTTATTCTTTATTTGTGGCCGACTAAATAGTGGTTTTAAATATGTGTAGCAGATATATATATGAGATTTTTTTCATCATTTAGAGGAAAGTGATCAAGTGTACAAGTGATGTACATGTCTGAATAAAGGTCAAATCATTCATAGAAGAGTGTAGAAGATTTTTGAGTAGAGGGTGGAAGAGTCTAAAGAATTTTTTGTGTGCCTAACCAAAACTGTAATCAAGACTTTGTAGAAGCTAATTTCTCAGTTCAACTTCATCACATGGATTTAATCTAATTAATATATGTAAGGAAGTGATCCTTCCCTTTGAGCAGTGTGCTCTAGGAAGTGCACTTGAATGGAAGTGCATTCTTTTTATTCTTCATTATACTTCTACCAAGGTATAATCTTCTGGACTAACATCCACTATGGTTACTACCCTAACAGGGTTTCCATGTATAAAATATTGGTGTTCATGTGTCTCCGATGTGTTGTTGATTTAATGCTTGCATTGTTAATTATTAGATCCGTGATATAAGGTTGATTAATGTTGTATAAGTTTGATTTTGGTAACAATTGATTCACCCCCCCTCTCAGTTGTCTATCCTTGTATTGCCAACAAGTTATGTCTTTAAACAGGGGGCCACATGTAAGATTGGATTGGGTAATGGTAGGGGTGTTGAGGTGGCTTGTTGGGGGTGTGGTTTATCTATAGTTTAATGAGTATGAGAAATAGTATCATGCTTGGGTGGGTAAAGGGTAAATTCAGGTTTAGATGGGGGTTGGGGTTTATGGGAAGGTGGGTAGAGAATAAGTTGAGGTTGAATTACGTTGACATATTTTGGTTTGGGACATAGGCTATTAGTGGTTGGTTTAGGATTTTAATCACAAACCTTAGTGGATGAACTACTAAAAGGTTTAGATGATATGGTTTTCCTATAGTGAAGAAGTGTGTGCATTTTTTAATGTGATGTTTCTATGGTTTTGTTGTCATGTTATAATTAATTTCTTTAAATGAAGGGGTATGTGCAGGATCATGATGGGTATGTGGCTAATGAATTTTTTTTTACCCAAAATTGATGAAACGAAAAAAGTTTTTAAAGGATATTATCAGCTTTCCAACAATATAAATTATTCTTTACTTTAATTTTAGTAAATAATTATTATGCATTTTCTATTTGAATTACGAATAAAGTCCTAATTGATAGGCTGATTGAAAAACATCCATAGATTTTAAATGGTATCACTTTTTTTGAATCCAAAACATGTGTCACATTATATGCTTCACATAATATAGGATTAAAAAAAATAAAGTTGAATTTCTTGAAGTTTTGACCAAGTTAAGGTGGTCAAACAAACGAGTTCTTATATTTTTTAAAAGTTGTAATAAAACATTCATAATTAATTATTTACTTCGAAAACAATTACAAAATAATATGAATCACATCAAGAAATGAGTCATCTACTTAAATCTAAAATATTATAAAAAAATATTATCATTTTGTTGTGGTTAGGGTCATCAAACAGACACCTACTTCTTATTTTTTCCCTGAAATTTAAGTACTACTACATTGAAATTTCAAATTTTCATCAAATAGATTTATTTATTTTGAAAATAAACCTAGTATTTTAAAAACTAAATTCAATTTTCTACAGATTCTATTCTTACATATTTTTGAAATAATATAGATAAATTATACAAATTTTTACGTCAAGTTGCCTAACTCTGATTTTTTTGAATTTTTTGCCACTTAAGGGCCTATTTTTTCCATGATGATCCTGCACATACCCGAAGTAGGAACTAATGCTGAAATTAAAACTTGCGAAGATCTAATGCTTTTCATAAATGCCATCAAAGTGAAATATTCTTATGCTAATTATAACCATATAATAGAAAGTAACTGAATGTAAATAGAGAAAGAACTGAAACAAACAAAAACTTCATAAAGTGGCAAGGAAATGCAAAAACCACTAATGAAAAATGAGCACTAGGACTGAGCCGCCCAAGGTGGTGAATTTGTCCTAGTAGGGGCATTTTGGACCTTTTTCAGAGTTTTCTGATGAAAAATGATATATTTTGGACTATAAAGTGTAAATCTAAAGTATATATGCAAAATTTCTCTATCATGCAAGGAAATAATATGCCAAAATGAAATTTTCAGTAATGCAAAGTATGGAACCTTAGGATGCAAGTTTAAACAATTCAATATGCAATACAAGATTAATAGAAAAGGTTCCTAGGATGTAAATGTAGGGTAGATAAGAAGTAAGATGTCTCTAAATGCAGGTTCACCAAAATGAGCCAAAAATTTTAGGGGTAAAAGGAGGGTTTCCCAAGGGTTTCTAGGATTTTCACCTAGAAGGATGGACATCTCCCTTTACGCACATAAAACTTGGATCTCATTCAATATTAGCAGTTGGATGTGATTGAGATGTGTATATGAAGTATTCTAAATTCAATAATATGATAAATGAAACTCACTATTGAATGCAAGCTAATGAAATCAACATTGTTTGAAAACATATGATGTTATAAAACAAGGATAAAATGAAGAGTATACAAGGAGAGATAATAGAATAGATAAAATAGGTGCTCCTAGAAGCTGATGAGGACTGAAGTAGAGGTTGCAGAAGCCTCTGGAAATCTAGAAAATCATACTTTTATGCCAACTGGGATAGTTACACTAGATTGGGAGACTTATTCCTAGCCCTGGTAAATTGCACTGGGCTCCGTTCTAGCCAACTAGGTACTCAAATATATGAAAAACCATGACAAAATCCTGCAATGGGACTAAGTCACCACTATTGGTGACTTAGTTCCTTTCAACTTTCTCAGAAATCTGAAAGTGGAATCAAAATCCTATAGCCTACACTCTGCTTCTTCACTAAAAACTAGGTTCTGATCCACAAAATCACCTACAAAACAGAGTATATTTTGGTTTCTAATGTGGGGATTTCTTTGGTTAAACCCCTAGTTGGTATTTAAAATTTTAAAGAGACAAGAAATTTGCATAAACCCTAGCCCTAATTGTGTCCAAAACTAGGAAAATATGAAGTAAGACTGTGTCACCAAAAATTGTATACCTTTCAAGAGAAGGATAATTTTGTGTCCGTTTTGGTTTGACTTTAGGTACGCTTTCATCAATTATCATCCTAAACCACCCTAAAAAAACATTTGTAGGCCCCTAAGGTTCTTTAAATTTTATTTTGAGGCCATTTATACCTAAGGAAACATTCAACCCCTGACAAGCAACATAAAATATATTTAAAAATTAGTAATCCCACTTCAAAATCCCTTAGTGGGACTAGGTTGCCCAAGTTGGTGACCTAGTCCTTTTTGAGGATTTTTGCATTTTCGAAAGTGGGAAATTGAATATCTTGTTAAAACTTCTTGATGGATGTCGGCGTCTTAGGTCAAAATTATCATCAATGAGGTTTTATTGCTTAAAAATACTTGTTTTTATTCTAATGTGCTAGAATAAGATGCATGCATGAGATTTGTGTAGGCACGTAAAATTGGCATGCACCTAATCTAGAATCACTAATTTAATTTTGTCTTTAATTATCCTTCTTCAAACCATTTTAATCAATGATTAAAATTCATCATCTTTCCTTTTTTAATTAAATCAATCTGTATTTGATAAATCAACTTTATCTAATTAAATATATTACTCTATTTAATTAAATCATATTCTTCTATGTAATTAAATAAATAAATTTTATGTAATTAATCTCCTAAAGTTTCTTCATTTAATTGAGTAAATACAAATATTTAATTAAATCTCTAAACATTCTTTATCTATTAATTTAATTTAAGTAAATCCAAATATTTAATTTGAATATCATAATCAACTAACCTCCATTAAAATTAATAAAATCATGACTAAAACTAATTCTAATCCATGTCACATTCTCTAGATAATGTAGCTTGCACAAGAAATCATTTATTTTGATTTATTAAATCTCTATTTTCCCTCACAAGGCATATCAAAAGAGAACCAACCCCCATATGGGATTGAGGTTTGGTCAATTTTAGATAATTTTGCATGTTTGTATACTCTTTGTGTGCTTTTTATCATGTTTCCTTGTTTAAATGTGATTAAGAATTTCAAAGGGAGCTTGATTATTGTTTTTTTCTAACTTGGCTAATTCTCTTTTATGTTGATCATGTTAGCATAGGCAAAAATCTGGCTCACATTTTAGTTTAGGCCAACTAGATCAATTTGGGTTTAAATTTGACCATTGATTTGACATTTTCAAATTGGTTAAAATTGAACCTTAAACACTTACTAGAATTTCAATTTGGTTCACAATTGAACAAGAAACTTCACACTTAGATTTTGGTGCTCTAAAACAAATTCATCAATGCTTTGAGGCTTAAAACGAACTCATGCTTTCATTGTTTCGTAATATTTTATCCAAATTGTGCCATTCGAATGTGTATGTGTAAAGTACAGAATTCTTTAATTCTAAGAATCGACAAAACTTAAAATAATTTCATTTATATTCAAAATAAATTCCTCACTTGATTCATTGGAAATCACAAAATCCATTCGATTGCAAAACAACGAGTTAAAGTCTATAAATAGATTCCTAATATTTCTAGTTAAATACATAGACATGTCATATTACACGACATTGATAACAATACAAAGGAAGTTGTAATATAACTTTACAATTCGAGACTTAGGCATTCTGCCGCCTTAATCTATACATTACATAATTAAAGAGTACATTAATACATAAATGAAGATTACATCCTTTGATCTTCAATCCAATAGCATATCTACAATAACGAAGACGAGAACAAGGATCAGGTGCTTTTTCGGCCCAACCTCAAAGCTTACAATTCCCCGAAATTCCTTAGTCATTCAAAGAATACCCTACCCTGCATAAATCGCTTAGCAAAAAGAAGTCAACCAGCAATACCACAAGCATTTTCATTTTTCTAATTCATTTAAGAAACAAGAAAATTTGATACTAGGATATGGTAGAGATTTCAGTCATTCCATCTATTTCAATGGTCATTAAGTTACTTGGCCAAGTAAAATGTCATGCATGACAACTAAAAGTAGTTTTGGAAAAGAAAAACTACACTCTCTAAAAACCCATATTCGACACCCATCCCGGAAGGTAACTTTCCAAAACACATGTCATGCACATTCAACTATCAAGCATCCATGGTTCCATTCAAAATCAAAAGTAATATTTCTCAAACACATGAAATGCACTTTCATTTTTCAAGCAAACATGGTTTTTAATACAATAATTTCACAGTTTTTAATTCACAAATAATATTATGTTTAGATTTTAAAATAAAATAAAGAAGATGTATTTCAAGTATGTAACTAAGTACATATAAAACAAGAATTAAATGAGCACACATTCTTTTGGCTCATTTACTCAAGAAATTCAATCACAATTCCATATAATCCTCTTCTAATTCATTTAATTTTCAAGTAAATATATTAAAAATTCTATTTCCTTTTCCATTCTGATTTTTATATTTCCCTTTAACATAATATATTTTCAAAACATAAACTCCTCATATTTACACTTCGATTTCCTAACAATTTAATATGAATCCTACAGAATTGTCAAATTTCACTCAAGTCTTTCAAGCAGATTTAATACAAAAAATTATTTAATCCTTTTATTTTGAATAATAATCAACAATTTAATTTAAATCAAAATCACTATCCTTCCTGTTTGCATTATTTTGAGAATTTATATGACTGTATAGTTTATCGAATATAGTTTTCTTTTTAGAGTTTTTTTTTAATCTAAAATATTTTTTTTTCTGTGGAAATCTTCACTATATTTAAATCAAAATTTCCTAAAATAAATCAATCTACTATTTCTTGATATTTTTATGTTCAAGTTGTTCAATGGTTTTCTAATAAAAACATAGTTTAGTGTTTGATCTTTCATCTAAATTTAATTTAAAACAGTAATATGTTTTCAATAGATAAAATATAAAATAACATAAAATGATTAAACTCAGCACATTAATATTATAAATTTTGTAATTGTAGTTTTACATCGATCCTACTTGTGAATCTTCTGTAACTGCTTGGTTTCCTAAATCTGGAAATGATTCTTTGTCTTTATGTTTTGTTTGTTCCTGTGCAGGTATCTTAATCAACAAATTTGATCCTCATTTCCCAAGTCTATAGCTATTCTTTCATCACTCTTCTTTTGTTCTCTCCTCTTTTCTTGATGTTGTTCTTCTCTTAATTTTCTTACTGCTATATGATGGAAGACATAATTTGTTTACTATTTTCCCTCTCTTCCTGTACGCGCCTTCACCTCCTCACTTGCGTATGAGAGAGAGTTTACCTATCCTTTATTATCTTCCCACGTGCATTCTTCACAAGTCCTCCTCTTCCATTTCTCCCTACGTACTTCCCTAACATACAACAAAAACTCCCTTCTTCCTTCCCTCTGCCTGTGCGCATCTCCTCTCTTCACACGCGCCAAATGGAGAGAGAGGTTTCTTCTCTTTTATGTTGGCCACTTGGACTATTCAAACCTACTTCTCATGCATACCTCCCTCCTCCTATTCACCTACTAGCTACTCCCTTCCATCTACGCATTTCTAAGACCTCTCTCCCTCCTTCCATGCACACTTGGGAGACATCAGAGTTCAGGTAAAATCAATTTTTGTTTCTGTTTGCATGCTTCTCCTGGCCGCACATGGGGTATGAAGAGAAATGAAAATATAAAAAACCAAGTCAAAATAAAAACTCAAGGCTCCTCTGCTCTGGTCGAGCATGGATGATTCCCCTCCAACAAAGATAAGAAATTCAATATGTATTTTCGGGCTAAGACTCTGAAAACGAATTTTCTTCTCGTGTTGTTTTTTTTTCTTTTTTCCTCTCCCCATATCATGAATAAATGGTGGAGTTCTTAATTGAATTCAATCCCCAAAATCAGTGCTTGATCTCCAACAATATTGCCAAACCCTCAGTTCTAATCTCATATTGCATGCAAAATTTATTAAAAGGTAACTGTTTTCAAATTGATAACTGTTGTTTCAATTCCAATTTTGAATTTCAACTTTTGAACGTATTGTTTTTTTCTATTCAATTTCAATTGTGAACATAATTCATTTATTTTTAATTTGCATTTAAACATATATTTCCTCTCTTATTTTTCAAATGAGAAAATAACAATTAAATCAATAACAAAAATGTTTTACATTTTGTTCATTTTCACAATTAGAAATTTATTCCAATAATTTAAAATAAAACACATTATTATTTTCAACTAATAATAAAATATTACACAAAGAATTAACTCTTTGAATAAAAATCAATTTCCTCATAGCAATAATCAAATTTCTATTTAAAACAATATATTCTTTTTCACATAAATTTAAGCAATCAAAACTAACTTATTTTAAATTTGCAAGCATAATCATCAAAAAAATACATTAATATAATAGCTAAGTGTGTGTATGAGATTCCATCATCCTCATAAATGTTTAATGGCTAAAATGACTCTACTTGATGAATGTTCTTGCCTTCATTCTCGTTCACCTGTTCCTGCGTTAACTTGCACTCGATTTCTCATGAGCAATGACAATCCCTGAATTTCATAATAATGAATTCAAAAATAATTTCATTTGCATTTAAATTTCAATTTCAATTTCAATCTGAATTTTAATAATCACCTAACATAAACATGCAAATCTGAAGATTTATATTTACAATTAAGGAATTATAAAAATCAGTATGTGACATACTTCCACTCTTGGAAGAAACATCATCTTGATGTCTTATTAATCAATCAATAAACATAGTATCTCAATCACAATGAAATAATAACTAAGATCATAGCTCTCAAAACATAAGCATAAGAAATTCATTGTAGAATCCACGCTATCCAAGTTCACAACATGCGAATCATTAACTAGAGTATCAAGTATCTCATGCATTAAGAAAATACTAATCTAAGAAAGAAAATGAGGAAAATGGCAGTCAATCATCACAAAATCCTCTCGTGTAGCACTATCCTTAGTATACTAGTCCCACTAGACCTTGTACTGAGTACTATCCCAGTTAATGCTAGTCTATAAGCAACTGGATTCATGACTTCCAGTACATCAAAGGGTCCCACAAATCTTACAGACAACTTTGATGATTTCCCCAAAATACATAAGATTTAAAAAAATTCATCCTATTAGTAATCTTGTCCTTTCTAGACCTTGCGTCAAGTGTCCTTACTATCACATTGGGAAATTTTGTATGCTTCACACATACTTACTTTCCCAAAGAGCTTTATTCCATAAATACATCTAATACCTAATAATAACGCTACTTAGTGATCGAAATTCATTGGTGAATGAATTTATCCTTAGTATAACCCAAATGGAAGAGTAATTTTGATGTATTGTATGCTACATCGTGGGTCCAATCCTTTTCCTTTGTACTTACACTTTTAGACAACTCATAAACCGAGTCCATCCGCCACTTACACATTCATTACTCTTACCAAAAAGTACTTTCTGTTGATTGCTTGTCTATCTCGAGCATAACCTCGCTCCTAGACACTTATCAATCTTGATACTGATCCACACTTAAGTTTTGTTATTAATTAAGTTTATGCAATCACTTCTTTCTATTATTCCTTTTGACATTTATCAAGTCTATGATTATATCCAAGCCTTTTTCAGCTTTAATAAAGTTTTTTTTCTTTCCATATAATTGTCCAAATGTCAATTTTAGAAGTTTACAAATCATTCAAGATTTAGTCCACCATTTTACTTATTTGATTAAAATAATATATTGCACATTTATTCAAATGAATGTCTCATGGTATGATATTGGTTTACACAACCCTATCATTATTTGCTAAACTGAAATAAATTTTCAGATTTACTAAGCAACTACTTACCCACAATATATTATTGAGGATGAAAATCCTACAAGTCGAGTTTCCAAATAAAAATATTGGTTCCTTTGGTGAGTCTATTCACCAAAACATTATGTTATTCTACTAACATCGACATATCATTTTGTCTTGTGTTCTACCATTTTCCTTCTAAACTATCAAGAGAGTTACATGTCCTACCAATGCTGACTTTCGGTCTTCATTTCCTGAAATACTAGACATTACCTTGGTACATTCCATGCAGCTTATTATTCTATATTCTTCTAGATAATAGTGGATCCTTATCCGACAATTCCTTTTGTCAATTTGATGTCCTAACCCTGACATTATTTTCGTCGTTCCATTCTCAAATCTTCCAAATTTTGGACATAGAGGTTCTTTTATATCTAACAATAGTCTATCCTTTGACTAAGTGATAACATATTTTAATCTTACACCATTATTAATATTCATGTAAATGGTTATAGGTTTTGCGGAGATAATTCCCATTTATCTAAGGAATTCCATACGTTGGATTTTCTTTTGTCCTTGGATTATTTTCAAAGATGCAATTCATCTCTTAACTCAATCTAATTTCTCTAATTTAATTCGGTACTAATTTTGAGTATTAAACCTCTTTCTATCACGTTAATCTCTAGATAATAAAAAATTTAATTGCATATATAATCATCAAGCATTAACATTCAACTCCATGATTTCTTAATTATATAGGAGAGCCTCAACTTCAATATTTCATCTTGAGCACAAGTAACAGTTTTGATGTTCTTCTCCGTAAGGTTTTCAACATTTCTTGCTAAGTGAAAATCCTATGATATTCTATCATGACAATATATGCTTCTTTTTTAGAGTATTTCTATTTTAATATAAGAGCTTCTTAAAGTAAAATCTTGTCAATAATACGACTTCCTTTAACTTACTAGGCATCCCTCCTATGTTTCTATCCATACAGAGTTTCATTAATTCCAATGATATTCAATCGCATGGGCAAATCTTAAACCCCATAATCCCTTCCAATTCTCAAGATCAAATCCTTAATTATTGACTATTCTGATTGTTTATACATTTCTCCTCTTTATGTGGCTATAGTCAAGACCCATTGTCCAACTCATTCAAGTTTAATCCCTACTTATAGGTGTTAAATAGTCATTCTAATACGTAATCCAACTTAATAGGTTTTAGTATCATCATGAGATCTCTCTCTTTATTGAATGAACTTCTTGTCCCAATTAGGTTATCCTTACCCAAGGTTTCATTCAAGGGTATGTGCGGGATCATGGTAGGCCAAAAAGTGGTGATATGTAAGTGATATGATGGCCCATGTGGCTAACGACTTTTTTTACACCCAAAATTGATGAAACGAAAAGGGTTTTTCAAGGAGATTCTTAGCTTTCCCCCAATATAAATTATGATTTACTTTGAATTTAATAAATAATTATTATTCATTTTCTATTTAAATTATGACTAAAGTCTTGATTGATAGGTTGATTGAAAAAAATATTTAGCTTTCAAACAGTATCACATTTTTTGGATCCGAAACATGTGTCACATTCTATGTTTTGCATACTACAAGATTAAAAAAAAAGAATTGAATTTCATGAAGTTTTGACCAAGTTAAGGTGGTCAGACACACGATTATTTATATTTTTGAAAAGTTGTAATAAGAAAATCATAATTAATTATTTACTTTGAAAAAAATTTAAAAAAAAATATGGATCACATCGAGACATGAGCCCTCTACTTATATATAAAATTTTATAAAAAAATATTATCATTTTATTGTTGTTAGGGTGGTCAGACAGACACCTACTTCTTATTTTTCCATGAAATTTATGTACTATTGCATTGAAATATCAAATTTTCACCAAATAAATTTATTTATTTTTTAAATAAACCTAGTAGTTTAGAAACTAAATTCAACTTTTTGCAGATTCTATTGTTACATATTTTTGAAATAATATAGTTAACTTATTCAAAATTTTACATCAAGTTGCCTAACTTTTATTTTTGTTAATTTTATTGCCACTTAAGGGCTTATTTTTTCCATGATGATGTTGCACATACCCTCAAGAGTAATGTAGTGATTTAATCATTCTCATTAAGATATTTTGGTGTGATTCACATAAAGTCACATCTTACTTTATTTTTCACTTCATCTTAATAGATTAAATAGCCAACCTTTTTCTCGTCCATAGGTTTCTTAGCATAGTGAGCTTCAATATCAAGTTGCTTCATGACATGGATATATTTCATATCAAAATAAAATCATTTTTTAAATTGTCTATATAAAGTATATAGGAGTATAGAGACACTTTCTTCCAATCACGAGTCTCTTATATCTTTTCTTGTCAATCCCATAGACAATGATCTTCCTTATCATGATCAAGTTATTTGCCTATCCTTTTCTAAGGCATTGATAATAATATCCTTGATATTTAGATCAAATAATCAAAAGGTATAAAGATCATAGTTCTTAACCTTTCCATTTGTCATTTTTCCCTTGTGGTCATTAAATGTATGACTTAATTGTCCTTATGACTTGCAAAGAAGTCATAACCAAGTTTCATTTGGTGGGGTACTTAGCTTGAGTCAATTCACTCTATTTCTTGCCCCCCCCCCTTAGTGTTTCCGCAACTTTCATTTTTCTTACATTGAAATTTTTAGTAATTTACTCACTTCCTTGGAAAGGGTTGTCATTCCTTATTGTTTACCTTTCATTGCCATCTTCTTTCTAATATGATTTTCCATACTCACTAACCTCTTTTGTTTATGTACTTCTCACCTCAGAGTGTTGCTTTCCTTGCAACTTCTAGTGTCCTGACATATAAAGCCATGTTGCATTCCTTTTCCCTTTTTGAAACCATTATTCATAAGTTGTTTGATTCAAAAAACTTCAATAACCTAAATAATTTTGGTTGGAGGAACCTTACTCATATCATTGATTGTTTCTTCTGACCGTTCTGGTCTTTTCTCAATTCCTTAGTACCAACTCTTTTCTAACAAGATATTTATCTTAGCACAAAATTTTAATTCATGAGTTCCCCAACCCTTGAAGATACTTCCTTTGTTCATATCCTTCTTTTGAAAAATCTAAAATTATGTTGACTTCGCATAAGTAGATTTGTAGTGTTTACACTAATCCAAGAGTTCCTGACTCTTTTACAATTGTAGGTTTCTACAATTCAATTTATCTCATTCCTACTCATTCTCATTTTCTTAGAGTCATGTATGTATAGGTTATTCTTTCTAACCTTCCTACATAACTTGATTGCATAAAATTCCGCAATCCTAGGTTTTATCATAAGTTGTTGGTTTAGGAATTATGATTCCAGGGACGAATCTTTAACTAGCCCCAATTTACACAATTACAAATTCTTACATCTTCCTTTTCACTTCCTTAAGTTATTTTCTCTTTCCATTCTGACACAAGAACTTTTCAACCTTTATCTTTTGATAAGGTTTACGCATTATTGAATATGAGCTTATAGGTTGCTATGCAGAACTTGGTAGCTCTGATACCAAATGTAAAGTGCGGAATTATTTAATTCTAAGAATCAAAAACACTTTAAATAATCTCATTTATATTCAAAAGAAAGTCGACACTTCATTCATTGGACATCATAAAATCCATTCGATTGCAAAACAACGAGTTAAAGTCGATAAATAGATTCCTAATATTTCCAGTTAAATACATAGACATGTCATATTACACGACATTGATAAAAGTACAAAAGAAGTTGTAATATAACTTTACAATTGGAGACTTAGGCATTATGTCAGCTTAAGCTCTACATTACATAATTGAAGAATACATTAATACATAAATGAAGATGACATCCTTTGATCTTCAATCCAATAGAATATCTTCAATAATGAAGATGAGAACAGGATCAGGTGCTTTTTCTTCCCAACCTTGAATCTTATGCTTCCCCGGAATTTCTTAGTCATTCAAATAATACCCGACCCTACATGAATCGCTTAGCAAAAAGAAGTTGACAAGCAGGATGCAATCTGGTGCGACCCTATTATAACTAGTAATACCACAAGCATTTTCATTTTTCTAATTCATTTAAGAAACAAGCAAGTTTGATACTAGGATATGGTAGAAAGTTCATTCATTCCATCTATTTCAATGGTCATTAAGTTACTTGGCCAAGTAAAATGTCATGCATGACAAATAAAAGTAGTTTTGGAAAAGAAAAACTATAGTCTCTTAAAGCCCATATTCGGCACCCATCTCAGAAGGTAACATTCCAAACACATGTCATGCACATTCAATTATCAAGCATGCATGGATCCATTCAAAATAAAAAATAATCTTTCTCAAATACATGAAATGCACTTTCATTTTTCAAGCAAACATGGTTTTTAATACAATAATTTCACAGTTTTTAATTCACAAATAACATTATGTTCAGATTTTAAAATAAAATAAAGAAGGTGTATCTCAAGTATATAACTAAGTACATATAAAACAAGAATTAAATGAGAACACATTCTTTCGGTTCATTTACTCAAGAAATTCAATCACAATTCCATATAATCCTCTTCTAATTTGTTTAATTTTCAAGTAATTATATTAAAAAAATTATTTCCTTTTATTTTCTGATTTTAATATTTCCCTTTAAAATAATATCTTTTCGAAACATAAACACCTCATATTTACACTTCGATTTCCTAACAATTTAATATCAATCCTAAAGAATTGTCAAATTTCACTCAAGTCTTTCAAGCAGATTTAATACACAAAATTATTTAATTCTTTCATTCTGAATAATAATAAACAATTTAATTTAAATCAAAATAACTATCCTTCATGTCTGCATTATTTTGAGAATTTATCTCACTATACAGTTTATCAAATATAGTTTTCTTTTTAGAGTTTTTTTTTAATCTAAAACATGTTGTTTTCTATGGAAATCTTCACTATATTTAAATCAAAATTTCCTAAAATAAATAAATCTACTGTTTCTTGATATTTTTCTGTTCAAGTTGTTCAATGGTTTTCTTATAAAAACACATTTTAGTGTTTGATCTTTCATCTAAATTGAATTTAAAACAGTAATATTTTTTCAATAGATAAAATAAAAAATAATAGAAAATGATTAAACTCAGCATATTAATATTATAAATTTGGTAATTGTAGTTTTTCATTGATCCTACTTCTGAATCTTTTGTAACTACTTGGTTTCCTAAATCTGAAAATGATTCTTTGTCTTTTTGTTCTGTTTGTGCATGTGCATGTATCTTAATCAGTAATTTTTTATCCCCATTTCCCAAGTCTACAACTGTTCTTTCTTCACTCTTCTTTTGTTCTCTCCTTTTTCTTCCTATTTTTCTTCTCTTAATTTTCTTACTCCTATCCTACATGCTCCTTCACCTCCTCACTTGTGTATGAGGGAGAGTTTCCCTGTCATTTATTATCTTTCCACGCTCCTTCTACACCAGTCCTCCTCTTTCCTTCCTTTCAACGCACCCTCTTTCCTTTCTCCATGTGTATTACTTCCGTAATATTCAACAAAAACTCCCTTCTTGCTTCCCTCTCCCAGTGTGCATCTCCTCTCTTCACACGTGCCAAATGGAGAGAGAGATTTATTCTCTTTTGTACTGGCCACCTGGACTCTTCTAGCCTACTTCCCATTCATACCTCCCTCCTCCTCTTCACTTGGTAGCTTCTCCCTTCCATCCGCACATTTCTAAGATCTATCTGCATCCTTCCATGTGCACTTGGGAGACATCAGAGTTCAGGTAAAATCAATTGTTGTTTCTGTTTGCATGCTTCTCCTGGTCGCGCATGGAGTATGAGGAGAAATGAGAATATAAGAAACCAAGTCAAAATAAAAACTCAAGGCTCCTTTGCTCTAGCCGCACATGGATGATTCCCCTCCAACAAAGATAGGAAATTCAATATGTATTTTCTGCCCAACACTCCCAAAACAAATTTTCTTCTCCTATTTTATTTTTTTTCCTCTCTCCCCATATCATGCATAAATGGTGGAGTTCTTAATTGAATTCAATCCCCAAAATCAGTGCTTGATCTCTAGCAATGTTTCCAAACTCTCAGTTCTAATCTTAGATTGCATGCAAAATTTATTGAAAGGTATCTGTTTTCAAATTGATAACTATTGTTTCAATTCCAATTTTGACTTTCAACTTTGAACATTTTTTTTTTTTCTATTCAATTTCAATTATGAACATAATTTATTTATTTCTAATTTCCATTTAAACATATATTTCCTCTCTCATTTTTCAAATGAGAAAATAACATTTAAATCAATAACACAATTTTTTTACGTTTTGTTCATTTTCACAATTAGAAATTTATTCCAATAATTTAAAATGAAACACATTATTATTTTTAACTAATAATAAAATATTACAGAAATAAGTAATTCTTTGAATAAAAATCAATTTCCTCACAACAAAAATCAAATTTCTATTTAAAACAATATATTCTTTTTCACATAAATTTAAGCAATCAAAACTAACTTGTTTTAAATTGGCAAGAATAATCATCACAAAAATACATTAAAATAATAACTAAGTGTGTGTGTGTGAGATTCCATCATCCTCATAAACTTCTAATGGCTAAAACGACTCTACTTGATCAATTTTCTCACCTTCATTCTCGTTGACCTGTTCCTGCATTCACTTGCACTCAATTTCTCATCAGCAATGACAATCCCCGAATTTCAGAATAATTAATTCAAAGATCATTTCATTTGCATTTAGATTTCAATTTCAATTTCAATCTCAATTTAAATAATCACCTAACATAAACATGCAAATCTGAAGATTTATATTTGTAATTAAGGAATTATAAAAATCAGTATGTGATAGTATGTAGTTCTCTTGTGCTTAACGAGGATCTTTAGAATCCAAATCATTTCAATGACATTAGGTTGTCTAAAATATTGCCTCCACACTTCAATTTGGAATCATAAAATTGACAAACCTTGCGAGTGTGAAATAAATGTATTGTGTGTGCTCCCACAAAATGCGTTAGGTGGTCGAACTAGAAATACACTTCTTCACTTTTGTCTATCCATAGAGGGCCTACCTGTTGGGAAAAAGTAATCATCCCAGGGAATGACCCAACTGGTAACATGATAAAGCCAAGCGACTTCAAACCGATATATAAGTGTGGCTACTCGAGGAAAGTTTGAGTATCAGGAGCATGATTCTGATAAGAAGGGAAACAATGGTCTTTTGCTGCATGGGTGATCCCCCACGAATGGAATGCCCACATTAAAACCCCTTGTTTAGAAAGGAAAAAATCCTAAACTATTTATTGGTGCAAGAACGGTCATTCTGAAGCCACCCCACATTCTTACGATGTTTAGTAGAGATGAGAAGTATGCCATGGTATTTTCATGGGTGTTGATGCTTGGTTGACTCGAGATGGGAGTGCACTATAAGGGGGAGCCTGTGTGGTCAAGCATCTAATCATCTGCTGAGAGTAAGCGTAGCTGGATTCATCAAAGTGAGAACCCAACAAATATTGTCTCTTCATCCTAGGATTGTGCATATTCTTGGAATCGAAAACACTTTGATTGGATTCTAAACATTGGAAAAACAAAAATTCAACATGATCATAAAATTTCAAACCCTTTAGCAGAAGCAAATACCTTTGAAAAATTCAAGTTCTCATGCTTTCCCTAGGGATTTCATCCATAGAGGGTTCTAAGTATTTGGACTTAATCATAATTTTCTCTCTAAAGTCAACATAGGAAACTATGCCCTTGAATCCTTGAATTCCACATAATAGATTTTCTGAGATGAAAAGGAATTGAGACACAGACATTCAGTTTGAAAAACTAAGTAAGAAGTGGATGTGGTAAAAGAAATTCATTAATCAAGATTAACTCCAATTGAACCCCACACAGTGCTTGGTATCTTTTGGTCATATGGTTTTCCATGCAAACATAGGTCTTTTGGTTTGAACTACTCTTAGAGAAAAGCATTTTCTTCACTACCTTGGTAATGTAAACGAAGTCCTCTTAGGGTCATCTAGGATCGAGTGAATCACGTCATCCATCCTGAATATTTATCATCTCCATCCCCCAAAAAACTTTAGATCTTTGGAAACATCATTATCTAAACTTGGGTACATCGTTAAAACAAATCAAAATCATCTTGTTTAGTTAGGAGTGTGAGAATGCATCATTTCTCATACCTCTAGTTAAATTCACATCTCTTTGAACAAGTTCATCCTAAGGTCACATCCAACATCTTAGGGTTTAGAAGTTCATTATCCAAATCAAACCAATCAAAATCAAAACCTAAGTCTATCATTGATCCAAAATTCCTAAAAGTTCAACACCCAGGTCACTCACCCTTTCATCTTTCAGCGCATCATTGGTCCTAAATCCCTTAGAGATCAACAAGGTCAAAACAAAATAAAACATGGAATATAAACTTGATTCATAAATCATGAGTAATCCAAGTCAACCAAACTATCAAGGCCTTACAATACCAATTGATTGTGAAAAATCGCATTTGTATAAACCATACATGGGATCATTATCTCCTACAAATTTCAATGATACAAAAAATGTGAATTTTCCCAATCTAAATTTTGGAATACAAAATATCAATGATACAATAAATGTGAGTATTCCCAATATGAATTTTGGAGCACCTTTCCCTATGGTAGATTTGAATGAAATTCAAAACCTACAAATCTATCAATCAAACGGTAAATGCATGAGTCTTCCAAACAACATTATACCACCAAATCCATACATGCCAAATGTGACTGTACTAAATCCAAGCTTACCAAACATAAACATATCAAATCCATACTTGGTAAAATTTTGGATGGATATGTTTGCAAAGCCCACCAATGTTCAAAATCTAGGAAATATGTTGACAACTCCATGTATTGATCCAATTCAAGGTAACTCCATGCAAAATCAAAGTTACCTAAATCCAAGCTTGATGTGTTTCCCAATCAAAAAAATGTTCAATATCAACCAATAATGCCAAATCTAAAGATCATACCAAATCAGAACATCATTCAAAATCAATCCATCCATGATTCCATGCAAACACCACAAGTATACATGCCAAATATGCTTTCTCAACAACCAAATCAATGATATCAAGAATTTCAAGATCAAATCTTGCGAAATAAAATTGCGACACTTAAGAAACTCATTGATTCATATCACCAAGAGACAGCTTGATGAGGGTGCAACCCGAGACACAAAAAATCACATAGAAAACAAGAGATTCTTATTATTTTCAAAGTATGAAATTCTTACATGTAGAGGATCTCAAATCCTTGAGTTCTGCAATACATGGAAATTACAGAAAGTTTCAAAAATACCCTTCTTTGCAACATGCGATTTTCTTTCCCCAAAAAATCACTCACAGAAATCAGAAACTACCCATAAATAGCCCCCATTCTCCGTTTGGAGTCAAAAACAACATTCTAATTATGCACCAACTTCCAGAAGCCCTAACTTAAGATCTGACTGTCAAATCTTCAATCATAATAGCTTTTCGGAAAGCTCTTGCGAAAATGAAGTGCCAAAAAGTGGGGCCTAAAGGCTAACCAATTTCGTTTTCCGCCAATTTTCAGGCCCATCCGAAGCCTTTAAGTACCTCAAAATTAGCTTTGAAGATTTTATAAGGCAAAAAGAAGAAACTGAAACTTGAATAACTTTTGAACCGAGAATGATCTTGATCTGATTCTTTCGCCAAAGTGTTTATTTTAATGTCCTGAAGCTTCCCATAAATTTTTGTCTCCTCACGCCTTCAAATCCATACCTGCTAAAAATAGCAGTTAAGTAGAAAAAGAAGAAAAGCAGTTCTGAAAGTTGTGACTTCTTCGACGAAAAGGGTATCCAGAAATGCAAAAACATCTACAAAAAGCTAAATGAAAGCAAATATATTTTTGGGTGATGTAGGATTGCCCTTACACCACTGGATGCTCCTGCATCATAGCTCCACCCCAAAATCAATACACTCATCCATTGGTTGAACCATGTCATCAAAGCATTGAGTTTTCTCCACAACCATATCAAGAACAATATCTCCAATATCAAGAGGTTGGATATCAAAAACATCAACAAAAAACCCAATCACCCCATATCTAAGGCCAGTCATCACATCTCAAAGATCAATCAAAACTACCCATCAATGAGCACCTTGAAGATGTCTCCATCTCCTATGATGATCAAATCAACATATATCAAGGGTCACTTTTCAATCATGGTCAAAACCCACCAAAAATACCCAACAATGATCCAATTCAAGAAATGTTAACATCATTTGATATTATGGTTGAAAAAATTAACAATATCTCCACCATAACTACTGAGGACAAAGATCAAAATCAATCCATCAATGAGAATTGTGAAGATATGTCGACCCCATCCAATGATCAAATCAACATTCATCAAGAGCCATGGTTTAGTGATCTATTTCAAGATGTGTTAAAACCATTTGATCCTATTGACATAATCCACTATCCAGCCACCAATGATCATGTTGAAAATGTATCTACATCACCTAATGAGTAAGAGGACATATCTCAAGAACTTATTCCAAAGCATGATCAAAACCTTTCACCAAAGTCTAGTAATGGTCCTTCCTAAGATATATTGACATCCTTTGAGCTCATGGATATTGAGCCAATTCCCATGCCCAATGACGATTTCCAAGAACCCTTTACAAGCAATCCACCCTTTGAAATCAGCCCATGTCAAGAACTTGATCCAAAGCACGACAAAATTAATTATGAAATCACTCAAGATCAAGAATTCATATCTCTAAGATACTACAATGATCTAATGGACACTCTCCTATCTATACAAGACGTCATAAAATATGTTCATATCTGTATAGCACATACCCCTTCATCTACCTGTGAGATGCTTTCTTTGGATGGACAGGTAGATGACCTTCATTCAAAAAAATAGTATCATACTCTTCATATCATTACCAAGGAACAAGAGTCTCCTACTCTTAACATTTTTACACATGATCAATATATAGAAACATCTAGAGACATATCAAAAATGGATCACGAAGAAGGCTTCTACAAAAGTTGTGAATAAAAAATATCCTGTGGAGACATATCAGAAATAGATAATGAAAAAGGCTTCTGCATAAGTTGTGAATTAGAAACATCCTATGAAATGAATCATGAGGAAGACTTCTATGTGGATAGTGAATCATCAACACCTCTTGAAGAAGCATTAAAATTTGATATCTCACAAGATGAAGCCAAAGAGATCAATCAAGAATTTATCCCACTTATGGAGGATCCTAACACTTATAAACATGGATCACTTAGATTTTTTAAGGAAAGCTATTTCATCAATGAAGAAGCTATCACCTTTGAAGATCCAGCACAGAGCAGAGAAGGAGTAGAACCTTGTTTCCAAGATAAATCATATCCTATTGCAAATAAAATATTTCCACAGATGAATTATCAAGGGAGAGGATTAGGCCTACATGAATAGGGTATCTTGGAACCAGTGTAGATTATTGGCAATCCTAAGCATTAGGGTCTTGGTTATTCGATAATTAAGGGATCTAAACATATCAGTGATACCTGTATAAAATTGGGGGAGACTTTGTCTCAAGCAAACGTCAACATAGGGAGCATGAAGAATCTTTATGATGAAATCAATCCCAATACTACAACCTACCATGTCACAAATCTTCATCCACCCATCACCCCATCCACGAATTGGGACCAACATTAAAAGAAAGATTTGAATGAAATACTGAAAAATGTCATCAAATAAAAATAAGTAGTGAAGCATGAAGGACAAAACAAATACAAGTAGATACCAAAGAATATAAAGAAATATTATCCCTATCAAATTCCCTTAGTCAAAGAAAGTATGGGGAAAAATAAAAAGGGTCAAGTATCCATCAAAGATGTCCACAAAGGAATAAGTAGGATTTCCAAGTGACGTACAAAGTATATCAAGCAGTTGGTCCTAATTTCATGCACACTTCTATATCCATCCATCATCGCTCATCTTCCCAAGTTTGGAGAGTCAAAGGTTCCAAACTATCAACCAATCCATCTTTTATTCCTAAACACACCCCACCATCCATGCCTCCATGCATGATACACAATTCTAACATTGACCATGTGTTGGAAATGAACCTTCATCATAAGGATTTAGAAGGCACTTTATCGCGATGTGCACACAAAGACAAAGTTAACCTTGGTATCAACAAAGAAAATCAAGAATCTCAAAACTTGCATTCAAGTGCATGTATCTTGACAAAGCACCTTCTTCACATAGGATACCAATGGAACATTATGAAAAAAGCATCTACATTGAAAAAACTAGGTGGTTCAATAATATGAGCTTAAATATTTTACAAAAAAAAATTCAAAAAAAAAAATTCAAAAATAATCATGAAAATAGTAAAGATAAAAAATCATCCTCTAACGAAAACCACTTTGGTGGAACTTTGGATAGGTACCATGATGAAAACCTAGCAATCAGGCTTCATGTGTAGAATCGAGCATCTACGTGTTCCACTTCAAGTGAAAGAATCTTAACACATTCATAATAAAGCCAACATTCCCTCCATCTAATCCATAATAAATGCATTCATCCATGAACCATTTATCCAACCCATTGCCATCTATCTACCTTATGTTGATCTTGATAAAAATTTGGTGCACACTTTACACTTGCTTATGGTAAACATCTTGACATGGGCCATTTTCATTGATCCTATCCTACCCAATGTTATCTGAGCCATGAAGCACTATCCAAGTAAGCATCCTTTGTTCGAACACCTTATATTATCATAAGATAATCTTTGGCATCCTTTGTGTGCTTACCATATCCATCCATCCATCCAAGAATCCAACCATGGCCTTCCAAACATTGCTAGACATTGGGGGTAGATATTTACATCTTAATTCAAGAATAAAATCTTGATCTATCTCTTTCAACTTATGTGGTGATCCAAACATTGGTGAGCGTAAAATCAAATTGGTCAAGAATTTGTGAGCACCAATCCAAATCACTAGCCCATGGAATATTTTGACAGGAAGATATTCCATATCAAGCTTTATCTTTCATCGAAAATCAATCCAAACAATCAATATCAGTCGCATCTAATTTGCACTTCAACGTCACATCAAATCATCAATTTTTTTTCCAAATCAAGCTTCAAAATCCTGATCAATCAAAATCCAACCAATACATCATCTTCTCAGTATATCCTTCCCAATCCTCATGTTGCTTAACACTATCCTGGCATTGTTGTGTATCCTAAACAATGTTATCATCATCAATCCATGAATCTAATCAATCAACCCTAGCTTGGTTTTAAAAAAAATCCAAAAATAGAGCACTGATATCATCACATACCCATATCCAAATCGTCAAAATCATGTGAAAATCCAAAAGCATTCCAAAACATGTCAAAATCCCAAAAACAAGTCAAAAAGGTAAAAAAAATTGAAAAACATAGCATCCAAACTACGTCGTATCTGAGCTTAAACATAGGGAAGACCATCATTGATGAGCCCCAGAGACACAAAATCTAAAAACATTCATAAAATCTCATAAAACCCAAAAAAATCACAAAATTTGAAAATCAAAATATTTGAATAAAAATATCAAAATCCCAAAAATAACCTCAAAATATTTCAAAACACAAAAAACATCCAAATACTCAAAAAAACCCAGAAGGGTGAATTTGTCTGATCTCACTTTCACCCACAATAGTCATCATTCATAATAAATCATCGTCGCTTTCATCCTTTAGTAAGACAATTGAAAGCTAGTGTAGCAAGTTTAAAAGTGAAAGCTCAATCGTCAAAGTCTCAAGCCTAGGTCAGTAAGTAATCAAGTTGGTAAACTCTTGGTATCAATATCTTATCATCCAGTCAATCTCATCATAACTTGATCACAACATGTCTTAGGCTGCATCCTTCCTACAATGGACATCAACATCACGCATCACTGTAGTTTAGTCTTGGCTAGCGGTACGAAGAAAATTAGCTTGTTTATTTACTTTATCTTGGTCTTTTTTGACTTATCTTATTTTGCGCTCATTCCAAGGACCTCTCGATGATGCCTAATCAAAAGGTTTAGCGAGAAAGGAATGGGGTGATGATCATTACAATTTTTATGTGCTCTGCTTGGTGGATATTCTTGTAAAATAACTTGGTCATGCATGCTTTGTTTGGTTTTTAGGGAAGTTTTTTTAGATATCTTGTTGACCACATAAAAAGGCTTTCTTTTCTATGTTTTGGTCCAAGATATTTAGAATATTTGAACTGTATTTTGAATAAGTTTTTGTATGTCAGGTGTGAACAGGAGTATTCCTATCTGATTGTCAAGTCAAAGTCCATCACACTAAGTGCAACACCATCCTAGTTCTTTATACCTTGGTGCATTATACCTATGTGTGTTATCAAACATAAGGAAATTTATGCTCTTTATCTCTCCCATCCCTAGATACGCAATACATCATCATTCATTGTCATATCTAATAAAGTATCAATAACTCATGGAATTGTTGGACTTTTTCATATCCTTAGATTCAAGGGTTGATCCCTCTCATTCTTTTATCCTCTTTCACGCTAACATAGTATCATTTCATCAATGCATTCATCCTACATCCGCACTCTAATCCTACATAATCACGTCATATCATTATAGGATAGCATCATCCATCTCATCCATCTCACATGCATTGCGTCATCATTTAAGTTGTTTAGGATAATATAGATTTGGTATTCTAAGCATCTTACAAACATCTCATTTGCATCATCATTATCATATAGATATGTTAGTTTAAGCATCGATACATTCATCTTGAACTTCTGTTTCATGATATCGATTCTCAAATTGAACTTTTTGCTCGATCTCTTGAGGGAGAAATGTACCAACATACTTCTTTCCACTTGGGCATCCGATTTTATTTTTATTTTTTTTTAAATTTCGATCTAGGCGGAATCATTCTTTGAATCAATACAACATATACATTTCTTCAAAGAGGGGAAACATGTAGGCACGTAAAATATGCATGCACCTAATCTAGAATCACTAAGTCAATTTCATCTTTAATTATCCTTCTTCAAACCATTTTAGTCAAATAATGTTTATCTGATTAAACTGCATCATCTTTTCCTCTTTTAATTAAATCAATATTTATTAGATAAATCAACTTTATCTAATTAAATATATCACTATATTTAATTAAATCATATTCTTCGATGTAATTAAATAAATCAATTTTATTTAATTAATCTCGTAAAGTTCCTTCACTTAATTGAATAAATCCAAATATTTAATTAAATCTATAAATGTTCTTTATCTTCTCATTTAGTTTTAATATATCCAAATATTTAAGTTGAACGTCACAATCAACTAACCTCCATTAAAATTAATCGAATCATGATTAAAACTAATTCTAATCCATGTTGCATCCTTTAGATAATGCAACTTGCACAATAAATCGTTTATTTTGATTTATTAAATGTCCATTTTCCCTCACAAGGCATATTCCCAAGGAATATTCCCTCATTAACTTCATTTGTTTGACTTTATTTTCCAAAAAAAATTTCCTCTAAATCTCTCAACCATATGCATTTAATGCTAGTTTTCAAATTTCAAACTCACCTAATAAGAATTTACTTTCACAATGACCAAATTGTGCTCATCGTTCATCCTCACATCTTGACAAGTGGCATTTGGCCATTGGTAGAGGATTGATCCCACATTCATCCACTTTTCCTCTTCTTCTCTCAATCTCATCTATAAATTCAAGGCTTTTCTTCTCATTTTTCATCCACAATTTTAGCATCTTTTCTATACACACATTCATCTTGCAAAATCTTCATCACAATAACTGAAGATTATCAAAAGGTGTTGTGAAAGGGCTCTCTTTTCACATCAAAAGAGCACCAATCCCTGTATGGGATTGAAATTTGGTCCATTTTAGATAATTTTGTATGTTTGTATACTTTATTTTTGTGCTTTTTATCATGTTTCCTTGTCTTAAAATGTGATTAATAGTTTCATAGAGAGCTCGATTATTGTTTTTTATAACTTGGCTAATTCTCTTTTGTGTTGATCATGTTAGCATAGGCAAAAATTTGGCTCACAATTTTAATGATGTAATATTTCAATCTAAGAAACCCTACAACATTACAAATGAATGTAAGTGGAGTGCAAATGGAATGCAAACCTTGAATCTAAAGATAGAGAGACAATGGAAGATGGAATGACTTTGAAAAAAAGTATTTAGGTGTGATTTGGTGGCTAGTTGCACCTCCTCAACCTAGATTTCTCCATCATTCTCCATAGGAATCCATGTTCAATCATTTGCAATGTGAGATCTTAAGTGAGAAGTGAGCTTGAAGACTTGCAAAACCCTAGTTTGTTGCCCTAAGCTTCAACTTTGTTATAGAAAGAGAGATGAATCTTCTTGTTGAAGATGTTCAACACTTGGTTCTTGAAATTTCTTGTGAAAAATCACCAAAAATCTTTGGAAATGACCTAAAAACATGTATTTATAAGAAAAAATATCTAATTGTTGGTTATTCTGACCTAAGAGGTTGACACCGATCAAGAATTTTTAGCAAGTCAAACATTTTGCTGCCCTAAGCTTCAACTTTTCTATAGAAAGAGAGATGAATCTTCTTGTTGAAGATGTTCAATACTTGATTCTTGAAATTCCTTGTGAAAAGTGACCAAAACTCCTTGAAAATGACCTAAAAACATGTATTTATAAGAAAAGTTACCTAATTGTCAATTATTTTGATCTAAGAGGTTGACACCAATCAAGAATTTTTAGCAAGTCAGACATTTTTCCTACTAAAAAATGTAAATAACCCTAAAAGGGACAGTCACCACCTTGGGCGAATCAGTCCCACTAGGGGTTCTTTAGGTGGGATTGATGATATTTGAGTGATTTTGATGTCGTTTGTCAAGACTTGTATGATTCCTTAGGTAAAATAGGCCTCAAAGTCGAAGATAATGAGTCTTAGGGGCCTATAAATGTTGTTTTAGGAAGCTGATTGATGCAAGTGTGTCTAAAGTAGGACCAAATAAGGCACATAATTTTCCTTTTCTTCAAAGGTATACAACTTTTGGTGACCCATTTATCTCCCACTTTAGTGCCCATATGACTCTATGTGCATATGTAAGCTAAAGGACTCTAAACAATGCACTTTGTTTTCATAAAAGGATACTCATTCAAAGGTGGTAGAATGAATCTCCCAGTGTAGTTATCTGCAAAACCACAACATTAGGAACCGCATCCTACAACACAAACTCGTTATTAGTCCAAAAATCCTCTTATCTAATTCTTAGAAATGAAATTTGAGGGTAGATGTATGGCCCCCCTTGATTTCGCTTTCTTTATGGAGGTGGAATCAAGCTATCACTCTAGCCACATCGAATGAGGACACACATATTGGAGGGAATTTCCAAGTACCGTGCCACATAATGATAGGTGAGTGGTGATGTTGTTGGAATTTTGTCATATATTGTCATTGATGTCACCATGTTGGTCTAGTACCGAGTACCAGTGTGCAAATCACACTCATATCATCTAATATTTCATCTGGTATCTCTAATATATTTGTCTTGATATCTCCTCAGGTAATCCGTATGATCTGAGGTTTTGGAAAAAGGCTTATAATATTTGGAAGTGTATTCATATGATCGGGTAATACGTTGGCATCAGTTCTTGAGATTGTATTTCGGCATTAAGCTAATCCTAGCCAACATGACGTTGGATAAGATATATGAGTTACTCTTAATATGAAGTTGACAAGTTATCATCTTGAAAATATATTTTGTATCGATTAGGCTGACCTAATCAATGCATGTGGATATATCGTATATATATATATAAGATGGTTAGAAGATGAAAATTCAGTCGAAGTAGCGAAGGACAAGTAATGCGAATGCAAAAAGAAGAAGAAGTGTATGTATGAGAGAAGTGTGTGAATAGTGGTTGAAGATCATAAAATACACTGAGCATCAAAGGAACTAAACCTGCACATGTGGTGTAACTCCTCAGTTCAACTCTAGTGGTTAGCCATTTGTGTTTACTTATTTCTGTACGCAGTGAGCCTCCATTTTGGATAGTAAGTCCTTGGAAGCATTGAGCTTTTGTGTATGGCAATGATCCTTTTATTACTGGTATTGATATAAATTTATACATTGTGAGTTAATTATGAGCATGGTTTTCTCCCTCATTAGGTTTTCCATGTAAAATATGGTGTTCATGTGTTGTGGAACTTAATGTTAGACTATTACTTTAATCTGTTTTGTGTTGCAATAAAGTTTCAAGTATGCGTTCAATGAGTTTTTGTGGATACTGATTCACCCCCTCTTAGTATCTAGTTTTTTCAAAAAATGTAGGGTGTGGAAATACAATTTTGACACAACAAACGACATAAAAAGAAGAGTTCTCTAGCACTCGGTATGTTGTTTTGAATGAGAAGCACACTAATCGGCCTAAAATGGTAAAAGGTCAAATATGCTTACATGAAAATGAGAAAGAGTAAAAAGGATGAAAATGATGTAAATTGTTACTTGTTCATTTACCTTTGTGTAGTGTGAGTGATGAGGAGATAGCGAAAGATGTCGAGAAAATGAGATTTTACACCTACGAGATTGGATGCATTGTGAGACCAAGCGTCATGTGATGAGCGACATCATGAGGTGAGTCGATTCGGCTACCTTTTCTTTTCAATTTTTTTAATTATGGAATAATTTATATGGAAATTTAGGTTAGTTTAGGATCTTTGAAAAAAGTTTGCAAAGTGTCCCTTTTGTTTTTGAAGTGTCCCAAAAGGGTTCTAAACTGTCTAGGGACTTATAGAAAGCACACTAGAACAACATTAGTGAAATTGGATGATGAATTAGATTAATATTGAAGATACTAGATGATTTAGAGAGCATATTTTGATGTTTTTGATAGGTACCCACTTGGTCGCGTTAACATCTAGGTGGGAGACAATTGGGATTTTGGAGACATCTAGCCCCCACTTTGTCAGTGGTAGACGTAGAGAACTTGCAAGAGGTAGGTATTTATTGGGCATACCTCATGCCCCAAATGAGGTACCATGATGGCATGTTGATGCTATTATGTGGGTGATGGAATGTTGATACATGCACCTTCCACCTTCATACTAGAGAGATGACCATCACCTTAGAGGATTTGCACCACATACTCTGAGTTCCTATTTGAGGGGAGTGAGTGCACTTCCAAAGGGAACGTACCTTTCACGAGCAGTGGGTGGATATGCAGTATTGCCCTGATAGACCGGTTCATGATGATAGGGTGTAAGGACGGATTGACCTTGCACTATTACTTTATTCACAAGAGCTAGTGGTGAGAGGGTTTATGATGAATACCTTCTTATTCATACTCCTTCCAGATGGATGAGAAACACACTTTGAGGGTGGGCTAGTGCATCTGATATAGGGGATGGAAGAGCACAGGATAGTGTATGCTTGGGGATGTTGCATCCTTGTACACATACATTAATTTGGGGTGGTTTTTATTCTGGGAGGTAGATAGTATGGTGCACTATATGCTTCTACAGCTTTTGTGCTTGGAGCATATCACGTGCACTAGGCCAACTCGCTTCCCATGTCCTACAATAGTGGGGTATCCTCCGACATTTTGCTATCCTCTTCGACAATTATGGTAGTATGGAGATTTACACTTTTGGAGAGTGAGGTTTGATGGAATAGAGGAGGACAAGAGCTTATCTGCTTGTACTACAGTGGTTAGACTATATGAGATAGAGGAGGATACTTTAGTTGGATAGGTTTCTAATTCGTCAACATGATCACATAGTACATCCCTTCTACTATGACTGAGTCATGTGACAATTTGGATAGATTCAGAGACCACCTAGGGCAGTGTCATCTTTCAAGAGGTCAATACGGAGTGCCCAAAGACTTGGTGATACAACATAGTTCACACTAGAAGATTTTGTCGAGAGTGACTCTGATTATTTTTATCATGATCAAACACCGATCTATGACGTAGATGATGCCAGTCCCATATTGGTTCATGGGGAATGGTGGAAAACATCATGACCAACTCCTCTATTTCTGATTGATGAGCCCGTAGGAGATGTAGGACCATTGTGAGATGAGGGAGATGAGAGAGGGGACAGAGCCGAGGAGACACATTATAGGGCTATAGGCATATTTACCAATATTATAGATGAGGAGTGTGATGAGGATGTAGATTTAGATTATGATGGAGAAGAGGGAGGGGAGGATGAGGATGAGGAGCCATCCCTGAGTGAGAGTGATGATGCAGTAGCTAAGGACCGATATGAGTGGGGAGATACCTCACCCATTCATATTACTAGATCCCGAGCAACAACAATATCAAGCACTAGTACACACAGTTGTGGAGAGACTAGCATGACATCCATGCCCCCTAAATAGGATGAGGTTGATATTGCTTAGCCTACCAGAGATATAGGTAATGATATGTAAATTGATGCATGTACTTTTTTATTTTGATGGATTACCTTATACATATATATATATCATGATGGGTACTAATTATTTTATGTTTTTATCTTGTAGGGCCCACAAAGGATTGGCGAGATCTTTACCATCAGGTCTCTGCAAAGATAGTGCCAAAATCTTTCAAAAAGGAGGAGATGGAATCATATTACATGCCCCCACCTATTGTGGAGCGACATCCAAAGTCACTAAGACCCTTAGTGAGTCTAAAAGCAACGTATGAGGGCTTGAGGAGACAAGTCCACTGAGCTAGGACTGCATCATAGGCACAGTAATTGTAGACTCTGACAGAGTTTGAGAGACTAGAGAGAGAGGTGAAACGACTATAGGCAAACAAGGATCAAATAGCAGGAGAGCATCAAGTGGCACTTGCACAGATGGAGGGGATGGAGTTTGCGGTGAGATTCAATGGATCATGATCATGATCATGATCATGCATGACCATTTTGCAATGTCTGGCTACTGATGCAACATGAGTACAAGATCCTAAGGGATCTATTAATCATAGTCCTTAGTGTCATTATATACTATGATGAAATATACGAAAAAAAATTGATATTTATATGTGCATTTTTTATGCTATATATTGGTTTAATGTGTGGATGTTAAATGACAATGTGATTAATTAAATAGCCTTTGTTAGATTATTTAATTAATTTATTCATGATTTAACAAAAAAATATGTGATCTAACTTAAACATATTAGAGCTTCTTGTAGATACATCATAAAGATTAAATATGTTAATTGCACTTATGATTTTAAAGAAACATAACACAGAAGAGGAAAGTTTTAATAGTATAAAACCTAAAGAAATTATAAAAAAATTAAATAATAATTTTAGTGTTCAAGACACATACATAACATTTTTTTAAGAATGAAGCAATGATAAAGCATATAGGATATAATCAAATATCTCTAACAACACTACTTTATAAGTCATACCATTCAAAAGGGGATTAGACATAATACGTACACAAATGTGTGAAATTAATAGGGTCTTTAAGAGGAGTGTCATCTCGCTCTGTGAAGGTGTAGATGTGAGATCCATAAATTTTATTGACCACATAGGGGCCTAACCAATTAGGACTGAACTTACCCTTTTTAGTGTAATTGATAGTAGTGTTTTTCTGATTTTCATATAAAACTAAATCAACCTTGTTGAATTTTTGAGGATTGACACTATTATCATGTTTGTGTTGTAATTGTTTAGTGTAAGCTTGAAGATGATCTAGAGCGTTAATAGGATATTCATCGATCATTTCAAGTTGGTGTAATTATTTTTGTGCATAAGTGTCATTATCGACAAGGCCTTAGAGAGAAATCCTTAATGTGGGGATTTCTAACTCCAAAGGTATGATAGCTTTGGTACCATAGACAAGGTTGAAAGGTGTATTTCCCATAGAGGAGTGAACACTAGTGCGATAAGCCCATAATGCATATTGAAATTGCGTATGCCAAAATTTTTGGTTTAGGTTAATAGTCTTCTTGAAGACTTGTTCAAGGATTTTATTAGTGCTTTCAGCGTGAACATTAGATTGTGGGTAGTAAGGTGTTGAAAAACAATGTTGAATATGAAAGGTCTCTAGGAACTTCTTCACATAATTAGTTTTAAATGGTGTGCCATTATTTGAAACTAATGTGAAAGGAAGTCCAAAGCAAGCGATGATATGTTTCAATAAGAAATGGCATATCACATTAGTAGTTGTAGACTGGAGAGGGATATGTTTGACCGATTTTTTGAAATAATCAATGGATTTAATGATAAATGTGTGTCCGATGGAAGAAGACGGTGAAATTTTTCCAATTAGTTCCAATCCCCACACAACGAACAACCAAATAGGGACTTGGGAACATAGCACAAAAGTGGGAGAAATAATTAAATTACTATTTTCTTGATATTTATGGCATCGCTTAACGTACGTATAAAATTATTTTTTCCATACATTTCTAGTAATAACCCATGTGAAGGATTTTTTTTACTAAGGTTTTTCTTCCAAAATGACCTCCACAAGTGCCAGAATGGGCTTGTTTGAGGGAAATATGAGTTTAAGAATCCTTGAGACATTATAGGATAATTCCTTCAAAGGATCTTCTATACAATGTATCAGCAAGGATTATGTACTTAGTGTCTAGCTTTTTTAGTCGAATACGAATGTTTCTCGTCGTAGGCTCTAGAATGGTACCATCTTTTGAATATTTATATATGGAAGCATACCATTCACATGAATTATCCAAGAATGTTGGGAGAAAATCATCAGGCTTATCACTGATTGAGGGTTTCATGATTGGGTGGATGCTAAACATGAAATTTTCGGAAGGATTTGAGGGAGATATAAGAGAATCCACACTAGCCATTGCATTTGCATGTCGATTATCTTTTTGAGGGATGTTATAAATGGTGAACGATTCAAACTATTCTAAAAAATTCAAGACAAGATACTTATATTGCGATAGTTTATCATGTTTCATTTGATAGAGACCATTGATTTGCTTGATCACTAATTATGAATCACCATAAATCTTAGTATCTTTGATTCCCATGACTAAAGAAGCATGTAATGTAGGAATTTATGCTTCATACTCACTGCGATATTCGTACATAGGAAATTGAGGCAATATGACAAGGGAATAGGCTTACCTATGGGAATAATTAATATAACACCAGCACCAAAGCCTGTTCAACACTTGGATCCATCAAAGTACAATTCCAATGTATGAAGTTCTATGTTCAACACACTATCATCAAGAAAAGAGTCATTGGTAGGTAATGCTAAAGGTGAAGGAGAATCAACTAAGTGGTCGGTTAAATGGTCGATTAAGGCTTGGCCTTTGATTGATTTTTGGGATTTAAAAAATTAAGGTCAAACTCGATCAACAAAATTACCCATTTAGCAAGACATCTTGAAAGGTCTTTTTTATTGAAAATATATTTTAGAGGATCAAACTTTTTCATTACTTGTATTTCTACATTTAGTAAATAATTTCATAACTTACTAATAGCTAATACAAGAGCCAAACATTTTTTTGCAATTTTTTTGTAGCGAGTTTCATAATATATGGGAGTTTTACTGATGTAATAAATAGGATTCTCTTTTCCATTGACATCTTATTGGGCCAAAAATGCACCAAGAGAGTGGGTAGAATCTTCAATAGAAAGCATGAAGGGTTAGGTGGTTGCAGGTAATCTATCACATCAAAATTTCATTTCTTGTGGGTTAGGTGGTTGTTGGTAATCTATCACATCAAAATTCGATTTCTTGTGGGTTAGGTGGTCGCTGGTAAACTATCACATCAAAATTCCATTTCTTGTGGGTTAGGTGGTTGTTGTAATCTATCACATCAAAATTTGTTGTATGTGTTGCATTATCGTCCAAAGGAGATGAGGTCGAGGTTTGGGAGTATTTTTCTTCATTTTGGGTGGAGAGAATTGCTAATTGTTCTTGTTTGTCATCCACTTTGTAGGTAATGATGTACTCACCCATAAATGAAGGTGTGAATTCCAATGACCCCCAATGATCACCAAGTAAGTTAGAATTTGAGTCTTATTATTGTTGATTCTTCTCAATAGGTGTTTTGTTAGAGGTGGGAATTAATGTGTTTAGAGGACTTGTTCTTACATTTTTAAGTTGTAAGAAACTTTATAGCTCAGGGTCTATGTCAATGTGATAAACTTTTTTATTATAGACATATTTCAATTTATGATGAAGGGTTGAGGATACCACTTGCATCTCATGAATCCATGGTCTTCCCAATATGAGATTATAAGAAATGTCGTAGGGCATGATATGAATAGGAGTTTGCAGTGTAACCATTCCAACAGTAATAGGTAAAGTAATGACACCAAGCAGTTTCTTTGTAACATTGTCAAATCCTCTAATGGATAAAGAATCTAATTTGATTTGTGATATATCAAGATGTAACCTATCAAGAAGCTTCACACTTCACACATTTAGGGTAGATCCATTATCAATGAGGGTTCATTTTATGCCTATCTGATTATATTGAGCTATTATAATAAAAGCTTAATTTTTTTTTCTTTACTCTAATGGAGGGAGCTCATGATGGTAGAAGGTAATGTCTACATTGACTGTATTCATTTCTTGTATTAGAGCTACCACATCATTATAATTCATACAAGGAGGGACCACTATCTATTGCAATTCCATTTGAAGCATAAAATGATAGGGGAGTTTTGAAGATGATCCCAAAGGGATATCTTGGCGGGAGTATTCTTAAGTTGTTCAACAAGATCAGACTCCCTAAGTTGTGATTTTAAATGGGGGGCCACAGGTAAGATGGGAATGGGTAATGATAGAGGTGTTGAGGTATATTTTTGGGGGTGTGGGTTATTTCTAGTGTAATGAGTATGAGAAACAATATCGTGCTTTGGTGGGTAAAGGGTAAATTCAGGTCTGCATTGGGCTTGGGGTTTATGGGAAGGTGGGTAGAGAACAAGTTAAGGTTGAATTACATTGACATATTTTATTTGAGGTTGCTCACAATAAATGTTAGTGGATGAGTTAGGTGAGGTGAAGTCCTAAAGAGCATCATCTAATATACCCATATCATCACAACTAAAAGGTTTGAGATATAGGTTATTTGTGGTTGGTTTGGGTTTTTCATCACAAACCTTATTGGATGAACTTAGTGAGAGGAAGCCTTGTAGGGCTTCATCTATCTTATCCAATTCATCACTACTAAAAGGTTTAGATGATATGGTTTTCCTATAGTGAAGAAGTGTGTGCATTATTTCATGTGATGTTTCTATAGTTTTGTTGTCATGTTCTAATTAATTTACTTTAAATGAAGTAGGAACCAATGCAAAAATTGAAACTTGAAAATATATAATGCTATTAATAAAATCCATCAAAGTGAAAGGTGATTATGCTAATTATAACCATATAACTAAAATTAATTGAAAGTAAATAGAGAATAGCTGAAACAAACATAAACTTTATAAAGTGGCAAGGAAATGCAGAAACCACTAACGAAAATGAGCACTTGGACTAAGTCACCCAAGGTGGTGAATTAGTATTAGTAGGGGTATTTTTGATTTTTTTCACTTTTCTGATGAAAAATAATGTATTTTGGATTTTTTAAGTGCAAATGTAAAGTATATATGAACAAGTTCTCTATCATGCATGGAAGTAAGATGCAAAAATGAACATTTCACTAATGCAAAGTATAAAACTCTAGGATGTAAGTTTAAACAATGCAACATGCAATACAAGGTTAATAAAAAAGGCTCCTAGGATGCAAATGTAGGGTAGATCAGAAGTAAGATGTTTCTAAATGCAAGTTCACTAAAATGAATAGCAAATTTTAGGGGTAAAAGGAGGGTTCCCGAAGTGTTTCTAGGGTTTTCACCAAGAAGGATGGAGATATCCCTTTATGTGCATAAAACATGGGTTTCCTTCAATATTAGGGGTTGGATGTGATTGAGATGCGTATATGAAATATTTTAAATGCAATAATCTAATAAATGAAACTAAATATTGAATGAAAGCTAATGAAATCTACATTATTTGAAAACATATGATGTTATACAAGAGGGATAAAATGAATACTATACAAGGAAAGATAACAAAATAAATAAAATAGGTGCATCTAAAAGCTAATGAGGACTGAATTAGAGGTTGCAGAAGCCTCTAGAAATCTATAAAATTTGACTTTTATGCCAACTGGGACAGTTATGCTAGACTGGGTGACTTAGTCCGAGTCCTAGAAAATTGCATTGAGCTCTATTCCATCCAACTAGGTACTCAAATCTATGAAAATCCCTGAAAGAATCCTATAGTGGGACTAATTCACCACTATTGGTGACTTAGACCCTTTCAGGTTTTTGGGAAATCTTAAAGTGGACGCAAAATTCTATAGTCTTCAGTCTACTTCTTCATTGAAATTCGGGTTCAGATCCACAAAATCATCTACAAAACAAAGTATATTTTGGTTTCTAATGTGCGGTATTCCTTAGTCAAACCCCTATTTGGTATTTAAACTTTTAAAGAGACAAGAAATTTGTATAAAACCTAGCCCTAAGTGTGTCTAGAACTAGGAAAATCTGAGGTAAGATTGTGTCACCAAAGAAATTTTACATTTGAAGAGAAGGATAATTTTGTGCCCATTTTGGTATGGCTTTAGGTACCTTTTCATTAATTATCATCCTAAAACACCCTAAAACAACATTTATATGCCCGTAAGGTTCGTTGATTTTGATTTTGAGGCCTGTTATACCTAAGGAAACATTCAACCCTTGACAAGAGACATAAAAAATATTCAAAAATCACTAATCCCACTTCAAAATCCCTTAGTGGGACTAGGTCGCCCAAATTGGTGTTGTAGTCCTTTTTGAAGATTTTTACATTGTTTTAAGCGGGAAAATGAATATCTTGTTAAAATTTCCCAATGAATGTCGGCCTCTCAGGTCAAAATTACCATCAATCAAGTGTTGTTGCTTATAAATACTTTTTTCAGGTCATTCTTCCTCTCTCTCTTAGTTATTTTTCACAAGAAACTTCAAGAGTTAAGAGCAAACATATTCCTCAAAAAAATTCATCTCTCTCTCAGAGAAAAATTGAAGCTTTTGGACAACAAGCTAGGGCATTTGCGGGTCTTTAAGCTCACTCCACATTCAAGAACTTACATTTCCAAAGGTTCAAGATAGATTTCTATGGAGGTTCATGGAGAAATCTAGGTTGTGGAGGGTGCAACTAGCCATCAAATCACACCTAAACACTGTTTTCAAAGTGACTCCATCTTCTATTTTCATCCCATCTGCAGATTTGAGGTTTGCATCTTAGTTGCATTCCTTTTACATATATTTGAAATGTTGGAGGGTTTATATGATTGAAGTCTTGCATCATTCCAAATCTCTTGCATGTATCATATTCTAGCACAATAGAATAGGTTTTTTTCTTATTTTAGGTTTTCCTAGTTCTAGACACACTTAGGGCTAGGGTTTTACACAGATTTTCTATGTCTTTACACGTTTAAATACAAAGTAGGGGTTTGATCAAGGAAAACCCCACATTAGAAATCCAAATATATTTTGTTTTGTAGGGTATTTTGTAGGTGTGAGTCTAGATTCCCATGAAGCAATAAAATATAGATTACTAGCCCCCCATGTCCACTTTAAGTTTTCCAGAAAAGCTGAAAGGGACTAGGTCGAATTTGTATATTTGAGTACCCAATTGGCAAAAATGACATCTAGAGTAGTTTGCCTGAAAAGGGACTAGGTTTCCCTAGTTGGCATAAGTGTCCTTGTTGACACAAAACTTAGATTTTCCAAATTTTCAGGCACGTTCACAACCTATACTTCATCCCTCTGCGGTTTCTAGGTACACTTGTTTGATCTATTAGGTTAGTTTTCTTAATATTATTTTCATTTTATCATTGTTGTATTACATTATGTGTTTTCCAGCAACATATCTTTTATTCCATTAGTAGTTACTTTCATTTACAATATTCCAGCACTCAACATATTTCAATACATATTCAATCCCTCGTATTGAATGAATCACAAGGTTTAATGCTCCCATCGCAAAAGAAAGTCCTCTTCCTTCTAGGTGAAAACCCTAGAAATTTGTAGGGGACACACTCCTTTATCCCACCCAAAAGCATGAAACTTTGTAGTTCATTTTGGTGAACCTACATTTTAGACACATCTTTCCTCTAGTTTATTCCTCATTATCATTCTAGGAACTCTTTCTTTTAGCATTGCATTTTATGTTGCATTGTTTAAAAAGTCATCCTAGGGTTTCATTCTTTGCATTAGTGAAAAAGACTCTTATTTGTCATTCATTTCCTTGCATAATTCAAAAAAAATGCATATACCATATACCCCTGCACATTACATTCCAGAACACTGCATTTTTCATAAAAAATCACAAAAAAAACTTAAAAATAGCCATGCTTGGACTATTTCACCACCTTGGGTGACCTAGTCCCAATACACATTTTTAATCAGTATTTTTTGCATTTCATTTCCATATTTTGCAATATATGTTTCCTACAGTTTATGCTTTGTTTCTATTTTTTTATTCTCTCTTAAATGGTTATCATTATCTTACAATGGCATTTATGAATAGCATTAGATATTTACAAATTTCATTTGTAGCATTGGTTCCTAGTTCTTTCAAAGAAAATTCATTGGAACCTGAAAATAAAAACATAGAAACATCACATGAAACAATGCACACAGTTCTCCACTATAGCAAAACTCTATCATCAAAACCTTTCAATAGTGATGATTTGGATAAGTTAGATGAAGCTCTTCAAGGTTTCCTCTCACTCACTTCATCCACTAAGGTTTGTGATGATAAAGTAAACATCTCCCCTCCCTTATCCCCAAAACCTTTTAGTTATGATGATATGGGTATGTTAGATGAAGTCCTTCAAGATTTCATCTCACCTAACTCATCCACTAATTTTTTTTGTGAACAACCTCCAATGAAATATGTCAATGTCATCTAACCTCAACTTGTTATTTACCCTCCCTCTCATAAACCTCCAATCCCATGATCTCAACATGAATTTTCCCGTTTCCACCTAAATTTGATATTATTGCCCACACCCATTATACTTGAAATAACACACATCCCCAACCAACTCCTACAATATCCTTACCATTTCAAAATCCCATCTTATCTGCTGCACCTTGTTTAAACTCACAACTTAATAACACTCCCGCCAAGATATACCTTTGGGATCTCCTTCAAAACTCTCCTAACTAACATTCTATGCTTCAAATGACATTGCAAAAGATAGTGATCTCTCCTAGAACAAATGCTAATGATGTGGCAGGTCTACTCCAATAAATGAATATCGCGAATTTAGACATCACATTCTATCAACATGAGATCCCTCCATTAGAATTAAGAAAATAAAATGAAGCCTTTATGATCATAGGCCATAATGATAGGATAGGAATCAAAAGGACCCTCATTGACAATGGCTCTGCCATAAATGTTTGCAATGTGAAGCTTCTTGATAGGTTACATGTGGATAGATCTCAAATCAAATCCGGTTCCTTTTCCATTAGAGGCTTTGGTAATGTTACAAATAAACCCCTTGGCATCAACACCTTACCCACCACCATGGTAATGGCTACACTGCAAACCCCTATTCATGTCATGCCCCATGACCTTTCTTATAATCTCCTTTTGGGTATACCATGGATACATGAGATGCACATGATACTTTCAACACTTCATCGCAAAATGAAATATGTCTATGATAATTTTTTTTATCACATTGACATATATCCCAAGCTCGAGAGTTGCCTACAACTTGAAAATGTCACATCAAGTCCTCTTAACACATTAATTCCTACCTCCAACATTGCCCCTTCTGAGTGAAATCAGCTAGAAGACACATCTAAGTTTAACTTACTTGGTGATGATTAGGGTTCATTATAATTCACACCTTCATTTATGGGTGAGTGTATTGTTACATAGGAGGATGATAAACAAGAAGAACCAGTAGTCCTCTCTACTCAGAATGAAGATAGGCCTTCTCACACCTCTATCTCACCTCCTTTGGAGGAAAATACAAAATACACAAAAAAAATTGATGAGATAGATTATCAATAACCCCCTAACCCACAATAAATCGAGAGACTTTATGGAGGAAGTTACGACCTTGTAAAAAAATTAGTATACAATTGTAAAGGATGTGGAAAACATGAACAAGGTATTTGTGTTCCCATTGAACCTAAGACGTAAGGAAATAAGACCGGTCTAAGGTTTTCCATTTCTAATGCTACAAAAGCTAATCAAAGACCTTATGTCAACTTCACCACTATTACCTACACCCCACAAACCAATCTCATGCTCAAGCATCCTGAATTCCTTGATATAGATTCTCCCCTATTGGCCTATATTCATGATGATGAATATTTGAAACACTTGTTCGGTGCTTTAGATAAGCCTTCTCGATCCAAGAGAAATGCCTCTTGTGCCATGATATATTTTATGCTCACCATCAGTAACATTGATAAAAATCCCAGCCTGGCATGGAGCCCTATGGTCCTAAAATTCCTAAGTCAAATGCACTCCCTTTAGGAGATACCCTTGAAATTCCAATGGACATTAAGGATAATGATAAAGTCATTAAAACTGGTAAATTCCTTGACAATGAAGAACAAGAGGATCTTGCAACCTTTCGTCAAACCTTTTCTGAACTATTTTCTTGGAAATATTTTGATATGCCTGGAATTTTTCCAAAAATAGTTACCCACAACATTGTTCTTGCTAAAAATGCTGAACACATCTGCCATAAGATACACAAGATGAACCCTAAGATAGCCTTGCATGCTAAAAGAGAACTCCAAAAAATCCTTGAGGTAGGTTTCATTTTCCCTATCAATTATTCTCCTTGGATATGAACATTGCCACAATTGCTAAACTCGATAATTGTGTTAGGATATGTACAAATTTTAGAGACTTTAACAAAGCCTCTTTAAAAGATGACTTTCCTCTTCCTAACATCGACATAATTGTGGATTCAATTGTTGGACATGATTTTCTATCCTTTATAGATGGATTTTCTAGATATAATCAAATCTTCATTAACCCACACTATCAATACAAGACAACCTTTACCTCCACTTGGGAAAAAATTTGGTGGGTTATGATGCCTTTTGATTTAAAGAATGTAGACACTACTCACCAACGAGCAATGACTCAAATCTTCCATGATTGCATCCATAAGATCCTAGAAGATTTCATTGATGAAATTCTAGTTAAATCCTTAACCCGTCAAGATAATGTGAATGTCCTTCACCAAATATTTGAGCACGTGTTCAAGTATAACATGTGCCTAAATCCTAAAAAGTGTGTCTTTTGCATAGATAGTGGTAAAATTTTAGCATTTATCATATCTCACAAAAACATCGAGGTGGATATGAAAAATATTGATGCTTTAATTAATATGCCACCTCCTCGCAACATCTCCCAATTACGTACATTACATAGACAGATTCAAGCTATCCGTCAGTTTTTTGCATCCTTAGCTGATCGTAAGTTACCTTTTACACACCTTCTCAAGAAGGATGTAACCTTCGATTGGAATGACGATTGTAAATGGGCCTTTGTGAGTTTGAAAGAGTATCTTGCAGATCCACCTCTTTTACAACCCGCTATACCAAATAAACCTTTCATCCTTTATATAGCCGCTTTCACTCATTCTCTTGCCACATTGTTGGCTCAAAAAGATGACAATTGCGAGGAGCATCATGTTTATTATAATAGTAGGATGCTCATAGATTATGAGACACATTACTCAACCATTAAAAAATAATGTTTGGATCTTGTATTCGGTACTAGTAAGTTGCGACATTACTTAATAAATAAAAAAATACAAGTAATGACAAAGTTTGATCCTCTTTGATATCTTTTCAATAAAACGGATCTTTCAAAACGCTTAGCTAAATGGGTAATGTTGTTGACTAGGTTCGACCTTAAATTTTTTTCTCAAAAAGCAATCAAAGGCAAAGCCTTAACTGACCATTTAGCTCATGCTCCTTCTCCTTTAGCCTTACCTACCAATGAATCCTTTCCCAATGATAGTGTGTTTACCATAGAACTTACTACATGGGAATTGTACTTTGATGGATCCAAGTGTTGCACAAGCTTTGGTGCTGTAGTTATATTAATTATGCATGTTGGTAAGTCTATTCACTTAGCCTATCACCTTAATTTCCTATATACAAATAACACAACCAAGTATGAAGTGTTAATCATTGGATTGTGTGTTGTCTTAGTCATGGGAATTAAATATATCAAAATCTATGGTGATTCACAATTAGTAATTAAACAAATCAATGGTCTCTATTAGACTAAACACGACAAGCTATCACAATATAAGGATAATCAACTAGCGATTGAATCTGTATGTCAATTGTATTGTGATAGTTTATAATTTTTAGTTTGATAGAGGCCATTGATTTGCTTGGTTATTAATTGTGAATCACCATATATCTTTATGTCTTTAATTCCCAAGACTAAGGTAGCACACAATCTAGTGATTAACGCTTCATACTCGGTGGTGCTATTCATACATAGGAAATTGAGGCAATCAGACAAAGGAATAGGCTTACCAATAGGCGGAATTAATATAACTCAAGCACCAGAGCCAGTTTGACATTTGGATCCATCAAAGTACAATTCCCATGTAGGAAGTTCTATGGTAAACACACTATCATCGAGAAAGGATTCATCGGTAGGTAAAGCTAAAGGAGAAGGAGGATCAGCTAAATGGTCAATTAAGGCTTGGCCTTTGATTTCTTTGCCAGAAAAAAATGTAAGGTCAACCTCAATTAACAACATAACCCATTTAGTGAGGTTCTTGGAAAGGTCAATTTTATTGAAAATATATTGGAGAGGATCAAACTTTTTCATCACTTGTACTTCGACATTTAGTAAGTAATTTCACAACTTACTAGTAGCGAATACAAGAGCCAGACATTTTTTTTTGATTGGTGAGTAACGCATCTCATAATCATGGAGAATTCTATTGATATAATAAATAGGATGCTCCTTGCAATCGTAATCGTGTTAAGCCAACAATATGACGAGGGCATGGGCGAAAGTGGCTATATAAAGGATAAAAGGTTTATTTGGTATAGTAGGTTGTAAAATAGGTTGAGTTGCAAGATACTGTTTCAAACTCTAAAAGGCATGTTTACAATCGTTGTTCCAATCAAAAGTTACATCCTTTTTTAGAAGGTTTGTAAAAGGTAACGTACGATCAGCTAAGGATGTAACAAAACAACTGATAGCTTGAATCCTTCCTCGTAAGGTATGTGATTGGAAGATGTTGCGAGGAGGTGGCATATTAATTATGGCATCAATAATTTTTCGTATCCACCTGGATGCCTTTGTGAGATATGATAAATCCTAAAATTTAACCACTATCTACAACAAAGAAACGTTTTAGGATTTAGGCACATGTTATACTTGCACATGCACTCAAAGATATGGCAAAGAATATTCATGTTATCTTGACGAGTTAAGGCTTTAGCTAGAATGTCATCAACATAATTTTCTAAAATTTTATGGATGTAGTCATGGAAGATTAAGGTCATTGTTTGTTGATAAGTATAGCCAACATTATTTAAACCAAAAGGTATCAAAACCTAGCAAAATGTTCCCCAAGAAAAGGTAACAACTATTTTGTATTGATCTTGTGGGTTAATGAAGATTTTATTATATCCAAAAAATCCATTCGTAAAGGATAGGGGTATGTGCAAGATCATGATGGCCCATGTGGTTGATGACTTTTTTTTTTACCCAAAATTGATGAAACGAAAAGGGTTGTTAAAAGATATTATTAGATTTCCACCAATATAAATTATTCTTTACTTTGAATTTGATAAATAATTATTATTCATTTTCTATTTGAATTACGACTAAAGTCCTAATTGATAGGTTGATTGAAAAACATCTGTAGATTTCAAATGGTATCACTTTTTTTGAATCCAAAACTTGCATCACATTCTATGCTTTGCATACTATAGTATTGAAAACAAAAATTGAATTTAATGAAGTTTTGACCAAGTTAAGGTGGTCAGACATACAATTTTTTATATTTTTTGAAAGTTGTAATAAAAAATTCATAATTAATTATTTAATTGGAAAAAAATTACAAAAAAATATGCATCACATCGGGACATGAGTCCTCTACTTATATCTAAAATATTATAAAAATTAATTGTAATTTTATTGTGGTGAGGGTGGTCAAAAAAACACCTACTTCTTATTTTTTCCCTAAAATTTAAGTACTACTACATTGAAATTTCAGATTTTCACCAAATAGATTTTAAAAATTAATAAATAAACCTAGTACTTTAGAAACAACATAAAATTTTCTACACATTATATTCTTACATATTTTTGAAATAATATAGATAACTTATTCAAATCTTTACGTCAAGTTGCCTAACTCTGATTTTTCTGAATTTTATTGCCACTTAAGGGCCTATTTTTTCCATGATGATCCTGCACATACCCATAGAAAAGGATGTCCAATAGTTGAGTCTATGATAATGTCGATGTTAGGAAGAGGAAATTCATCCTTTAAAGAGGCTTTGTTGAAGTGTCAAAATTCTATATATATCCTAACAGGATTATTAGGTTTAACAACTGTGACAATGTTCGATATCCAGGGAGAATAATTGATAGGGAAAATGAAACCTACATCAAGGAGCTTTTTGAGTTAACCTTTAACATGCAAGGCTATCTTAGGGTTCATCTTACGTATCTTCTAGCGAATGAGCTTAGCATTGTCGGCAAGAACAATGGTTTAAGTGACTGTTTTTGGATCTATTCCAAGCATATCATAATATTTCCAAGAAAATAGTTCAGGAAAGGTGTGAAGCAAGGTAGCAAGATCCTCTTGTTCTTCATCATCGAGACACTTCCCAATTTCAATGAATTTATCATGATCATTAATTTCCATTGGAATGTCAAAGGTATCCCCTAGAAAGAGTGCATTTGACTTAGGAATTTTAGGTACATGGGGTTCCGTGCCGGTGTGATGTTCATCGATGTTACTGATGGTGAGCTTAGAACTTATCATGGCACAAGAGGCATGGCTCTTGGAGTGAGAAGTCTTATCTGAAGCACCTAACAAGTGTTTCAAATCATCATCATCATGAAAATAGGTGAATAGGGGAGAATCCATATCAAGGAATTCAAGATATTTGAGTGTGAGATTGGTTCTTGGGGTGTAGGTGATAGTGTTGATGTTGAGGGAAGGTCTTTGATTCGATTTTGTAGCTTTAGAAAACAAAAACCATAGACCAGTCTTAGTTCCTTGCGTATTAGGGTCAAAGGAAAAATGAATACCTTGTTCATGTTTACCACATCCTTGACCATTGTAGCCTGATTGTTTTACAAGGTCATAACCGCATCCATAAAGTCTTTCCATTTCTTATGGGTTATGGGGTTGTTGGTAATCTATCTCATCAAAATTTGATGTATATGTTGCAGTTTCATCCAAAGGAGGTGATATAGATGTGTGAGGAGGCCTATCTTCATTTTGGGTAGAGAGGACTATTGGTTGGTCCTGTTTAACATCCTCGTTTCTTGTAACAATACACTTTCCCATAAATGCAGGTGTGAATTCTAATGAGACCCAATCATCACCAAGTAAATTAAATCTGGATGTATCTTCAAGTTGAGTAATCTTAGAAGGGGCAATGTTGGACATAGGAATTAATGTGTGAAGAGGACTTGATATTCCCTTCTCAAGTTGTAGGCAACTCTCAAGCTCAGGATCTATCTCAATGTGATAAATTTTGTTATCATAGACATATTTCATTTTGTGATGAAGGGTCGAGGGTACCATGTGCATTTCATGTATCCATGGTCTACCCAAAAGGAGATTATAAGAAAGGTCATAGGGCATGAAATGAATAGAGGTTTGTAGCGTAACCACTCTGACGGTGATGGGTAAAGTGATGACACCAAAGGGTTGCTTTGTAACATTATAAAGTCCTTTAATGGATAAGGAGTCATATTTGATTAATGATCGATCCAAACATAACCTATCAAGAAGCTTTGCACTGCACACATTTAGGGCAGAGCCATTATCAACAAGGGTCATTTTGATGCCTATACACTCATATTGGGCTATGATCATTAAGGCCTCGCTTTTCTTTCATAATTATAATGGAGTAAGCTCATGTTGGCAGAAGCTAATGTACACATTAGTTGTGTGCATTTCATGTAGGAGAGCTTCCACATCATTAGAATTTGTGCCAGGAGGGATCGCTATCTGTTGCAATTTCGCTTGAAGCATAGAGTGATAGTTATAGGAGTTTTCAAGGAGATCCCAAAGGGATATCTTGGTGGTAGTGTTCTCAATTTTTTCAACCAAATCATACTCCCTAAGTTGTGAGTTTAAATGAGGTGTGATAGGTAAGATGGGATTGGGCAATGGTAAGGAGGTTGCAGGAGTTGCTTGGGGATATGGGTTATTTCAAGTATAATGATTTTGGGCAATAGTATTGGATGTAGGTGGGGAAAGGGGAAATTCAGATTGAGATGGGGTTGGAGGTTTATTATATGGTGGGCAGAGAAAAAATTTGAGGTTGGATGACGTTGACATATTTTTTTTGAGGTTTTTCACAACAAACCTTGGTGGATGAATTAGGTGAGATGAAATCTTGAAGGACGTCATCTAACATACCTATATCAACACAACTAAAAGGTTTGGGAGATAAGGGAGAGGGGGTGTTGACTACATCATCACTAACCTTAGTGGATGAAGTGAGTGAGATAAATCCTTGAAGGGATTCATCTACCTTATCAAAATCATCGCTACTAAAAGGTTTAGATGATATAGTATTCCTATAGTGAATAATTGTGTCCATTGTATCATGTGAGGTTGCTATGTTTTAAAGTCTATGTTCTGCTAAATTTTCTTTGAAAGAACTAGGAACTAATGATGAAAATGAAACTTGTAATGATCTAATGCTACTCAAAAATTCCATTTTAAGCTAATAATAACCATTTAACAGAGTATAACAAAATTTCAACCAAGCTGCATAAACAAAAGGAAATAGAAAGTGTAGAATTTGGAAAAAAAATACATAAAATACTAAGGAAAAATATCTATTGGGACTACGGCACCCAGGTTGGTGACTTAGTCCTAGTATGAGTTTTTTTGTGCTTTTTTTGTGTTTTTTGATGAAAAATGCAAGTTTTTGGAAGATAAAATGTAGAGGTATAAGATATATGCAAAATTTATGTATCATGCAAGGAAATAAATACCAAATAAGAAGATTTTTCACTAATTCAAGATAGAAAACCCTAGGATGCTTGTTTACACAATGCAACATTCAATGCAATCTCAAAGAAAGAGCGCCTAGTATGCAAATTTAATTGAAATAAGAAGTATGTAATGTGTTGAAATGCAAGTTCACCAAAATGAATAGAAAAATTTAATGCTTTGGAGGAAAATGAATGGATCCTCTAAAAATTTCTAGGGTTTCCACCTAGGAGGAAGAGGAGTTTCCTTTGCCAATCATGGGTATTAAACCTTGTGATTCATTCAATATCGAGGGTATTGAATATGTAAACGGGGTGTGCAAAGTTGCTAAAATGTAATATGTAAACCTAACTATTTAACTTAACCTAACAGAGCCTAAGTTGCTATAGAACACATGATGTAATATAACATAGATAAAATGAAATCAATATGATAAAATTAACCTAATAGATCAAATAAGTGCACCTAGAAACTGAAGATGGCTGAAGAAGAGATTGTGGAAGTCACTGGAAATCTAGAAAATTAGGATTTTGAGTCACCTAGGATACTTATGCCAAGTGGGGTGACCTAGTTCCTTTTTAGGGAAGATGCTTCGGAAGTCATTTATGTCAACTGGGTCTCCAAATCTGCAACTTTCAATGTCAGAAAGCTTCAGTGGGACTAGGCCGCCATTATGTGTGACCTAGTCCCTTTTAGCTTTTCTAAGAAATTGAAACTGGTCACGAAGGCCTCTACTCTGTATTCTTCTTCTTCACAAGAATTTGTATCCAAATCTACAAAATAACCTTTAAAACAAAAAATATTTGTGTTTCTAATGTGGGGTTTGTGTTGGTCACACCCCTAGTTCGTATTTAAACTTGTAAAGAAATAGAAAATTTGCATAAACCCTAACCCTAAGTGTGTCTAGAACTAGGGAAACCTGAAATAAGACAGAATCCTATTCTATTGTGCTAGAATAAGATCCATGCAAGAGATTTGGAAAGATGGAAGAGTTCAATCTTAGAAACCCTACAACATTGCAAATGTGTGTAAATGGAATGCAAATGATATGCAAACCTCAAATCTGAAGATGGGTTGAAAGTAGAAGATGGAGTCACTTTGAAAATAGTCTTTACGTGTGATTTGATGGCTAGTTGCAACTCCTCAATCTAGATTTCTCCATGAATCTCCATAGACATCTATCTTCAACCTTAGATAAAGTGTGTTCTTGAATGTGGAGTGAGCTTGAAGCCCTACAAAAGCCCTATCTTTCTATCCAAAAGCTTTAATTTTGATGTGTAAAAGAGATGAAACTTCTTGAGGCAAATGTTTTTCTCTTCACTCTTGGAGTTGATTATGAAAAATGATCAAAAAGTTGTGAAAATGACCTAAAATTAGAATATATAAGTAACAAGACCTAATTGTTAGAAATGTTTACCTAAGGAGTCGATACCCATTAGGAATTCATGATGAAATATTCATTTTCCCGCTAGAAACTGCAAAAATCCACAAAAAGGATTAGGTCACCAACTTGGGCGACCTAGTCCCACTAAGGAATTTTGAAGTGGGAACAGTACTTTTTGAATGGTTTTGATATTGTTTGTTGGGGGTTGAATAACCCCTTGGGTATACCAGGCCTCCAATTGAAAATTAACAACCTTAGGGGCCTATAAAGGTTGTTTTGGGGTGATAATTGATGAAGTGTGACCTAAAGTAGGACCAAAACAGGCACAAAATTGTCCTTTTCTTCAAAGGTATACAATTTTTGGCAACACACATTGTATCAAATATCTTTTGATGACATTGTTCTATGTTGTCTCAAGGATTCTGAAACTCAAATTGCCCTCGAACAAGCCCATTTAGGCACTTGTGGAGGTTATTTTGGAGGAAATACCTTAGTGCAAAACCTCCTTCACATGGGTTATTACTAAAAGAATATGAACAAATATTTCTATGCATATGTAAAGCGATGTAATAAATTCGAAGAACCTAGAAATTTGATCCATGGTCCTACTTTTGAGCTTCGTGCCCAAATCCTATTTGGTTGTTTGTTGTGTGGGGATTGGACCTAATTAGCAGAAACTCACCTCGTTCTTTCACTGGAAATACGTTCATCATTACCACTATTGATTATTTCACTCACTAGGTCAAAGATATCTCTCTCTGGTGATGTGATATGTCATTTCTTATTGGAACACATCATTGCTCGCTTTGGCCTTCCTTCTGTGTTAGTCTCGGATAATGGAACACCATTTAAAAGAAATGATGTGAAGAAGTTTCTCGAGACCTTTCATATTCAACACCACTTTTCCACACCTTACTACCCACAATCCAATGGTCAAGCTGAAAGAAATAACAAAATTCTCAAAAAAATCCTTCAAAAGATCGTTAATCTCAATAAAAAATATTGGCATACACAATTACAATATGTGTTGTGGGCCTATCCCACCAGTGTTCACTCTTCTATAGGAAATACACCTTTCAACCTTGTTTATGGTACTGAGGCTATTATCCCTTTAGAGTTAGAAATCCCTACCTTGCGGATTTCTCTTCAAGGGCTTATTGATAATGATACCTATCAACAACAAGGATTACATCAATTTGAAATGCTTGATGAACAATGCATTAACTCTCTTGAGAATCTTCAAGCTTATGCTAAACAAATCCCATTTAAAAATGATAGTGGTGCCATTCCTCATAATTTTACAAATGGTGACTTGGTTTTGTATGAAAATCAGGGGAATAGTACCACCGATTAAAATGACAAAGGTAAGTTCAATCCTAATTGGTTAAGCCCCTATTTGGTCAATGTGAATTCTAGCTCTGGAGCTTATACCCTAACCGAGTGCGATGGAATTCCTCTTAAAAACCCCAATAATATCACAAATTTTCATCAATATTATGTATGATCCCCTTTTTGAATGGTTTGAATTATAGAGAAGTGTTGTTGGAGCTACCAGGTTATCACCTAGTGGCTTTCTCATTGCTTCATTCTTCACAAATCATCATGCATGTGTCCTGAACAATAAAATGAATATTTAATTCATTTTTATAATTACTTTAGATTTCATACTATTCAATATTCCCTTCCCGTGTGTTATGTTTCTTTAACATCATAAGTGCATAACATACTTAACCTTTATGTTTTGTTTAAGATAAAACATATTTTTATTAGATCACATAAATTTTGTTAAATCATGTTGCCATTAATTAAATAATCTTAAAAAGGCTACTAAATTAATCACATTGTTATTTAACATTCACACATTAAATTACAACATCCAAAATACAAATACATATATCAAAATTATTTTGTACATGTCATCATAATATATAGTGTCACTAAGGACTATGATTACCAGATCCCTCAGGATCTTGTACTCACGCAACATTGGTAGTAGGTCGTCGAGAGACAATCATGCATGATTGTGATTGTGATCTACTAAATCTAAGCACGAACTCCATCCCCTCCATCTGTGTGAGTGTCACCTATTGATCCCCTACTATTTGATCGCTCTCTGCCTATAGCTATGTGACCTCTCTCTCCAATCTATCCACCTCTACTGAGGCCTGTGATGACTATGCATGTGGTGTCATCTTGATTTGGTGGATCTATCTCCTCAAACCCTTGTACGTTGCCCCTAATCTCCCGAAGGGTCTTAGTGTCTCTAGGTCTCGCTCCACAATTGGTGGGGGTACGTACTCAGATTCCATCTCCTCATCATCAAAAGATGTGGTCACTATCTCTACAGTAGCCTGACAGTAGAGATCATGCCAATCCTCTTTGGGACTTGCAAGATAGAAACAAAATTTAATCAATACACATCATGATATATATATGCATCAAATGATACATCAAAGAATAAAGTACATATAGAAAAATAAAAATATCATCACCTACATCTTTGGTGGGATGAGCTATATCAACCTCATCTTGTGTAGGGGGCATGGATGATGTGCTCACCTCTCCTTAGTTGTGAGTATTGGTGCCTGTCGCTACTGCTATCTGGGATCTAGTCATATGGATGGGTGAAGCCTCTCCCCAATCATATTAGTCCCTAGCTACTACCTCATAACTCTCACTAACTAGCGGTCCCTCCTCCTGATCCTCCTCCTCCTCTCCCTCTTGTCCATCATAATCTGGGTCTGTATCCTCATTGTACACCTCATCAATAATATCATTAAATATCAGTAGCCATGTAGCATTTCTCCTCAGCTCTATCCTCCTCTCACCCCCTCATTTGGCACTATTCTTGTGTCCCCTACTAGCTCATCATCCAAAAACATTGGAGTTGGTCGTGATACTATCCACCACTCCTCATGGTCCCATGTGGCACCGGCGTCATCTACATCAGAGACTGGTGGCTGATCGTGATCTGAATAATCAGAGTCTCTGGATAACATCCTCTAGTGTGAATCATGTTCTATCACCTAGCCTCTAGGCACTCCAAACCGATCTCCTAAATGATGAATGTTCCTATGTTGGTCTCTGAACATGTCCAACCTACCTAATCACTCAGCCATAGTAGAAGGGATGAATAATATGATCATGCCATCCAACCAAAAATATCTCCATTTGCAGTCTCCTCATTTGTCTTGTGTGATCTAGCCACTGAAGCACAAGCTGATATGGCCTCCACAAGATATCATCCTCATCTAGTCTATTGAACCTCACCCACCAAAAGTGTAAATCTTTGTACTGCCATAACTATTAGAGAGGATAACTAAATGCCCATGGATAGCCTACTATTGTCGGATATGGGAAACCAACCAATCAGGGACACATGATATGGTCAAGGAACCACACTTGTAGAAGCATACAACATACCATTCTAACCAACTCTCGAAAGATGAATCAATCGAGGTCATAATATAAATGTTCTAGAATGCATCGTCCTCAGGTGTATACTGTCTGATGCTCTACCATCTCCCATATCAAGTGTACTAGCCCACCCTCAAGGTGTGTCACTCATCTATCTGGTAGGAGAAACAATGCCATAGTATGCATCATGATCTACCTAACCACTTGCGCTTGTGAGTAGAGTAACATGGCTAACTCGATTTGTCCTACCTCTCTATCATAGTGCACTCGACTATTGAGACAATACTACATGTCCAACTGCTGCTCCTAGAAAGATCGACCCCTCTGGAGATGCACCCACTCCCCTTAAATAGGGACTCAGAGTATCCTATGTACATCCTCTAAGGTGATAGTCATCTCACTTTCCGGAAGGTGGAAGGTGCATATGTCCACATCCCAACACTCGCACAATGCCATTAGCATGCAATCATGGTACCTCATGGGGGGCATGAGGTATGCCCAGTATATCCCCACCTCTTGCAAATGCTCTATCTCTACAAATGATAGAGTAGGAGCTAAGTCTCTAAGGAAACTCAGCTATCTCCCACCAAGATACTGGTGAGATCATGTTGATACCTATCAAAATCATCAAAATATGCTCTCTAAATCATCAACAAAAGGGACACTTTGCAAAAAAATAATTTAGGATCCTAAATTGACCTATATATGCATTAAATTCATCCCATAATTGAAAAATCATAAAGAAAACACTCCAAAATCGACTCAAATCATGTTGTCGATCCCCGCTAGGTACCTAGACCTGCAACACGTTGAATCTAGCAATTGCAAATCTGCATGTTCTCGGCATCCTCTCGTTCTCTCCTCGTCACTCTCCAATGCTACATAAGGTAACTGGGCAAGTAAGTGATTAGCTACTTCATTTTCTTTCTTTTTACATTATTTTAGTTTTTCATATGTGCACATTGTACTTATACCATTTTAGACCTTTTAGTGTGCTTATTTCTTCAAATAAACATACCAGTTGCTAGAAAGCTTCATTTTTTATGATGTTTGTTGTGTCATAATCGTGCTTCCATTCCCTACATCATCACCCAACTATCATTATGTGGCATGGTAATTGGAAATTCCCTCTGATATGTGTGTCCTTATTTGATGTGGTTAGATTTCTACCTTGATTCCACCTCCATAAAGAAAGTGAAATTAAGCGGGGGAATACATCTACACTCAAATTTGATGTCTAGGGATTAGATAAAAGGATTTTTAGGACTTCTAACAAACTCGTGTTGCAAGATGCGGTACCTAACGTTGCGGTTTTACAGATAACTACACTGCGGGCTTCATTCTCCTTAGATAATGTTGTGGTTTTGCAGATTTGGGAACATAAAAAATATTCAAAATCCCTTAGTGGGACTAGGTCACCCAATTTGGCGACCTAGTCCTTTTTGAGGATTTTTTCTTTTTTTTTTTAAGTGGGAAAATGAATATCTTGTTAAAATTTCTCGATGGATGTCGGCCTCTTAGGTCAAAATTACCGACAATTAGGTCTTGTTTCTTATAAATATTTTTTTTAGGCCATTTTTCCTCTCTCTCTTGGTCATTTTCCACAAGAAACTTCAAGATTCAAGAGAAAACATCTTCCTCAAGAAGTTTCATCTCTCTCTCACAATAAAGTTGAAGCTTTTGGAGAATAAGGTAGGGCTTTTGGAGGTCTTCAAGCTCACTCCACATTCAAGAAATTACATTTCCAAAGGTTCAAGATAGATGTATATGTAGATTCATGGAGAAATCTAGGTTGAGGAGATGGAACTAGCCACCATATCACACCTAAAGACTGTCTTCAAAGTGACTCCATCTTCTATTTTCAACCAATCTTTAGATTTGCGGTTTGCATCTGATTTGGAATCCTTTTAGATAAATTTTTAATGTTGTAGGGTTTCTAGGATTGAAGTATTGCATCATTCTGAATCTCTTGCATGCATATTATTCCAACACAATAGAATAGGGTTTTTTCTTATTTCAGATTTTCCTAGTTCTAGACATCACTTAGGGTTAGGTTTTTATGTAGATTTTCTATCTCTTTGCAAGTTTAAATACAAACTAGGAGTTTGACCAAGGAAAACCCCACATTAGACATCCAAATCTATTATATTTAATAACTTATTTTGTACGTTTTATTTCGGATTCCCGTGAAGAGACAAAATAGAGATCATTGGCCCTTGTATCCACTTTTAGTTTTCTAGAAAAACTGAAAGGGACTAGGTCACCCCTAATGGCAGCCTAGTACCACTAGAGGTTTGTGAAAACTAAATTTTCATATTTGAGTACCCAGTTGGTAGAAATAACATCTGGAACAGTTTTCCTAAAAAGGGACTAGGTTGCCCCACTTGGCAGAAGTGTCCTTGTTGACTCAAAACTCAGATTTTCCAAAATTTCAGAGACTTCCACAACCTCTACTTCAACCCTCTGTGGTTTCCAAGTACACTTGTTTTATCTATTAGGTTAGTTTTCTTTATATTGTTTTCATTTTATCATTGTTGTTTTACATTATGTATTTTCTAGGAACATAAGTTTCTTTCCACTACATGTAATAATTAGTCTCATTTACAATATTCCAGCACTCAACACATTTCGATACATATTCAATCCCTAGTAGTGAATGAATCACAATTTTTAATCTTCCCATCACAAAGGAAAGTCCTCTTCCTTCTAGGTGAAAACCCTAGAAAGTTGTAGGGGACTCACTCCTTTATCTCGGACCCAAAAACATTAAATTTTATAGTTCAAAGACAAAACCCTATTCTAGTGTGCTAGAATAAGATGCATGCATGATATTTGAATGATGTAATAATTCAATCCAAGAAACACTAAAACATTACAAATGAATGTAAGTGGAGTGCAAGTGGAATGCAAACCTTGAATCTAAAGATAGAGAGACAATTGAAGATGGAATCGCTTTGAAAACAAGTCTTTAGGTGTGATTTGGTGGATAGTTGCACCTCCTCAACCTAGATTTCTCCATGATTCTCCATAGGAATCCATGATCTATCCTTTGCAATGTGATATCTTGAGTGAGAAGTGTGCTTGAAGACCTACAAAAACCATAATTTTCTACCCTAAGCTTCAACTTTGTTGTAGAAAGAGAGATGAATCTTCTAGTGGAAGATGTTCAACACTTGATTCCTTAGATTTCTTGTGAAAGATGACCTAAAAACATGTATTTATAAGAAACAATAACTAATTGTCTATTATTTTGACCTAAGAGGCTGACACCCATTGAGAAGTTTTAGCAAGTCAGATATTTTCCTACTCAAAATTGTAAATAACCCGAAAAAGGACTAAGTCACCACCTTGGGTGGCTTAGTCCCACCAGGGGTTTTTGAGGTGGGATTCATGATATTTGAGTGATTTTGATGTTGTCTGTTGGGACTTGTATTATTCCTTATGTAAAATAGGCCTCAAATTTAAAGATAACAAGTCTTATCAGCCTAAAAATGTTATTTTGGGACGGTGATTGATGCAAGGGCATCTAAAGTATTTCCACAAATTACGCAAAAACTTGTCCTTTTCTTCAAAGGTATACAAGTTTTGGTGGCACTCAAAGCTAGAAAATTCTTTCGCCCACTAAGTGCAAGGCAAGAATGAGTTGAGTTAGGTGATGCGAAGGATCATGTAGTAGTGAAAAGAGAATGTTCTACAACCATTACATGATAGGGTGTGGGATAGTAATTTATGGGTTGAGGGAGTAGAAATTATTGCCATCAAAATGATACTTGTTCAATATTTATTTCAATTAATGATACACATCACTTTTATGTCCAAGAACACGATGATATGCACAATGTAGAACATTGTCATCTTAAGGAATTTTCACCAGCCTATTCCTAGGTCGTAATAGAATAGGTTCTTTGTTTATGATTATTTTCAATTTCCTCTCACATTCAGGTTGTGGATGAAGATTAAAATTTATTTTCTATAACTTGTAAGGCCTCTTTCATCTACTAAATTCTCCAACTTCATGAGAGGAGATTAGGGAAGGAGGTCCTGATATGTTTTTTTTGTTGTCCTTGTTATCATTATGAGATGGTGAGTGTTTGTTAGGAAAAAAAGGACATTTAGATCAAGAGGGGAATCAAAGATCATGATAGCCTATGGGTGATTCCACAATGTTCGTTTACAATTTCTGCAAGATTTTGATTTTTGTTGAAATGGGACATTTTTAGAAAATATAATGATTCAAGCCTTAAAAAGTTCCATTTTAAGGATTCCAATTGAAGAGGGTTTTATCAAACCACCTTAGATCAAAAATCCATGGATAAAACCCCGCTAGTTTTAAACCATACCTATAACGAAGTCTCCTTTACACCTATCAAAATGCTGATAAAAAGCCACTTTTGATTTACCTTTTGGAGGATTAAATGAATTCATTTATTTTTTATTTTTTTAATTATGTAGTCATTATTATAAGTTTCCCAAAAAGTATAAATTTAAATAAATTTAGTTTTATTATTATATTTATTTTTTATTTCTTGTGAATGTAGGTTTTTCACTGATAATCAAGCTCTTTGTTCTACAAATGTGGAAAAATAGAAGATTATCAAAAAATAATTTGAAAAATATGAGTGCACCAGATAGTGAAGTATTTGATCCAACAAAAAAAAAGAATTTCAATACATACAAAATAAGGTTATGTGTTATAATTGGTTTGAGATTAAAACTTGATTAAGGAAAGAATATTCAATTAAACTCTATTAAACCAATTGGAAGCACTAGACATCGTAGGTAAAAATCTGAATTAGAAAAAAAAATTATCCTTCATGGAAAAAAAGTTGTGTTATAAAGTGACTGTCATTCCTTAAAAACGGTGTTTACTGGAAAAAACTAATTTTCAAAGGAGACTGAAAAAGAAGTGCAATATGATTATAATTTTTTTGAGAAAATAATAATTAGAATCTATAGAAAAAATGTCACAAATCAATAGTTTTCATCATCTTCAAATTCATCACGGTTTAAGCCACTATATGTGTCTAAAAGTGAATATTTAGTTAGAAAAAATAAGTTCAGTGTCTAGTTTGGCCAAAACTTGTAAACCAGTATTGTGGGATCACCCCTATCCCCTTGGTAGTTTCATCAGGTGATAGTTTCTCATAAAATTGATGTATTTTATGTTCATTTGTTGTGTTATCTCCTTGTTTTCTCAAAAAAATAAAACCTTTGCCATAGGTTTGTTCAAGGTTGAGTGGAGTATTTGTCATTTGATTATCATGAAATGGTTGAGTGGTTGCTTTTATAGAAGAACTAGGTCTACCTGTGGTAGGGACCTTAGATTCTTTATGTGTTTCAGGATGTATGCAACCAAATGTCTCAAGAGGTGAGATGGTAGGAAGGTCTCGAGGTTTCATCCATGAATAAAAGGATGCATTAGCTTCAAGGTTGTCAAGGTAATCATTGAGGAACCTATTCATGCTAGCATGATCTTCTCCAATAATGTCAACATCACGAGGACGACATGCATTAGGAGTTGATTGGGCAGGAGTGGGTTCAAGGTCATTACGATATATTCCAAAGGTAGAACATGACATTTCAAATAAGGTTTTGAATGACATCCAAAACGTTTTAAAAGATATAGCCATAATGAAAGCAAACTAATTGAAATAAATCGAATAAAACAAAAAATCTAGAAACAAAAATAGAAATGCAATAACAAAAAGCAGAAATGCAAAAAATGTTCTAGAAATAATAGAAATTACAGTGCAAAATGTGTAGGTGGACTAAGTTGCCTAGTGTGGCGAAGTAGTCCCAACAATGAAAAATTTAGCAATTTTTAGAATTTTTAAATGGTTTTTATGATTTTTAGGCTTTTCCAATGTAGATACAAAATGAAAATGCAAAATTTTTAGAATTTTGGAATGAAATAAAATGCAAAAATGCAAGCTATATGAGCTTTTCACTAATGCACTTTTAAAAATGGTAGAATGTAAAACCTCAATGCAATTTTGATGCAAGCTTGTCCTAGGATTCAAATGCACTTGAAATCAGAAGTGAGAATGTGTTCTAAAGGTGGGTTCACCAAAATGAACCACGTATTTTGGGGGAAAAAGGAGGTTTCTCTAGCACTTCTAGGCTTTTTCAGTTAAAAGGAGAGATGGCATTCACACCAAAAATATGTGGGTTCATTCAAGAATAAGTGCTAATGTGTGTGGAATGTGTCTAAATATTAGAAACTAAAGAAACAAACTTACTATTGAATGGAAAATAATGAAATTAAAAAAGGTATTGAAAACACTATGTAAAATGACCTAAAATGTATGCAAATTGTAGCAGAACTTGAGGAAACGAAAGGGGTGTACCTGGAAACTAAAGTGTGATGAAGAGAAGCTTTGGAATATTCTAAAATCTACTATTGAGGCCACTAGGACATTTATACCAAGCTGGCTGACTTAGTGGGTATGTGCAAGATCATGATGGGCCAAAAAGTGGCAATATGTAAGTGATATGATGGCCCATGTGGCTGACAAATTTTTTTTCACCCAAAATTAATTAAATGAAAAGGGTTTTAATGGAGATTCTTAGCTTTCCACCAATATAAATTATTCTTTACTTTGAATTTAATAAAAAATTATTATTCATTTTCTATTTAAATTACGACTAAAGTCTTGATTGATAGGTTGATTGAAAAAAATCTATAGCTTTCATACGGTATCTAATTTTTTGAATATGAAACATGTGTCACATTCTATGCTTCACATAATTTAGTATTTGAAAAAAAAACTAAATTTCATGAATTTTTGACCAAGTTAAGGTGGTCAAACATATGAGTTTTATATTTTTTAAAAGTTGTAATAAAAAATTCATAATTAATTATTTACTTGGAAAAAAATTACAAAAAATTATGCATCACATCAGTACATGAGTCCTCTACTTATATATAAAATCTAATAAAAATTAATTATCATTTTATTGTGGTTAAGGTGGTAAGACATAAACCTACTTATTTTTTCCCTTAAATTTAAATACTACTGCATTCAAATTTCAAATTTTCAACAAATAGATTTTTTTTAAATAAACCTAGTAGTTTAGAAACTACATTCAATTCTCTAAAGATTCTATTCTTACATATTTTTGAAATAATATAGATAACTTATTCAAATTTTTACGTCAAGTTCCCTAACTCTAATTTTTTGAATTTTCATCGCCACTTAAGTGCCTATTTTTTCCGTGATGATCCTGCACATACCCTAATCTTGTTTCAAGGAGATTTTGCAAGAACATGTTTCAAGGAAATGGGTATCCAGATCTGCAAATACCACTTTTCAGGCTTGGCGGTGGGACAAATTGACCAATTATGATGACTTAGTCCACATGTAGCTTTCAGGAATATTGAAGTTGGAATTTATAGCTTTCCACCTTTACTTCTACTCCTAACAAAAATCTTGATCCAAATCTTCAGAATATGACCTGGAGGTTATCTTCAAGCTCCATTTAGAGTTTGTTGACTTTGAATGATGTTGATGGGATGTTGACACCTTTTAGAACCTGACTCTTTGAAAAAATATCTTACAATACCTTAAAAAAAAGCATGCGAAGAGGGGGAAAAGGGATAGGGTTAGAGAATAGGTGTTTACCTTAGTCAAACCCCATTTGGTTAATCAAACCTTAAAAAGTGAAATGAAATTAAAAGGGAAAGATGATTGGACAACATGCAAGTGCCACAACTCACCAAACCCTTGATGGAGAATTCTGAAGATATGCAAGTAATCAAATCTAATGCATGAATGCTTGAAGTGATTAGAGTGCTTGAATGCTTAGATTTTTGAGGAAGATAGATAGCTTGATCATGAGAGAATGAGGAGGATGATAATGAGGGGAAAACCCTTTATTTATACATGATTTTCCCTAATTTCTCATAAATACCTCATCACAAGATGACTTTAGGGTTTAGAGGATAATATCCTGCCAGAAATTTGGAATAATTTTAATTTTTAAGCCTTATTGCACTAAGTCACCCAAGGTGGCGACTTGGTCCCACTAGGAAAAAATTTCTATTTGTCGAGAATTAAACTGTGATTAATGTTTTTTCATGAGATTCTCTTTCAAAACACACTTAAGTAGGACCTATAAGTGCATAATGGGACCATTTAAGGATAAGAAAGGGTCAATTTATTGATTACAAGCCTAGGAAAGTGTGAGATTTTGTTACAAATCCTTACAACACTTTGAAATAAGGCTTGGTAAGTGACAAAAAGAGGTTATTTAGGTGAATTTTAATAGAAATGTCCTAGAAAAGTGGGAAAGTACGTTACAACATGTAACAACACCTTTGTAAGATATAATTAGTTTTTATTGATTTACAAGCATTCAATGTCTAATGTGAATGTGTTGGCCACATTACAACAATAAGAATAGGAAAAATCAGGCCAAAATCCATAGGAAAGGCCCAATTGAGTGAAAAATGTGAAGGATACATTTTTTTGTGACACACAAGGTAATTTTCTAATTACACTATGCAATGATCTGAAAAATATAATTTTTTAAATGCAAATTTGGAATCAAGAAATGCCTAAAATGAACCACTTTAAGCTAGATTTAGTGAAAGGCATGAAAATAGAGTCAACCCATTGAAATGTATAACTAATGGAAACAAACTTAAATACATGAATTTATTGCTTAACCCTAAAAACAACAATCTTAAAATCCACAGGGACTAGGACACCAGAAAGGACATCTTAGTCTTGCTTATGGAATTTTGAGGTTCTACGGACTAGAACAAACAAAAAACAACAGAGAGAGGATTCTTAGCCAAAAACCCAAAGAGGGAATAAGACGCTAGGAAGGGTTTTTTAGTCCCAGTAAGGGGTTTTAACAAAAATAAATAAAAATTCTAAGTTGTTTATAGTGTTCCTCGGGTGCCTATGCAGGGATGTGATATTTAGAAACATAAAAATATGCCAGTGAATGAATGAAAAAGTGTCTAATGCCAAGAAATTGGATGCAAATTTGAATGCAATTTTTTCAATTTGGAATGCAATAGCAATGTTTCTAAATGCAATTAGGATGATTGACAATGCACTTTTCAGTTTTCAGTGAGATAAGATGATGTAAGAAAGAAAAAATGCAACCGATATGCACTTTTACTAATGCAAATATGAGAAACCCTAGATGAAATTTGACTAATGTAAGATGAAATGCAATAATTAATGCAACCTAGATCTAGGAATTTAATGGACTCCAAATTATAAAATGAATGCTCAAATACATCAAGTTCACAAAAATGAACTGTAAGGAAAATAGGGTGTGGATTTTCACCTATCTTCCTTATTTCACTCGATATTGTCCTAGGAATCCTAATTAGATTGACTATCAACCTCAGAGGTGAGTCAATCCTCAACAAGGAAGACCTAGGAGGGGTTCTTTTAAGTTTTCATGGGTTCACCACGAAGCAAAAGCTTTGAAAATACAAATAAGCATTCAACTCACAAAACCTAATAATTCAGGCTAAATTAATGATGCAAACAATGATTATGCGACAAAAAGTTAGGGTATGTGGACCTAGAGGTTCTAGAAGTGTAATAAGGATTCCAAAAATCTCAAAATGTTTTCAAAAAGTGTTATGGAGGACTAAGAATTCCTTATTATTGTCTTAGTATCATTGCTATTGTTTATGTAAAATGCGTAATCTTCGAATGTTGGAACCAAATCCAACACGAAAGAATTTTTGAAAAATGACATGAGGAGGACTAAGACACCCTAGGTAGCAACTTAGTCTCATTCTAATTTTTGAAATCTCTGAATGTAGTCCTGAGGTCCAAGATCTTCACTCCCTTCTTCTCATATTCTAGGTCCTGAATCTTCTGAATCTAGCTTGTAGGTGAGTTTTCATGGAGATGACAACATTGTGATGCAAATTTTCAAATTTTCACTCCAAATGATCTTCAAGTATTCAACCTAAATCTACATTCACAAACACATAAGAGAAGAAAAACTTGTTGATTATATTAGTAAATTGGGGTTCACCTTGGTCAAACCCCTTGTTGGTAATAAAATGAAATGGAGGGAAATGATGAATGAACAATATGAAATATTACAACTCACCAAACCCTTGCTATGAATTCTACAAACTTGTGTGAAATGGCTAGCTTGGATATAGATCTTGAATCCAATGAATGCTTGATAGATCTTGACTTGAATTTCTTGCTTGAATCAAAACCCTACAACACAAATGTTATTTCTAAAACACACATGATGCAATAATATCCTTGATAAGATGCTTGAATCTTGATGGTGGCTGCAATTTTTTGAAGAATTACTCTTAATCTCATAAAATTACCTTAGGAATGAGTACTTGAGTGCTTAGGATTACTTAGATATGAAAATAAATGAATGAGCCTTGTATTTGTTCTTATTTATGCTTAAAATCTAGAAATTACATCACAACAAGCTGACATAGGAATTCATTAATTAAAGGAGGCCAAATCCTACCAAAATTTGAAAATAAATCTCAAAAAAAAATTAAGGGGTACTAAGATGCCCTAGGTGGCATCTTAGTTCCAATTCCTAAAAACTTGGGGCAAAAACTCCAAAAAAGGGGCCCAATTAAGGTTCCACTAAAAAGGGGGTCCCAAGACCTCAGGGGGACAAAGATGCCCTAGGTGGTGACTTAGTCCCAGCCCAAAAATTAGGGAAACTCAACCAGAATCATTAAATTGTCGTTTATCCATTGATGTTTGTCAAGATTTTCCAAAAAAAGATATAGTTTATAAGGCTTGCGGATGCAAACTAGGACCAAATTAAGACATAAATAAACATAAATAAAGCAAGGTGGGCCCAAAGAAGTGTCAAAATGCAAGAGTATACATTTTCCTACACTACAAGATATTTTAATTTAATTCTAATATTTTCATATCTTATTTTACAATTGAGTGAGGAAAATTTTATCTTGTACATTAGGAGATTTCAAAAACTGAAAGATATTATTTAGGATGAAATCTACGTACCAAATGGTTGTATTTATAGATTTCTGGAATGCAAAAGATCTGTTGGCAAGCATCAATGGTTGAGATTTAGCTTGGAAGAGTGGATGGTGAGAGATGGAGAGGTTGGAGAGAATATAGCTACTGGAGAGAAAAAGATGGATTGTGTTTTCAACCCACAAAACCTTCTCATTGAAAAATGAAGACAAATTACCATTTGTCATGAAGTAGTTTTGGTTGTTGAACATAATTGCTCAATTAAATAATAATTTTATTTAATTTATTGTGACATGTGCAAATGGAAGCTTCCAATTAAATATAAATATTTAGTTATATGTTTGGAGAATATAGAAGCTTTCTTAATTAAATATGAAATATTTAATTAAGTGTATGGTTATGGGTTTTTATATTTGAAGAAATGTATTTACTTTATATAATAAAGTAATGTGATAATTAATTAAAATAAATAATGATATTTAATTAATTAATTAAGAAGACACGAGTAAATGATAATAGTGAATGATTTATAGAAAAGGTGAACATTTATAAATAAATTATTAAATTTACTTAAATGTAGTTGAATCAAGAAGATTAATTAAATAATGCATATTTAATTAATTTACCAGGCTAATATGATGTGACCATATTTAGATGTGTACATTTTGTCCCTTTTTGAAGTGATGTGTTTTACACATTACTTCATAGAATTTTTCAGATAACGAAAATTTTGCCCCTAATTTTGAAAAATTGACTGATGATGTTATATGCTCCCCTCAGGTGATGAATCGGATTAAATTTTGAATTTTTTGGATTTTTTTACTGATTTTGTATCTGATTCATCAGCTGATAAAGATGATTTGAAAGATTGATATGAAGATGAAGAACTTTGATTTTTCCCCGGTTGATGCTGCTTTTCGATTGATTTACCATGTGATAGTAAATTTGCGATGATTGATTGAGGATGACTGATAAGATTGATAAATTTTCTTTCATGATTGATGAAAAACAAATAGTAAGATTGATAAATTTACTTTCATGATTCATGAAAAACAAATAGTAAGATTGATAATTTTTCTTTCATGATTGATGAAAAAAAAATAGTAAGATTGATAAATTTTCTTTCATGATTGATGAAAAAAAATAGTAAGAGCGATTTGATTGATTGGATTTGATAGAAGAGGATTGATACAAGAATTTGATGAAGATGATTGATTGGTTGAATGATTAAATGATTGGATTGAGATGATGGATCGATTAGATGAAAGGCAAGATGAGGAAAATGATGCCAAATGATGGAAAAGAGAGGATGATAAGAAGTAAGAGATTAGTAAGAGAAAATGAGAAGAAAGAAAGCACAAATGGATTAAAAAATAAGTATGATTTTTCCCCAGCCAAACTACAAGAAAATATGGATTGATGATGATGATGATAGTGTTGTTGATGAGGGAAGGATCCATCCTAGAACAACACAAGGATAGGGGAAGATACATCCCAATGATGATGATGATGATCAAGGCTTGCAAGTAAGGCTAGGAACAAGACCAAAGGTATGATTAAATGATTTGTGCTAGATTAAATGGATTGATTAGATGAGATTGGAAGAAAGGATTGGATGAATAGATTGAGATAATGTAGATGAGATGTGATGGATATGATAATGCCCATGCATAAACTAAGATGGATGCAATCTATCTAATATCAAAACTAAAATGCAAAGTTGTCATTTTGTGAGCTACTTTATGCTTTACGTTTCATCATTGAACTTATAATATGTTGGAAGTTATTACAAGCATCAAAGGGGATATTCAAACCATTGATGACCTGAGTACTGCTTCCATGATGTTTGATGTAGCAAGTTAATACAAGCATCAAGGTATAATTGAACCAAGATGACCTGAGTATTGCTTGCATAAACAGACAAGAGTTAACCTTTTTCTTATGCAAATCCTGAAATGTCATCAATGATACGTTGTAGAGCATGTCCCAAGACAAATTTTTATAGTAATAATGATCAAATCACAAACAATAGACAAAGAAAAATCACACTCCTTCCTTGCGACTCTAGTTCAGTACATCATTGAGCCACTCTAAAGATATGATGTCATCAAATTTTAAAAAAAAAAATTCAAATTTTTCTTTAAATGTTCCATTCATTGTATTCAGATTAAGATCATCCAGTTTATTTCGGTTTCAATGTATGACATGTCTCAAATCTGTTTTGATGAGGCTTGATTGGATATTCGATTGTTGATCTAATACTTGATAATTGACAGATGTTGCTTGTTTGTCTTCTCAACAAGTTCAAAAGTTGATTGCCCCCAGTGAGTTCAAGATTTTTCCCCTAGTCTAGGGTGAAACACAACCATTTTATTGATGAAATCATATGATTTATTGATTTTGTTTTGGATTTTGGCAAATATTTTGATAAAAAAAATTAAAAACTGATATTTTTTTTGGGGGGTTTTGATCTTTTTTGATGTTTTTTTTTAATTTATTTTTATTTTGATGTTTTCTGATTTTTTTTGGATTTTGATGTTTTCTAATATTTTTGGATTTTTGCAAGGACATTTAAGATGGAATCAGATGAACAATTGAAGAAACAAGATGCCCCACAATATAAGAGAAGATGCATGATGGAGGATATGGTATGGAAGATTTGGATGAAGGATAAGATGCATGATTTGTAAGAAGATCCTTAACCTTGTCAAGATCAAAGGTGAAAATGAGGATAATGACCATGAATGATAAGAGTAAAATGGAAGATAGCATATGGATAGGGAAATGGATATGAAATATAATATTTGCATGATAGGGGGATGGAGGAAGGATTTAAGCATCAAGTTTCATGACTAATATCCCTTGAATATGTGCTCTAATATACCATGGGAATGGGAATTAGACTTATAAATGTTGGCATGATAGCAAAAGTTAAGGCCTTATGCAAAGCATTGAATTAAAGGAGGAGAATGGCGAATGGATGTTGGATAATGGATAGGAGGTTGGGAGGCTTGGTGATGGATAGATGGAAATGATGGAAAGATTAACATTGGCATGCACCTTGAAGGGTGATGGAGTGATGGAGGAAAAGTGGATTTGGAAGGTGATGTGTTTTTAGATGGGAGATGGAGAGAAGCTTTCGGATTCACAAATTTGGATGCCAATTTTGATTTTATTGCTTCTATGAGACTTTTAGGAATCTACATGACTTTTGATTTCAATATTTTCCTTATGGGCCTTTGTAGCCTTTTATATTTTTATTTTTCTTTGATGGGCCTTTATGGCCTTTTGAATTTTTCTTTTTATTTTTGGATCAAATTTCTTTTATTTTTGCATGACTCTTCGAGGAGACATGTTGATCCTTTGATACATGTCGATTTTTATATTGAAGCTTTTGACATTTGGCACCCAAAATTGCTTCCAAGAGCAATGTGAGAAGTGTATTGAGATGAATGATATGAAGGTATGATGGATGAGTTAATGTAGGAATAATTTTGAAAGTGGATCAAGGATGTGTGCCTTTCTTGTTCTTGAAAAATAGGAGATGTCGAAATGTGGGACCCTAATATGGATGGAAGGGTTGATGAACTAGGGTTGGGATGATAAGGACCAAGGATAGATGAAAGGTTTGACGAACTAGGATAAGGACATAGGATAGAGGTAGTGTTTCATGGACTAGGATAAGGACCTAGGATGGAGGGAGAGTTTGATGTAATAGGATACCTAGGTTGAGCATGAGGTGTATAACCATGGCTATGAGAATATGGATGTTCTTGGATAGAAAGGGGTTCTATGATACCCTTTTCATGAAGGCCCAATCCTTTGCCTTTGTAATTCATAATTTTGCACATTCGTTTACCCATGGGATATGAGTTGTTTGTGAAACAAGATGCAATTTCATTTTGAGAAGGATTTGATATGGATGAAAGGATAGGTGTTGGAAGTAAACCGGATTGGATAAAGGTGGAAGATCCTAATGTATAGGTGAGGGGTTCATGGATAGCTTTAATAGGTGTGATAGGCTCTTGACATGAGGATGATGGAGGATTTTGATAATGACGAGAATTAGGAAGGGTGATAGGATCTTGACATGAGGATGATAGGATACTTTGATCTTGACTAGGAAAAGAATCATTACATGGAGTAGCTTGGTCATCACATGGAAGGGAAGTAAGATAGGATGAAATAATTGTCATGCTCCTGGGATGTGATTGAGTCATGATAGGGTATGGATTCATAAGATGGGGTGGAGGGAGGACTTGGAAGAATATTTTGCTCTTGTGATGGAAGAGGATTATCAAGGGTGAATAATGAAAGGAGGGGATCATCATATGATTCTTGAGAGATGGGATCTTGATCAAAGATTTGAAGGGGTTGTAGAATTTTGGTATCATGGGATGGAGTGGAAATAATGTTTTGATCAAGATGTGTAGATTGAAGTGAATCATTGGATGTAGAGGATATTATAGAAGAAGGTGATTGAATGGGATCATTGACTTGGGTGGAAGAATCATGAGGTTAATTTTGAATTATGGGGGATGAAGATAAATGCATGATATGACAAGATTGGTCAATTTTATTTGATGGCTTAGATTGGGGCTTCCCGTTGATCCTTTGCAAAAATTCAAAAACATTGAATTTGGATGATGTTGTTTTTTGAGGAGAAGAGCTCATGTTCATATTTCCATCAAAGGAATTTTCAGTTGTTCCCCCTTGTATTTCCTTGATTTGCATTTGGATTTATTTTATTTGTTGGGTAAGAGTACTAAGATTGTTTAAGGGAGTTTCATTATTTTCAGGATCCTCTTTAATTTTCTCCATATTGTAGTTAGAGGGAAATTTGGCACCTTGGTTTTCAAATAAAAGAAATTATCCTTCTTTATTTTCTCTAATATTTTTTCCATAGCTAAGAGAAATTGTGGATCTTGTTAAGCTTCTTGAAGCATTTCATCAGTTATTTCATCATTTGAACTATTTCCATGAAGCCTATGAACAAGATTTTCTTCCCTATCACCCATGTTGTAAAGTGGATCTCTTCTTTCGTCTTCTTTGTTTTTAGGACTTTTTGGAAATAGGCATATGCTTACACCAAATTTCAACTAACTTTGATCAAAAAAAGAGAGAGTGCAATTTATGGGATATCTTAGTCAGAATAGAATGAGAATTCTATTGATATGACTAAAGAAATTTCTAATTTTTAGCTCATGATAACCTAGTTGGAAGGATGATGATCCTATTTTGGGAATTAAACTAGAAATTAGAAATAAAGGTGATGTTACACTTTGTGATGTTTTGATCGCAATTTTTGAAAACAGGGATTTTTGTGGGTGCCTAATGTTTCTAAGTTTTGCTCTATTGTTGATTTCCAATCCCTTAACATAAATTTTACGGTTTGATTTTCCAAATTCCTATGTTTTCTAGATGATCTTATCTAAATTAATGTTTTTAAAAAACAATATGCAATAGGAAGACAATTGTTTTTAAAGACATAGAATCTAAAACATTGAGTGTATGTTCAAGGATCGAGCATGACCCTTTTTGATTTTTAGTGGTATTTGAACAAGAAGACACTTCAAGAAGACTCACTCTTAATGGTCAAAGGGTCATCATAGGAATCACAACCCATAGCTTAAAATAGCATCGACTCACATAGCCATGTCACCCCCTAGAGAGTGCTTGTGTTTTTTTCTTTTCCAGGTGCGTACTCAAGGTTAGATTTATTGATCCCTTGAGAAAACAATCTGTGGCAATTATATAGTGAGTGTCTTGGGGGCAGATTCTTCCCTCGCCTTGCACTAATATTGAAATGATGTTTGGATACTGACATGGCTGGCTTTCTACACTACGGTTCATAGTAAAGGTATCTGTTTGGCATGGAAAAAGATAAAATTCCTCGGGAGACCTCCCAATCTTTAGAACAAATATTTTGGGGATGGTTATCTTGCTCACTTTCGTTGAAGATGGGTTTCCCCAAAATTCACTTTTGATTAGAGTGGGTTGGAAAACTTGGCTTTGGTTGTTCCCACTTAGGTCATTCTTGTAGGGTGAGTAATTTTTCGCACTACGACAGGCCTTCTAAAGGATTTAATAAAACATGAAATGCATAAAATGAAAAAGGTAAGTCTGGCATTCTAATCACCTAGTTAAGGGGAGAGCATATACCTATTACCCAACAATCACAACCAACAAATGGTTCATCCTTAAATCCAAATGAAATTTTTCTATACTAAGTAAATATTTTTCTTCACAACAAACATTGGATTCATTTTAACCAAGCAAAAATGATGTTTGGTGACTATCCTAGGATTGATAAATTCAAAATTTAAAATGTTTATCCTAGGATTTCTTCATTTTACTTTAAAACTAACAATAAAACCACTGGCCACGGTCGCGTCAGATCTAGACAACAAATTAAGAATGAGATTATGTGCTAGAACAAAGGTCATATGCACTAAAGAACTCCCAAAGTGTTTTAAAAACACTTGTTACAATCATGTGATAATGATTTTTCTTTCATTTTAATTCTCCATGGTCATTTAAAACCTACAATACAAGCTCTAAATGTTAGATGGGATCAAGAAACAAGAAGATATGAGGGTTAGATAAATGATTAAGCATAAAATGCCTAAAATTTAGACCAAGTTTCATTGAGGTTTGACATTAAGTGAGAATTTGAAAATTTTAATTCTGTCAAAGTTAATAAACACCTAAACCATTAGATAGCTTATCAAATTGTACCCCATTTAAAAAAAAAAGCTCTAAAAAAGACAAAAAAATATGATGAAGATATGGTCATTTTAAGATTGACTATAAAAGCACTAAAACAGGCCTTGTATGTGCTAAAACACAGATGTGCTAAAACAGGACATCTATGCACTAAAACAGTCCATGGATGCACTAAACTGAGGCTTGTATGCGCTAAAACGCAACTCCAGTTCGTCACCTGTCATAAAACCTACAATAAAAATATTAAAAACGAGGCGAGGCCCCACGGTGGGCACCAAAAATGTGTTGTTAGAATAAGTGAACTAATTGGAAAGTAAACTAACACAGCAATGAAACATTAGATTGAAAGAAACTAATTTAGAAAATACAAATGCAAACTCTAAATGACAACAACTCCTTCAAATTCTTCCCATTGTTCTTTATCTCCAAGGATCTAATTAAAGTTACTGGCTCTCAGTTGTGTAAGTAGCAGCTTGTTAAAATGACAGCATAGGAGAACAAGATTGATTGAAAATGCATGTCCACTACTAATTATTTAAGCTATTGAATTGAACAAACTAAAATGCTATGGTATTGCTAAAATGTTGATATGTTGATTCAAATGCAACTATAGTAACTACGCATGAAATCTAGGATGAAATCTACTTACCAAATGGCTGTATTTATAGATTTTTGGAAGGCAAAAGCTTTGTTGGAAAGCTTCAATGGTTGAGATTTAGCCTGGAAGAATGGAGAGGTTGGAGAGAATATAGCTATTGGAGAGAAAAAGATGGATTGTGTTTTCAGCCCACAAAACCTCCTCATTCAAAAATGGAGACAAATTGTCCTTTGTCATGAAGTAGTTTTGTTTGTTGAAGATAATTTCTCAATTAAATAATAATTTTATTTAATTTCTTTTGACATGTGCGAATGGAAGCTTCCAATTAAAAATAAATATTTAGTTATATGTTTGGAGAATATAGAAGCTTTCTTAATTAAATATGAAATATTTAATTAAGTGTATGGTTATGGGTTTTGATATTTGAAGAAATGTATTTACTTTATATAATAAAGATTTGATAATTAATTAAAATAAATAATGGTATTTATTTAATTAATTAAGAAGACACGAGTAAATGATAATAGTGAATGATTTATAGAAAATGTGAACATTTATAAACAAATTATTAAATTTATTTAAATTTTATTGAATCAAGAAGATTAATTAAATAATGTGTATTTAATTAATTTACCAGGCTAATATGATGTGACCATTTTTAGATGTGTACAATATAAATTGATGAAAGAGGGTCCTCCCCTCTAGAAACCAAACTGAAAACATGAAACAACTTTTCACAAGGATAATTTGCCCAATTTCCACATTTAATTAAATAATGATTCTAACAAAATCTGACCTATTATTTAATTCAATTTAAATACCAGTATAACCATTTTAAAAAATAAACTTTCTTGATATATACATAAAATTTCAATTCAACATTCAACATTTACTACTCCTCCAATGAATAGTTGCAGAGCCTCAAATTATGCTAAATCAACCTTGCACCTTATTCTCAAACACTCTCTAATACGTCTATTCTAGCATGTCATCTTTCACACTCTTCACAAGTTAATTTACTATTTCACTATTATCAATAACCCCTTATCCATTTCGTGGTATCCTCTCCATTTACCTTTCAAACAACCCACTCTCTCATGGCAATTATTTGTCTATTTACTTTTTTTCTAGGTCATCTGGAAGATAGTGTTACACCCATTCTCTAGATCTATGTCCTGTCTATACTATGTGCACCTTCTTCTCTCATACTAACCGACCTTCCGTTTTATTCTTCATTCTAATTTTGCATTTTGTCCAATATGGGTGTCACTTTCTCTTCTTGTCTTTTTTGTTTTAAATGTGCATCTTTTAAAATTCTTCACCACCGCTTGATATTTATCTTCAACTCATTTTTTCTTTAACCTTGTGAATTGCCTCTTTGTATATATAATTTTTAATATTTTTAAAATGCCATCAAAATCCTAAATAAAATGTGTTCCACTGTTTTAATCTTCTACTTTGTTTTTTTCTTGAAGGTTAAACGACACTATTCATATTAATTCAAGATGCTAATTAAATTCAACACTTTTGCTACTTCCTCCAATCAATTCATCTTGAAACCAAGTTCATTTTTTATCTAAAAATTTCCTTTACATCTGTTGGTTATTTGTTTAAATCCTTCGACCAATCCATTTGTGCATATCCAATAATTGGTATTTTACCTGATCCATGTGAATATGTGTCAAAAAATCAATCAGAACTACAATGAATAGATGCCCATGTTCTTACATTCAGATAGTGAGGATGTTGTTAAAGAAATGGAGATTTGGATTTACATGAGCTAGTTACATTTTAAAATATTTTCTTTCATCATAAGTCACAAGACAACATTGCCCGTCATTCATGAAGGCATAGAATTTAAGAGGTTTATGAAATGATTAAATAAAAAGAAACCAAACGTGAATGGGACCAAAATTGAAAGAAAATGAAATAATTTTTTGGTTGTTATCGATTTCCTTTTTGCACGCATGCCCTTGCACGAGAGGTTTTCCACATAGATTTGGTGTTCTTTTCTATATGGTGTTTTTATTTCAATTTTTTATTAACATTTCATGTTTGAATAGTATAATAGATTAAGGGTTTAATGAATATATGTGGATCTTATTATTGTTGAGAGTTTTGATGTTTTAATTTGATACAACTCATTAGTCCTCGCTATCATTTTTCTTCTTCATTCAACATATAGCCGACATAATCTTCTTGCATGTGAGTGTAAGAATAGGTGAAAGGCTCTATCTGTAGAACACTTTAACTTCTAGAAGAGAAAAGGGGAGCCAATTACCATTATTTTTGTTGTTTCAGTTTCTTCTACTATTCTGCTATCTTTTGTTTCTCTTGCACCATTTCCCATTGCCTTCATCTTTCCTTCACCTACCCCGATGGGTCTCGATTTTTCTCATCGCAAGAGGGTGAAAGTCTTCATCACCCATTCCATGGAGTCCCCTCTCTTGATGTTCCTCCCAGACATCCCTCATTTCTCTCAACCCACCAACATGCCAAATGAAAAAGTAGTGTCCATTGTGGCTTTGTCTTCTTCCTCCTGCACCTCATCTTCATCTATGGAAATTCAAAATCCTTTGTTAAAGCACAAGCTAGAGGATGACCTCACTGTGAGTAGATGTAAGAAGAAGGGTTCACCTTTACCGAAAGTTGTTTTTGTTTTGTCCTACACTCTCCTCATGATGGAGGTGTACCCTTCTTCTCTAGAGATAGTCACTTTCGCTCTTCCTACAATCAGTTGTGGCTCTCGGGTGCCTTACCCTTCCCATGAAAAGTATTTTTAATTTGGAGGAATATATCACAAATCTATCCCAATCTTTTGTAAGATTGATGAGTTTTCCTTCACAAGAGCTCAGTGAAGAAGACCTTAAGAGGCCTTCTTCTTTTGAAATTTTTGTAGGGTAGTTAGAGGGTACCTATCTTAGTGTATTATCCTTGCAGGCCTGTCCACCCTTTCCCTACAATAATCTAGATTGGGAGCAAGATGACATGTTGTTTGATGAGGACTAGGGTGGTACCTCTTCTTTATCCACATAGGTTAGATTTATTCATGTTTTTGTGTTCCCATGTGCTTGTATTTTTATGTTTGTGATGCTACTTGGAGGACCCTGACCACCCTTGTAGGTGCTTGGATAAATGTGCATAATTTTTTTCATGAATTTATTCTATTTGTATCACCATTATTTTATGTCTCATGATATTAATTTTTGATATTGGGGATTATATAAATTGTTGGGGGCATTTAGGCCTTCTTCCATGTTGACCTAGTTTTTATTCACTTTGTCTTCATGTCTTGTTCTTTATCTTCAAAGAATTTTAGGGATTGATGACAATTCATATGTATATTATATTATATCTATCTATTTATATCTATGAACAGTTCTGATCCCGAATTCTCAAATCCTCCCATCTCATGATTTTATCTCTCTTTTTGTTGTGTGATGTTGTGTTTCTGATGTGTTGTCCCTCTTGTGTCTGACAACATACCATGGATAAATATCATTATGTGTTGAATTCCATAAAATATTTTCCTCCCCTTTCTCTCCTTAGGATTCCATGTGCTCCTATACATAGCACACACCGTCCTAAGGGGGCTATCATGCTTTTCTTATGTTCAATTAAGGCAATTTATTTCAAAAGGATTAAATGGTGTCAAAATTATTTTACAATAAACTTCTTGATGAAAGAAAACCTTACTCAAAATATCTCATTTTCAAAACCTATGCATTCTCTCAAAAATAACCACTTATCAAAAATTTCTTTTGAAAACGATTCTGTACTGAAAGAGTCTAAATTTTTTTCTTGTACTCTTTTTAAAATGAAAGACTTTGAAAACTTTCCTTGGAGAAAGAAGCATTATTTCAAATCTATTCCTTGATGAAAGGTATTTAAGAAGGATTCCTTGATGATAGAATCATTTTCCAAAAAAAATTGTATCTTTATATTAGAGCATTCCATTGAATTGCCCCCTTTTGTTTCTTGAAGGCTTCCATGTCGAAAGAACCCCCTTTGAAAGTTATCTTCTAAAATGAATTATTTGGTGTCTTACAATTGGTGTATTTTTTTTGGTAGTTGACATCATTGTGTCTTGGTGTTAGACATCATATATCTTGGTGGAAACTCATCAAGGCTAGTCTATTTTGTGACTATCCTTAAATGGATTTTTCAACAGCCACTGACCTATCTATCTTATCATATTGTGTATTTTGTCTTATTTGATCAGGTTGTGTATTTTTATGTTGACTTGTGTGTCTTATGAATCTGTGTATTATGATTAAATTTTTCACTTAACATGGTTTTTCTGCAGCCTAATATGTCTGTGGTGAGTTCATAGCTAGCTTTACAGGATTGAAGATTACTTTCATCTTCACATCTTGTTAGAGCTACCTCTTTCATGTCTAGTTATGTTAGATCAAAGAACTGCTTCCTTGATGATATTTCAATATTCTCTTCAATCTCTTTCTACTTTAGATCACATACACATTGAAACATATGGTCACTAAAGTGGGGGAAAAATGTAATTATGTAAATTGACACCTAGGAAAATTTCCGATTAATTTACCTTCACTTTAGCTTTACAAATTAGATGATATTAAAACCAACCACCTTCATCATGATCATCCCACATATCCCCACCATTTTTTATTGGTGAGGGAATTTTTGTCAGGGATGTGCACATGCCATGTGGATGTTTGTACACCACGCTGTCATCCTAACAAGATTCCTACCTCTAGAATCTACAGAAATTCAATGTTTCTTGATTTCTTGTGGAGGTAACATCTCTTTTCGACTCTTTAACAATGAAAAATCTCAGCCTAAATTTATCTATTCAAAATTAATTCTATCAATCTATTGCACCAATTCTTTCACTCTCATCCCAATTCTCTTATTCTAACACTTCTTGATCAATGTTGCTTCACTCTCACTCTACCTTTCTACTACTCGCTTTCTACTTGATCTGTATAGCTTCTCTTTGCTTCAACACCATTGGAATTGCAAGTTTAGGAAGCTCTACTACCTTGGCATGGTGGTGTCATCTTTCTCCTTCCTATATCAACCTTGAGTGCTTATAGAAATGACGGTGATATTGTGTATTTTCATTTATTTACATCACCAGTCTTGTAGAGTAGCATTCAGGTTGCCATTACTCCTTGTTCCTTATGTCATTTTTATTCTCTTTCATCAATTTTATCCATATCTTATGATAATAGTTTTCCATTGTGGTGGGAACACTAAAATGGGGGTTTGGCTGAGATAGACCTTAGAACATAGTCCAACAACTTTATTGTTTTTGTTTCTGTAGGTACATATTCATTTTCTTAGAGCTAGTTAGAGAACTAGATCATACGTGAGCTGGCACTTTATTCCTTTCTTTGTCAATTCATCATCAAAATAGATTTATAGTATTCTTTTGGTTCTGTTAGTTATTTCTATATTTTCCTATTAATCTATTAAACTGCTAAACTTCAATATTTGGGTCATTTATAGACCTTGTGCATTTTTGATTGTCATTTGAATCTCTTTCAATATAGGACACAAACTCATCCCTTAGAATCCAACATGAAACACTAAATTTTGGATCCTACATTGTCATCCACAAGTAGACAGTTGTCTTGTCTACACTTTGAGAGCCTTGTATTCTGCTCACCCTATGTCCAAAAACACTTATCATTAGTAGAAATGAAGCAAGGTCATGTTTTCCCTTCCTTTTAATTCTATCTAACCCTTCTTAAGACGTGAAACAGTCAGAGGTAGTTTAGGATCTAGTTAATTCCTTTGGGCTCTCTTGTGACTTGGAGCCTTGGGGGTGAAAAATATCCCTACTCTATAATATTGATAATATAAATTTTGTAAGTCAAGCATGTCTATGGTTAATCTATTGAATATCCAAATTGAAAAATACCAAAAAGTTAAGAAAGAAAAAAAACTAAAAAAAAAAGTTAGGAGAAAAAAGTCAACTATGTTGAGAATCATTTTTGTGACACATTGGGGGAGTCATCATGATGAAAAAATGGAAAATAGGTGTTATTCTTTATATTCCAAGAACCCAAAAAATGAATAATAAATATGAAAAATAACAAAGATAAAAATTATCTTATGATGAAAGCCACCTTTAGTGCCACATTGGATATGTACTATGGAGAAAACCTACGTATAGACACCATGTGGAATAAAATAGAATTCAAAATATTATAGGTACTAATTTGCATTCCTCATCCTATTTGTATGTCATTTGTTCATATCTTCCACCCAATTTATTTTGCTCCTTGTTATACACTAAATGAAAGTGACTACATCATATTTTGGAATAAATATTTCTTTATGCATTTTGGTCAATTTAGTGACTAGAATACCTTTCATACTTGATAAGTATTGATTTTAATGTATTTTCCATTGCCCCATCAATAAAAAAAAAAAACAAAGATCAAACATCAATGTGTACCTTCAAACTTCAAGCTAGAGAATTGAAACATACACTTTCAATTATTTTTTTTTTATAAATCTAAATTAATCTCAATAACATATAATTGAACTAATATTTTTTCATCATGAAAATATTCTTCTAATCCATTACTTGTCTTATATGGGATGTTTTCTTCCCTATAATAGATGTGTTTCTTAAATGGGATGCTTCCTTCCATGCACCAAACATGATCCAAATCCATCCTTTAGTCCTTTCCTCACATTGGCATGAGATAGTACTATTATGTATTAGTTAATAGTTGCTTTCCTTTTTCTTTGGTTTATCTTTTAGTATTTTGATCTTTATTTTGATTTATCCTTTGAACCACACTATGACTACTAAATTTGTGCTATTAATAATATGAATTACAAAAAAATATATTGTTTCTTTGTGTTGTGTTTGATGGTTCTCTCAACATGAAACAACAAAGAACATAAAATTCCTTTTGAGTGTTGGAATATTCTCTTGTCTATTGTTTTCTTGAGATTTATTCCACGTATTGAATACATTGTCACCTTGATCTTATATAACCTAGTACATAGCATACATTTCTATATTAAATAAATATTATAAACTCAAATAAAACATAGTAAATCATGATCTTCATGCATATTCATGTTTCTTACATTCATCCTTTAACTTTTTCCCATCATCTTACACCTTTCATTTGACATGTCATTCTTCATCTTCTCTTAGTTTGAGACATAACCCATGTAGTTTGCACATGGATAACCTCCATAGGGGACATGAATCAATCAATCATTTTGTTTTTATTTTTATTTTCATTTCTTACTCAACTAGGACATATCATCATGATCATCCTCATATTTTCTAATTTTCTTCTCAATCTTTGAAGCATTGTCACTTCATATATTTTTTAAAGAGGAGTAAAATATAGAATCTAAAATTTTCACCTAATCCATACCATTGTAATATCACTTATTAATCATTCACCACGTTGGTTAAGTCAATATTCATTTAAAAATTTATTCTTCATCTATTATTCAAATCATTCTTTAAATAGAAACCTTTTTATCAAAATTATCTACTCATTGAGTTAAATAATTCATTGTTATCTCCTAATGGATTCAAAATGGAAATTTTCAAAATTTCAAGACAATCTATCAATTTGGATCATTGATTTCATACTAATTTCTCAATTGAATTCTCCTTTAAAATTCTATAAAAAAAATAATTCCTTCATCATTTCATCAATCATTCTTACACTTGTCTACTATATCTAAATCCATACTTGATAAAATACAATATTATGCTAATGAGTTGAATCCACATCGAAAGAAAGCTAAGTCAACATGGAATTCAACATTTACATTGAAGTGATTAGATTAGAGTTTATTGATTTGTATTTTATATTTTAAAATTTTATAATTCTTATCTTTCCATTTCCTGCACACAGAAAGAACGATAAAATTGAAGTTTTTATATATTTATATTCAGTAGATGAACTTATATAGAAGATTACTTACCTAATTAATTGTGTTTTGGTATCGTTAATTGAGTAAAGATTTGTAGCATTCTGTTTGTTCTCGGAGTAGGTTTTGACGGTTAGGTGGAATTTCCAGCAGCTGATAAGATGCTGTAGACCGATCAATCAGCCGTGCTGAGTCGGCACAGCTGATAATTAGGACTAATAATTCAAATATTGTCTTAATTAAAATCCCGTATTTGAATTATTAGTCCTGATTATCAACTGTGGCGACACGGCACGGTTGATTGATCGGTCTACAGCGTCTTATCAGCTGCTGGGTTATCTGTAAATTGCACTTAACCCTCAAAACCTACTACTAGATTTCAACAAGCAAGGATTTTTGTATTAATATCTAATTATCAGCTGTAGCGGATCGGCTGATATATCGGTCCTCAGCGTCTTACCAGGTACTGGGCTATATAAGACATGTTCAACCCTCCTACGTAGTCATATGAGTTGAATTTCAACCCTCCTCCATCGTCATTTTGTTTAAAATTCTTCAAGATTCCTACATCTGGATTTCGCTGAGTTTTCTTCTGAAGTAGCTTTGCCATAACTTGTGACGTTGAAATGGAGATAGAATGAACCATGTTGACGTGGTTATGACAAATGCAGAGATTGAGGTTGATGTTGAAATGGAGTATATGGTTTTGGACGAACAAGATGTGTTCATGGCAGCGCGCAGATGGACGAGTAAGATATCATCATTGTGATCCTCTTTCTCGTTCTTCTTCATTACCTATCTCTGCATCTTCCATCACCTCGTCGATCTGCGCATCTGCCATGAAGACATCTTCTTCATCCAAGTCCATATACTCTATTTCAACGTCACCAGTCATGGCTATGCTACTTCAAAAGAAACGGACATAGGTAAAGAAGAAGATCGAGAAAGAGGATCACATTGTTGCTATCCATATGGCTATCCATGTATGTAGGAAATTTTCAGCTGATTCTGTCTGTAACTATAAAGCTTTCTCTTTCTATCTTCGTGTAGTCTCAGAAAAATGATTTTGTTCTTGATTTTCTATGCTAATCAGCCAGATTGATATTGCAGATATATATAGGACCTCTAAACGCGGGCGCTCAACAGTCTTCAACATGTACTGGCTTGATCAATAATACTTATGGCTTCCTCGTCACTCGAGGTCATTTTTAATTGTATTTCGTCAATCTGGGATGTCATGTTGTAATTTATGCTTTCAAATGTGTAAAATATCAGATATGCATCTAATATTATAATTTGAATAGTTAACACTCATATTGTTTTTTTCTAATAAAAAAAGATTAAGATGATTATTTATTAATTTTAATGTTTTTAAATAAAAATATATATATTTACATTTGTCAAATATATATTACAGTAATTATATTAAAACAATATTGTTAATTATTAATTTGGACATACATAAATTCAATTAGTGAATTTGACATTGCATAGTTTAAAATTTAATTAGTTAGCTTTTACTTTTATAAATTAGTCAATCAACCACGTAAACTATTTAAATTTTTGTTGAAAAATATTATTATATTTTTTAAATATTTATAAAATCAATCATGTAGTTATAATTAAAATGTATATTTTATTTTTTTCATAAATAAGACTAAAGGAATAAATTTAAAAATATCTCATATTTCTAATATTAATATTAAGAATGAGTGACTTAATTATAATATATAACATAATATTAAGTTATTTTGGTTAATTAGTATATAAGAAGTTTTAATGAGTTTGCTTAATAACCTTGTCTATGTTAATCTATTCTTAGATTACAATATTTTTTTAACTATTAATTTTTTAGTAAACTATGAATATTCACTTTTAAAATATTATTTAACAATATTATCTTTTAAATGAATTTAGAAATTCCTTATTCATTGTTGTAATAGTAATTATAAGATTTGTACATTTATTGCTCATAATTATTATTTTTTTCTAATATTATATTTATTTTTTAAATATATTGGATATCTTTATACCTAATGACATAACATGGATTTATATATTTCTTAAAATATCAAATGAAAGGCATATAAATGATCAAACCATCCTAAAAAATTTATATGATCGGTAGGGATTACCTTAAAATTCTAGGGTGAGAATTAAATAATCAAAGAAGAGTTGATTGATGAGACAAAAATGAAATTTATTCTAAAATACATAATAGATCTCATTTAATTAAATAATTAAATATCATGTAAAAAAAAGATAACTGAAACTTATGATAATAAATATAAATTACTAATAGTAAGTAGAGGCAAACCAAAATAGTCATTATAAATCAGCCATTATAAATGAGCAATTACAAAACAACCATAGAGGAAAACTAGGGGCTCATGAGTGGTGAGAAACAAAAAAAAGTAAATAGAAACTATATCTTAAATTGTTAAACTAGTAGTAATATAAATTAAAAAATCCACAAAGCCAGGACTATCACCAACCACCAAACCAACATACACCTACGGGTCTTTGAGAAGATTGGGACCAGTGATAGCATTCCATTGTTGCTCCATAAATTGGATCTTCCTTTCAAAACATACATGATCTTGATGATTGGCCTGTGTATCTATTGTGACGTCAGGAGCTAAGGTGTCCATCTATTTTCCATTCTTCTTCTTGTTGATACCATCATCCACAACTTCCACCAAATGCTTCTCCTAGCTTTTCCTTAAATCATCTTGAAAGAGCTAGTGAGAGTCATATTATTTACTATTTATTTGTTGTAGTTGGTGATAACCCTCAAGCATTGCATTCTCTTCTCCTGGTTTTGGTGGATGGCATCAATCTTAATCAAAAGGCTCTTTTCTTCCTTAGAACCAACTATTGCTCGAAGATCATCCAACTCTTTTCCCCACCTTTCCCACCTCTCAAAGGATTCGGCTAAAGAAGAAATCATATCCCAATGCATCTTATTCTCTACTTCACCAGGCCACAATACCTACTGATGGAGAAAATTAACGTCAAGGATTTGAATTATTTCTTTAGTTGTGACTAGCTAACCTAGGAGCCATTTCATAATATCCTTCTGAACATTTATAGTCTCCAAAATTTCATTCAATTTCTTGCTTAAGGGCTTAGTCAGGAGATGAATTAACCTGGGAACATTACTAGGTTCCTCTAAGTTGATGCACAGGTTAGAATAATTTTGGGGGTTAGGAACCTTCAATTCATGGCCCTAAGTTGAGGAGAGTTATCCAGGGTCTGATTCTGAAAATCCTGCTCATCATTAGAATTATCAGTCTTCCATCCTAGAGGAAATGGAAATGGGTGTGGGCATGGGCACAGACATGTGTTATGGACAACATGTGTTATAGACAAAAAACCATTGCCTCACTTTGCATTGAACCGGTTGTGTTTGATATTTTGTTTTTGTAAATTTTTCTTGGCCTTTGGTAGGGTATGAACATGTATCTTTGTTATTGCAGCATACATAAGTGTCTTTTATTTCTACTTTAGTGTGAGTTTGACATGGGGTCATCCTCTCACTAAAGTGGGGGAAAAATGTAGTAATGTAAAAAGTAGCCTTTTCCTTTCTTGCTTGAATAATTGACCTTAAAGTTGAACTAATGATGTCTTGGAGTGCTGTTGTAATGTGTTGTGCACATTCACATGATTCTAGGACCTTTTTTTAACTAAAATAGGCCTTAATTGGTCCTTCACAAAGGTGTTGTAAAGTGTTGTAACACACTTTCATGCTTTTCTAGGACTTATTTGCCTAATTAAGCCTAATGTGCCCCTTTTCAATAAAAATATACATAATGTGTACCTTGTTTAGGTGTTGTAATTTTTTTTAAAGAGTTTTCACATTTCTCTAGGTGTTTTTAATTCACTGTGGGTAAGTGAAGTTATTAACCCCCTTTCTCAGTTGATCTGCAATGGATTTTTGTCTTTCAGCTCCACGAAGCTTGGTCATAGAAACTTAGCCACGACCCATTCGCATTTGGTGGTGAATGGGTCCTCCCTTAATGAGACCCTAATATTTGAATTTCATTATGGTGGGAATTTAATTGTCTTTCTTCCCAGATCTGGTGTCGTCCTTAATTGTTTGAATTTTGAGGGTAATCTCCTAATTTAGAATAAATAAGGGGTTAATTCACATTGTTTCATCCTAAGACTTTCAATAATTCAAGAATTCAAGTGATCAAGCATTGTAGAGCATTTCAAAGGCATTCATAAGGCATTTCAAGGCATATTTCAAGTGTTTATTGTAGAAATTTATGATCATATCACCAGTTCAAGTGTTTGATGCATGCATTCATGTTGTTGAGCTAAAGAGGTGGATGTAGCATTGAAGATTTATTTGCAACTATTGTTTACATCATTCTATAGAATCCTAAATTTACATTATTCATGGCCACTACATGATAGTTTGTAGATTTCCTTCACAAGACATAATCCAAGATGACATCATTTACATTATTTCATGTTGATGCTTCATTTCCTTCATTTCATCATTTGGTTTGACTACCTACAAGTGGTTTGACTAAGGTAAACCCCCATTCACTAACACATCAACAATTTTTTTACTCTTGAATGTATGTTGTAGATTTTACAAGTTAAGGATCAAGTTGAGCAAGATTTAGAGAAAAATTGCAAAAGGGATCATTCAAAGTGCAAGATCATGGAAAGAACTCTACAAAATTGCATACATGCTTCTAGAACTTGATAACTAGGATTTCAAGAGTGCATACATCAAGGTACATGATCCTAAAATTAGTTTTCCAAAATCCTAAAAGGCGCCATCTGCAACTAAAGGCGAATGAGTCCTCCATAGCTGAAAAATAGCAATTTTATTGCGAGGTACACAACTTTTTATGCTCTAAAAGAATCTCCCATAGTTGCTATAAGAATTCGGTTTTCATTTTTGGTTGTTATTAGCATCTTATTTTTCTCATAATTGAGTGAAACACCTCTTAGAAAATAAGTGCTTGATCATTTTTGTTTTCGTGAATCCAGTTTTTGGTAATTCAAAAAGAAACATTTTTTTGGATCTTCTAGAGCCTAGCTACTCTAATGTCATCTAGTTCCCATTAGCAATGTCTTTGGTTATTGTAGTGTAGTAAAATGCATAACCTTGCATTTTCACATTTTTTGGGGCCCTCCTTGCTTTATTTATCCTTCGTTATGGCTTAATTGATCATATTTTGTGTTCACAAGCCCTATGAATGGAATCTTTTCTTGGCTAATCCCAACATTATCCAATGCATAAATGATTTCCCAATGATTATGATCTATGTGTCCCCGATTTATGGTTAGGACTTGCAATGTAGTAAAAATGCATACCCTTGCATTATCACACTTGTTTGGGTTTGCCTTGCTTTATTTATCCTTCTTTATGGCTTAATTGGTCCTATTTTATGTCCACAAGCCCTATGAATGACATGTTTTTCTAGTTAATCCTAACATTCTCCAATGAATACCTGATCCCCTAGTGAATTTGATTAGCATGTCCTTGATTTCTAGTTGGGACTAAAATGCCACTAAGGATGTCTTTGTCCCCCCGAGGTATTGGGACTATAATTTTGAGGCATTTGTTTTGCACCCCTTTTTGGTGTTTGTGCCCCAAGTTTCATCAATTGGGACTATGATGCTACCTAGGGCATCTTAGTACTCCTTAAATCATTTTTTAGGATTTAATTTCAAATATTCACGAGATTTAACCTCCTTTATTCTTTGAACTCGTATGTTGGCTTGGTGTGATATGATTTTGGGATATTAAGCATAGATAAGTATAAATACAAGGTTCATTCATTCACTTTAATCTTACGCATCCATGAGATCATCCTAGCAACTTGATCATTCAGTCTTAAGGAAAATTTATGAGATCAAGTGCATTCAAGAGCAATTCATCAAGCAATTAGAACCATCCTCAAGATTCAAGCATCATATCAAATATTTTTCTTGCATCATGTGTGTCGTTGTGTGAACATTTGTGATGTAGGGTTTTGATGTAAGCAAGCAAGCATTTCAAGATCTATGTCCATTGTAGCCATTACAGACAAGTTTGTAGCATTTGCAAGGGTTTGGTGAGTTGTAGCATTGCATGTTGTTCTTTCACCATTTCCTTCATCATTTTTATTTCATTTCAAGGTTTGATTACCAACAAGGGGTTTGACAATGAGCAAGTTTTTCCATATTTTTTGTTTGTGTTTACAGGTCTAGGTTGAAGACTTGAAGATCACCTGAAGTGAAAAGTTGTCAAATTTTCAAAGTTGCATTATCAAATTTGTCATCTTCATGGAAACTAGCCTACAGGTATGATTCAATTGTTTTAGAACCTGAGATCCAAGGAGAAGCAATTCTAGATCTAGGAGCTTAGGACCTTATTCACACTTTTTAGAAATTCAAATTGGGACTAAGACAAGAGTAAAGGTATCTTAGTCCCCGAGGTGGAATCTTTTAGAGATTTTTAAGGATTCTTTTTTGTTATCTGAAGATTTTGTGTCTACCCCAAAAAATAGTAATGGGACTAAGATGGGATTAAAGGCATCTTAGTCCTCCAAGGAATATTCTGGAAGTTTTCTTGCATTTCCAAAATCCTTTTGGCTTCTATAAGTATCCAAAGAACACATACCCTAACTTGGAGTTGTTCATTTTTAGTATTAATAAGCTTCATTTTTCTCATTTTAAGTGTTTTGCATATCATTGTGTGTTTTCAAACATTCTCTTTTCCAAGCATTTTCATAGTTGTGAACCCCTATATCTCATAGAACACCCCCTCCTAAATCCTCATAGTTGTGTATTGACTCACCTTGATAGGTTGATATCCAATCCTATTAGGGTTGTTAGGATAAAATTGAATGATAGTTGGAGAAACAGTGATGTTCTAAGTAGAGCTCCTCCTTTTCAACCAATCAGAATACAACACCACCTAGGGTGTCTTTGTCCCCCCGAGGCTTCGAGACCCTAATTTAGAGGCATCTTAATTCAGCCCCTTTTTGGTGTTTGTGATGCGAAGTTTCATTTTTGAGACGAAGATGCCACCTAGTGTGTGTGTTGCAGTCCTCCTTGAGTCATTTTTGGGATTTAAATTCAAATTTTGGGTGGATTTAGCCTCCTTATTTAATGAATTCATATGTCATCTTGGTGTAATATAATTTTGGGATATTAAGCATAGATAAGTGTAAATACAAAGTTCATTCATTCATTTTCACCCGTCTTTTGTGAAAGCATTCATTGTAGCATAATTGAGTTCACAAGAGCATTCAAGAGCAATTAATCAAGCATTTGGAGCCATCATCAAGATTCAAGCATCATTTCAAAGGCTATTATTGCATCATGTGTGTTCTTGTGCTAACATTTGTGGTGTATGGTTTTTATTCAAGCAAGAAAGCAATTCAAGATCTATCAAGCACTTGAAGATCCATACCCATTATAGCCATTTCACACAATTATGTAGACTTTACAAGGGTTTGGTGAGTTGTAGCATTATATTTTGTTCATTAACCATTTCCCTTCATTAAATTATTTCATATCAAGGTTTACTTACCAATAAGGGGTTTGACCAAGAAAAATCCCCATTCACTAAAAACCAACAAGTTTTCCCCTTCTTGCATATTTGTATTTGCAGATTTAGGTTGAAGTCTTGAAGATAACTTAGAGTGAAAATTTTCCAAGTTGCAAAGTTGCATTATAAAGTTGTCATCTTCATGAAAACTCACCTATAGGCTAGATTTGGAAGTTTCGAAACCTGAGATCCAAGAGGAAACAAGTGTAGACCTAGGAGCTCAGAACCAGATTAAGATTTTTTAGAAATTCAGAGCGGGACTGGTACACCACCTTGGGAATCTTAGTCTTCACAAGCATATCTTTTGGAGATTCTTTCAGATCCAGCTCCGACATCTGAAGATTATGTATTTTCCCCAAAAAATAGCAACAAGACTAATACACCATCCTAGGAATCTTAGTCCTTCAAAGAATATTTTTGCAGCTTCTTTACATTTCTGAAATCCTCAAAACATCTTCAGACTTCCCAATTACACATACCATTACTTGGTGTTGCATATTTTCATTATTTTCATCTCTCATTTAGCTTATTTTAGGTCATTTTTCATATCACATTGTGTTTTCCAATATTTCTCTTTTCCAAAAAATTGCTTGGTGGTGAACCCCTTAAAACTTAAAAGAACACCCCTTCCTAGGACCTCCTAATTGAGAATCAACTCACCTTGTGAGGTTGATATTCAATCCAATTAGGGTTCTAAGGACATAATTGAATGACCTAGATAGAATAGGAGGAAGTCACATTCCCCCCTATTTTATTTATGGTTGAATTATATCCATTTTAATTGTATCTCTAATTTATGTTTTACCATGTTTTCAACTAGTCCCAACATTGGTCAAAATGAATAGTCCCACTAGCTTCAAGGAGCTTGGTGAAGTAGCTGAAATGGGAGTGGTGTCACACACGAAGAGAGAGGTAACTTGCACTAATGGAGTAGGCACATAAGTAGGGGAAGCCACATAGGGAATAACCAAGTCCTTAGAATGAAACACTATAGGGGGAAAGAGAATGATCTCCATTTGAGGTTCCTCAATTGGTAGAATAACTTTAGCTAGAGGCAAGTAAATGAAGAGAGATTGGGAGGAATACAAGGGGAGGGATGTTCCATTAGAAAAAGGATAAATTTAAGGGATCAAAAGCTATACCCTTTATTATTAGATTACATTGGTTTATGAACAATCAACTTGTGACTATGTTAACTCTTAATTAAGTCATATTATAAATATTATATTATTATTTAGTTGATTATGTCAACCTAGGGCTTATATAGGGTCATCTAATTAGGCCTAGGTGATATCTTAGGAATACATAGGTATATATATTAGGTTGGGAGTCTTATTTAGTCATCACTTGGTGAATTGTGTTCTCAATGGAGATATTTGGAGGTTTCCCCCTTGAAGTGGCTTATTATTCTAAGTTATGTAGACATGCAAAAATAACACTATGCATTCCGCTTTAACTAACATCATGCATTCAATTCTTCTGCTAATCAATTAAGACAATTTATTGATTTAATCCTAGGGTTCATCAAGCTTAATTAAATAAATCAAATTATTTAATTAAGTTCCTAAGGCTCTTCTTATTTGATTTAATAAATCAAACAAATCAAATATCAAATCCCTAAAATCCCCTAAGTTAATTAATCTAAATTAATTAACTTCTAAATCACAATTACCATTCTCTAGCTTTTGACTCAACTAGAGTCAAATCTAAACTCCTAACTAACCCACCCACTTGCATCAATAAATCAATTTAATTGATTTATTAAAAAAAAGCCTATTTTCTCTCAATAACTCTCATCTTTGACTTTTTTGAACAAAGATTATTCCCCCCAAAACCCTCAACAACATGCATTTATTGACATTTTTCAAATTTGAATGGGCACATTGGCCAAAAATTGCACAAGCTTTGACCAATCCCATCATGCCAAGTGGCTCTATTCTATTGGAGGGGATTTAGTCCCACATTGGCTAAACTTGGCCTCTCTTCTCTCAACTTCTTCTATAAAAGCAATGCATCTTCTCTCATTTCTGGAACACACTTTGAAGGTATCTAAACTATAGGCAACTTGAGCTCATAGCAACTCATTGTCTATCTCATTTAGCTTGGAAAAGGGTTGGGAAAGGGCTCTCTCACATCTCCATGGAGGGCACCAATCCATCATAGAATAGAATAGGTTATATTTCCTTTTCTCCATGCATATTTGATCTAGTTTTAGCATTTTATTTGGAGAAATGAACCATGTTATTCTATGAAGATGGCTGAATCTACACAAACAACGTGCAAGATTTCACCATCCTACAAATGGCGCTATAAGGAGGGCAATTCCTCCACCCGCCACGACAGTTGGCATGATTCCCGCTCCACCACCAATCCCACCGCCAAAACACAACACGACCAATTCATTCTCCATCATGTTGCAAAACGCACAACAAGCTGCCCACCAAAAGGCACTCCAAAAACAACAAATGCAAGCACAAGCCGCACAAGCGCGAGCACAAGCACAAGCTCAAGCTCAAGCACAAGCCGCACAAGCGTAAGCACAAGCTCAAGCCCAAGCTCAAGCTCAAGCCCAACAAAAGACACAAGCTCAATACCAAGCGCAATTGCAAGCAATCCACAAGCCTACTTACCAGTATGCAGAACTTTCCAGAGCCTGACACCAAATAAACAACAGCTTTTATTGGCACAAGCAGCTGACTCGATAACCAACAAGCGTTGGAGAAAGCAGCTGACTATGAATAACAAGCGTTACTCGGCAACAGCTTGACCAGCGGGCTTCAGCAGGAACAGGCGGATGGATACTTGTGGCTATTGGGTAATGAAGCAAGATCAGCAACAAAAGCGTTGTTGACACAAATGCAAGCTTACCAACAAGCCCTAAATGCACAACCAAGCTCGCAGCAAACGCAGACCAGTACGCTCCCCACCCATCAAACACCTCCAACACCTCACCACTCATTCATCCCGCCCCCGACCCAAGCAAGGATGTCGCAACACAGATCAAATTGCTTTCGCAGCAGGTGTTGGACTTGCAAGCAGGAAAAACCACAAGGACACCAGGAAACTTATGCCCTTATCCGTTCGATAGGAGTCTCACCATGGTACCGTTTCCAAAGGGATTCAAGATCCCCAAATTTGATAAGTACAATGGAACAAGCAACCCTGAAAACCACGTCAGGGAATTTCAGGTGCACTGCATGGAAGTCGCATATGATGACACGTATCTAATGCGGCTCTTTCCCCGAAGCCTGACTGGTCCAGCTATGGAATGGTTTTCTCGCCTACCCACGGGCATTAAAACATTCGAGGAAATTGTGGAGGCTTTCCTTAAAAATTACTCTTTTAATATGGGTGCGGATGTCAGTTTAGAAGAACTATCTGCACTCAAACAAAGAAGAGGAGAGTTATTTGCATCCTTCTTGCAAAGATGGCGATCCAAGGCCAATCAGAGCAAGTGGGCCATGCCAGAGGAACAACAAGTTTGCACTATCATAGCCAACTTAGATGAAAACCTGGCGTTCTACCTAAAAATGCAGTGCATCACATCTTACGATCAACTAATTCCAAAGGCGCTCAACATCGAAAGAGCCCTTACTGCACGAGGAGGCGCACCTACATTCACTCCACCGCAGGATAACCGCCCGTCCAACAGCTACAATGATAAACCTCGAACATGGTCGAGGAACAAAAATATCACGAACGACGGCGTGGTTGATGCTAAGGTAGTCATCAGTGCTCCTAAGCAAAATACCCAAAATCATCATCCGCAAACTCATAATCACAACAATGTGCAGGCTAATGCGGTAGTAGCACAGTCACAACCACCTTCCACCAGCCAAATCAACAATGTGGGTAATCAAGGAGGACCACCTCCCTGTAACAAGTTTCCCCCCAAGAGAAAGTTCACAGCTCTTGGCGAATCGATTGAGTCTGTCATGAAGAAATTGGTCAAAGAAAACCTAATCAAAATTTCTAACTCCGAACAATACACAGAGCCCATGACCAAACCGCCGTGGTACAACAAGAATCTCCTATGTGACTTCCACAAAGTTAAAGGACACACCACCGCCAACTGCATGAGACTCAAGAATATCATCCAAGACCTCATCGAGGATAAGGTCATCAACATCGAGCAGCCGGCCGGAAACCAAGACCTAAAAATCTACACGAATCTGATGCCGAATCATAATCAGGGAAATAACCAAGGGAATAATAAGGGTAAACAAAAGTATGCTAGTGCCAATCTAGTATACGAGGAGATAGTCAGATGTGTCGACGAGTTGGTCACTGTCATAAATATCAAGGGAACCAACAATGACTGTGGAGTCACCACACGAGGCGGAAAAGTCACCATTGTTGGGGCACCTGCTAAGACCCCCATGACCAACACAAAGGCTGTCCCCCATGATTACAATGTAATTGACCAACTGAAGAGAACACCCGCACAAATATCCATCATGGAATTACTAAAAATCTCCGCCGCTCATCGACAAATCCTGGATGAAGCACTAGCTGCCTCTACCGTCGCTGCTACCCTTGACACAGAGCAATTTCAGGCTATGGTAGGTAACATCGTTACCCCGAATCTCATCACATTTTCGGACCAAGATTTCCCCCCGCAGCCATCCCATAACCGGGCACTTCACCTCCAAATCCTAGTTCATAAAAAGAAAGTTAAGCGAGTCCTAGTAGATGGTGGTGCAGGTCTTAATATTTGTTCTCTGAAACTTATAAAGAAATTGGGATTTGCCGAAGATTCCATCAATAAAAACAAAAGTATCACCATAAGAGCATATGATGACGAAGAAAGAGTGTCTCAGGGCACTATCAAGATCCCCATCCAAGTGGGGCCAGCAACCATGGAAACAACTTGTCAAGTTCTTGACCTTGATTTGCCATACAACATTCTCCTGGGACGCCCATGGATACATGGAATGAAGGCAGTGGCCTCAACCTATCATCAGTGCATTAAGTTCTCATATCAAAACGAGGAGGTTACCATATATGGGGATCCCGAACCCTTCGCCTATTGCAAAAACTTGGAAGCCAAGGTTTACAAGATCCCTCAAGTACCTAAAAATGATGAAGGACCATCCACTTCATACATAGACCCAGCTAATCTCGCCTCCACTTCTGCGACAGAGACACCCGCCATCCCCAACATATCTGAGATCAAGAACATGATACAGGACAATGGATGCGGTGATTATAGAATGAAGAGAAATGCTTTTGTTGTAGGAGAGTTACCACAATCTCCTAGATCACATGGGCAACCACAATTGACTCAAACACCTGTCCACACTAGAACAGAACCCTCTGGATTCCACAGTTGGGGGGATCTTAGTCAGGAAAATATGGATGAGGAGGACATCACAAACACTCTGTACCAAGATGAAAGACCCACTCCCACCCTACCCATGGAGGAAACAAACAGAGGGTTACAAATGATGTTCGGCATGGGCTATAACAGGAATGAAAGCCTAGGAAGAAATAGTGATGGGCGGTTGGAGCCCATCATTGTAGAAAGAAACGCTTGAGCACGTTGGCCTCATTTTGTACCCTCAGAATACAGTATTAGCATTAGCGTTCCATGTGGAGATCACAAGGAAGGATTTGATATCACTCTAGACACACAAGCATACTATGGGGAGACGATTGAGTCTTTCAGTCGCAAAAGGAAAAGATCGAGAATAAACTCAGAGTTATTGAGTGAAAACCACACTGTGGCACTCTCTAACCATAAAATGGTAAAAATAAAAGACGCATCCAATGGCGAAAACCTCTCTGAGGCGCCAGAGGATGAAGGATTCAATCTCCCCCATACGGCTCTACACTAGGAAAAGTCAACAATATTGGCAGAACAGTGCAACCCGGTCAACTTAGGAACAGAATCAGAACCACAAATTACCTTCTATGTAGAATCCCTCCTAGAAGAAGAACAAAAACTACTAGCAGCTTTCCTAAAGGAGAGAAAGGTAAATTTTGCATGGACCTATGCAGACATGCCAGGCCTGGATCCTGAAGTAGTAGTGCATCATTTGGCCGTTCACCCCGGAGCAAAACCAGTCAGACAGAAGCTAAGGAAGATGCACCCACAAATAGCCTTGCTTGTAAAGATTGAGCTACAGAAACTTCTGGATGTTGGCTTCATACGCCCGATTGACTATCCAGAATGGGTATCTAACCTCGTACCAGTCTCAAAACCGAAAGGGGGCATCCGCATCTGCACCGACTTCAGAGACCTAAACAAAGCATGTCCCAAGGATGAATTTCCACTACCCAACATTGACATGATAGTGGATATGACGGCCGGACATGAGATGCTTTTTCTAATGGATGGTTTCTCGGGGTACAACCAGATATTGATCGCAAAAGAAGACCAACACAAGACAGCATTCACATGTCCATGGGGCACCTACTGCTGGAATGTAATGCCATTTGGGTTGAAGAATGCAGGAGCTACCTATCAAAGAGCCATGACATTAATCTTCCACGACATGATCCACAAAACAGTCGAAGATTATGTAGATGACATACTTGCTAAATCAAAGAAGAGACAAGACCATATAGCAACTCTAAGTGCTATCTTTGACAGGCTCGAACAATATAAGGTTAGACTCAACCCGAAGAAGTGTGTCTTTGGGGTGCAATCAGGGAAGCTGCTAGGATACATAGTTTCAATGAGAGGGATAGAGGTAGACCCTGCAAAGGTAAAAGCAATCCTTGAAATGAAAGCACCAAGAACGTTGAAACAACTAAGAGGATTGCAAGGAAGACTCCAGTCCATCCGAAGATTCATAGCACAATTGGCAGATAAACAGATTGCCTATTCACACCTACTTCACAAGGGAGTAGCTTTTAGATGGGATGACAAATGCGAGCAAGCATTCAACAAAATAAAAGAATATCTACTTACACCACCTGTATTGATGCCACCAATTGTGGGGAAATCACTAATCCTATATATCTCTGCAACAACAGCCGCCCTGGGGGCCCTTTTAGCCCAACATGATGAAAAGGGAACCAAGCGGGCTATCTACTACATCAGCAGAACAATGGTGGGACATGAGCTCAATTACACGTCAATAGAGAAAGCTTGCCTAGCATTGGTATTTGCGGCTCAGAAATTCAGACACTACATGCTAGCGCACCAAATCAAGTTGATTGCCAAAATAGACCCTCTAAAGTACCTATTGACAAAAGCAGCACTTACAGGTAGAATGGCTAAGTGGGTAATGATATTATCTGAACATGATATCGAGTATGTAGAACGAAAAGCCATAAAAGGACAAGTCATTGCGGATCAGCTGGCAGAAGCTCCCCTCTACACAGATAATCCACTCATATCAGAATTCCCAGATGAGTCCCTTTTTAACCTTGATGCAACAGACCACTGGAAGCTATACTTTGATGGCTCTCACACACAACATGGGTCAGGAGCTGGTGTGTTTTTCATCACACCGCAAGGAGACTGCATACCTAGATCATACAAGCTGGCATTCCCTTGTACAAACAATATAGCAGAATATGAGGCTTTGACCATAGGACTCAAGATTGCAGCACAATGGCGAATCATGGCACTAAAAGTCTATGGCGACTCGCAACTTATCATCAACCAAGTCAACGGCGAATACCAAACCAAGGATGATAAGCTCACACCATACAAGAAGGTGGTAGAAAGCCTCAAGGAATCTTTCATCGATATTACCTTTGAGCAGATACCAAGGACAAACAACAGAGCAGCTGATGCAATGGCGACAATTGGATCCTTACTCGACATCCCTCGTAACGTCTCGAAACATGAATTCCTCGTAGAGCAGCTTCTCGTACCCACATTCGAGGTACCAGAGTCAGAATACGCATGTGAACTCGTTGGTCCCGGTGATCTTTGGTATCATGATATATACACCTACCTAAAGTTAGGAATCCTCCCCACTGACATCACCCCAAACCTAAAACGCACTTTCATCAAAAGAACTTCACGATTCGTCATCCTAGGAGAGACCCTCTTCCGTAGGAGTACCGATGGAACCCTGTTACGTTGTTTAAAACCCGAGGAAGCCCTGACTGCTCTAACTGAGGTACACAATGGCACGTGTGGGTCACACTCAAGTGGTATGACCTTGGCTAAAAAGTTGCTAAGAACAGGGTACTACTGGCCGACGATGGAAAAAGAGGCACACAATTTTGTCAGAAAATGCTTGCAATGCCAACAGCATGGAGATCTTATTCATGCACCAGCTCAAGAACTGCATCCTATTGTTACACCTTGGCCCTTTTCACAATGGGGGCTTGATCTCATTGGTAAAATATCACCCACCTCATCCAATGGCCATAAATTCATTATCACCGCCACCGAATACTTCACTAAGTGGGTCGAAGCAATTCCCATGACCTACATCACCGGAAAGCAGATATCCAAGTTTATCCTGAATTACCTCATTTGTCGTACGGTGTCCCCCAATCCATTATCTCTGATAATGGGACACCCTTCAAGAATCAGGATGTCCGTGACTTGTGTGAAAAATTCAAAATCAAGCATCGCTTTTCCACTCCATATTATCCACAAGGCAATGGCCAAGCAGAAGCTACAAATAAAACCATTTTGAAAATCCTCAAGAAAACAGTCAATGACTCTGGTCGTGACTGGCATCTGCAGTTAAATCCCGCCTTATGGGCCTACCGCACCAGCATCCGCACGCCAACAGGCGCCACCCCATTCTCTCTGGTCTACGGATCAGAGGCCATACTCCCCATTGAGATCGAGCTCCCATCACTAAGGATATCACTGCAAAACCTTATCACAGATGAGGAATACAGGGTCACAAGACTCAATGAGCTGGAATTACTAGATGAAAGGTGCATGGATGCCCTTAATCATCTACAAGTGTACCAGAATCGCCTAAAAAGGAGCTACAACAAGAACATCAGACAACGCACTTTCCAAGTTGGTGACCTCGTGCTGAAAGAAAACCAAAAGAACGTGCCAAATCCAGATACAAAGGGAAAATTTTAGCCCAACTGGCTGGGACCTTTCCTCATCACTGCAAGTTACACATCAAGGGCATATCAACTAGCAACACCAGAAGGCGAGCCTCTGCAGGAGCCTCTGAATAGCTCTCATCTCAAAAAGTTTTATGCCTAAACATTGCAAGGTATAGAACCAGAAAATTACAAAAACAATCAGAAAAAGTCCTGAAAAAATGGTTACCTCGATGAAAACCTGGAAAACAGGCATCTTGGTGACAACAAAAAAAATAAATCAAAAGATCAAAAAATCCAAAAAAAAAAATCAGAAAAGGATTGAAAAATAGTAAAGAGAAAAAATCGTCCTCTAGTGAAAACCACTTCGGTGGCGCTTTGGGCAAATACCTTTGGTGAAAACCTGGAAAACAGGCGTCAAGTGTAAATAAAGTACCTTCCCCATCTATCAGGATCTGCACAACTCATCCACTCCATCACATTCCACTTATCCGCTCGCATCCATACCATAGCCTGCATTGGTATCTGTACTATATTCCACCATTGGAACTACTTGGCATTTCAAAGGTCAATCTGTCCCGCCTTTATCAAAGTAGTCTATCACACCACACTAGGGGCACGTTCTCGCAACATCGGATCGGATTCGTGTATATTCTCGTGATCTTTTTCAAAATTCATCAAAAATTCCAAAAACATTCAGAAAACTCATTCAAAAAACCAAAAACATTCAGAAAAATCATCAAAAATCCAAAAACATGTCGAAATATCAGAAAATCTTCAAAAATTTCATCATTAAGTCTTGTCAGTTTTTTTCTACCTTGTCGAACTACGTCGTCTCTGAGCTTGAACGTAGGCAAGGTTGATCTTTGATCATCCCCCGAGACGGTTGGGTCAGTCCTTTAGGCGTCCGTCGCATTGGCAATCTGTTTGCCCATCTAGTCTGCATCTTAAGTCAGTCCTTTAGGCAATAAAATGGCAATCCATTTGTCCATATTATCATCAAGTCAGTCCACCACCAGTCGAACTACGTGGTCTCTGCGTATATAACGTAGGCAAGGCTAATCTATGGATGAGCTCCCGAGACCCCTAGGATAGGTCTTTAAGTTAGTCTGTTCGTTGTAAAATCTTGAAAATACCAAAAACATTGGAAAATCTTGAAAATACCAAAAACATTGGAAAATCTTGAAAATACCAAAAACATTTGTAAAATTCCAAAAATACCAAAAACAGCCTCAAAACATTTGAAAAAACCAAAATGGTGCATCCATTTCATCTCACTTTCACTCGTGATTGTCATCACTCATAATAAATCATCGTCGCTTTCACCCTTTGGTGAGTTAGTCAGAAGCAAGTTTAGTAGGTTCTAAAGTGAATGCCTAATCGTCAAAGTCTCGAAGGTCTAAGTCAGTAAGTTAGCAAGTTGGTCAACTCGGAGTATCAATAGCTTATCACGCAATCAGTCTCACCAAAACCCTGATCACTACATGTCCTAGGATGAAGCTTTCCTGCGATGGACATAAGCATCAGGTACCCCACAGTAGTTTAGTCTTGGCTAGCGATACGAAGAACATTAGCTTGTTTGTTTACTTTATTTTAGTCTTTTAGACTTATCTTATTTTGCGCTCATTCCAAGGACCTCTCGATGATGCCTAAACAAAACAGGTTTAGAGAGAAAGGAATGGGGCAATGATCATTATCTTTTTATCTGCTGTGCTTGTTGGATGTTCTTGTAAAATAACTTGGCGAATACTTTCTTTGTTGGGTCCGTCCTAGCAAGGTTTCCGTATGTCAAGTGTGAACAAGATCACTCCTATCTGATTGCCGAGTCAGAGTCCATCACACTAGGCGCAACGCCATCCTGGTTCTTAATACCTTGATGCATCGCACCTATGTGTGTTATCAAACATAAAGAAAGTTACGCTCTTTATCTCCCATTCCTGGATAAGCAATACATCATCTTTCATCATCATCTCTAATAAAGTTGGCTTGTTGAACTTCTGCATCTTCTTGGATTCAAGGGTTGATCCCTCTCATTCTTCTATCCTCTCTTGTTCTTCCATCCTCTTTCACGCTAACAATGCATCCATCCTGCATTTGCACTCTCATCCTGCATAATCATGTCATATCATCATCCATCTCATCCATCTCACATGCATTGCATAATCATTTAACATGTTTATGATAATATAAATTTGTTATCCTAAGCATCTTCCAAACATCTCATTTTCATCATCATTATCATATAGTCTAACCATCCATACATCCATTTTGAACCTCTTTGTCGCGAGATCCACCTCAAATTGTATCTTTTCGCTTGATCTCTCGAGGGGGCAATGTACTAATGTACTTATTTTCTACTGGGGCATCCGAAAAAACCAAAGAATTTTTTAATTTCGATGCCGACAACATCATTCTTTGAACCAATGCAACGAGTACATTGCTTCAAAGAGGGGCAAAATGTAGACATCCAAAAATAACATTATGCATTCCACTGTAACTAACATCATGCATTCATTTCTTCTACTAATCAATTAAAACAATTTATTGATTTAATCCTAAGGTTCATCAAGCTTAATTAAATAAATCAAATTATTTAATTAAGTTCCTAAGGTTCTTCTTATTTGATTTAATAAATCAAACTGATTTAAAATCAAATATCAAATCCCTAAAATCCCCTATGTTAATTAATCTAAATTTAATTAACTTTTAATCACAATTACCATTCTCTAGCTTTTGACTCAACTAGAGTCAAACCTAAACTCCTAACTAACCCACCCACTTGCATCAATAAATCAATTTATTGATTTATTAAAAAGAGTTATTTTCCCTCAATAACTCTCATCTTTGACTTTATTGAACAAAGATTATTCCCCCCAAAACCCTCAACAACATGCATTTATTGACATTTTCCAAATTTGAATGGGCACATTGGCCAAAACTTGCACAAGCTTTGACCAATCCCATCATGCCAAGTGTCTCTATTCTATTGGAGGGGATTTAGTCCCACATTGGCTAAACTTGGCCTCTCTTCTCTCAACTTCTTCTATAAAAGCAATGCATCTTCTCTCATTTTACAACACACTTTGAAGGTATCTAAACTATAGGCAACTTGAGCTCATAGCAACTCATTGTCTATCTCATTTGGCTTAGAAAGGGATTGGGAAAGGGCTCTCTCACATCTTCATGGAGGGCACCAATCCATCATAGAATAGAATAGGTTGTATTTCCTTTTCTCCATGCATGTTTGATCTAGTTTTAGCATTTTATTTGGAGAAATGAACCATGTTATTCTATGAGGATGGCTGAATCTACACAATCAATGTGCAAGATTTCACCATCCTACAAAATATAAACATCTAGGCTAAAAGTAAGAATCTTCCTATTCACTAGGGTTTAATCTTCTATCTTTATCATTCCTAGGCCACTCTATTACCCTCTCTAGAGACTATTAAAAATAATACCATGGTCATTTGTGACCACACTGAACCCACTACAGACCCTATACCCTCTTTCACCCTAGATGAAATCCCACCCACTACTCATTGTATCAATCATGCTCATGGATAAAACCCCCTTTGACCCCATTAAATGTGTTCCCCTATTGGATCCTACTCCTATTTCTCCTTCTAGGTTTGATAATTTTGATAATTCAAATGATGAGTCATGGAATCCCACCCCTGCGAATTCTCCCATGCACTCCCCTATTCACGTGGAGGGTTATAATTTCCCCAATACCCCTCATGTCATTAACCCTAGCATTCAAAGTTTCCCTAATCTCTGCATCAATCTAGAAGGGACCCATGTTAAACAAAAGGTATGTTTTGGCAATTGTGCCATTGGTAATCCATTTCACAATTTTTTTTATGAAATACCAAAGATGGTTAATGTTAATAATGTCACACTCAAGTGGCTTTTGGTTCAAATGATTATTTCCAAAGAAATAATTTATGTCATGTAAAACAAGGTGCTACAATAATAGGTCTTTTGGTTGGGTGACATGGAGGATAGTGGCCATTGAGATATGATTTCCTCCTTGACTAAGTTGTTTGAGCATTGGGCCAATTAGGAAAAGGAGGTGGAAGAGATTAGGGCTCTCGTGGGCATGGAGGATAAAAAGAATTTATAGATGGAGATTGATTCTATTCACAAGAACTAGGAAAAAATAATGCAATGTCTCCAAGTCATTACTGATTACCACAAGGAAACTATGAAGAACACCACCCTAACCATCCAACTATTTTATCAAGAGATAAGTAAAATGCATGGTAAGTGGGTGTTTGAAGGTGGTTTGGATGATATTAATTCATAGAAAATGGTAAGATGGTGGATAGCTCAACTCTAGACACTCTAGTGGATACTTAGGCTATTCAGAAGGGTCCCCTATCATTCGAGAAGAATCTCCACTTCCTTTCTCCAGTGTGGAAGGAATTTAGTGGTCTAAATCCATTGAGAAACTGGTAGCTATTTCTTCGTCCCTTACTAGTCTTTTGTCTATGTATTTTCTTTGTTTCTTTTTCTGGTCAAATTGTTTCAGTTTCTTTTTCTTTAGTTTTCTATGTGTTTCACTTCTCTTGAGCCTCGCATTGACTTTGATAAGGTTGTTTGTCAATTGAAAAATGCATGGCGTTCCCCAAATTGTGTAGTGCCCTTAGATGTTGCAGGGAAATTTGTCCCTCTTTTCCTAATTCTTTCCAAAATTATTTCTCAAATAGGCACCAATATTAAGGGTTTTAAGGTGTAAAGGATTATTTATGCTTGATTTTTGGATTCCTTTTGTTTTGGAGAATTTGATTTCTTTAGTTTTATGTGACTGTTATTACGTTGAAAGCATTATTATGCTAAAAGCATTATACAGTGAAAGCAACAAAGAAGTATGTTTCCTACTTCAAAGGATGAAAATAAAAATTGGCCCGCAGCCAAGATTGCCTAGATGGAAAAGAAAGAAGCGATTCATAGTAACAAAAATATTGACACCGAAGCTGAGAACTTAAGGAATACCATCAGAACTGCCGCTGAGCAAAACAATTGTATAGCAAGACACAATGCTATAATCATTAACGCTGAAGGACTGAAGTTTGATAAAGCCTCAACAGGGGTCTCATGGTGGATCTAGAGGAAACTAAGAATAAAATCCACAGATACTGAGGTTGGCATTTCTTAGAAGATCCGTGAGCCAACTGAAATTAATGGTTGGGGTTTTCTTTGTGCTTTCTATGTTGTTCCTTCCTTCTTGACCTTTCTAGTCCTTTTCATTTGGTTGCTGTTGGTCTTTTCTCGGGCAGCTATTTTTTTTGGTGGGACTTTGTTGTCCTCTTTTCTGTTTTGTAAACTTTGTGGTTTCTAGTCCCGAAACCCAGTTTTTACCCCTTTTATCAAAAATAGTTAGCATGTACATGCTAGAATAACAAGCACATAAATTTATTTATTTTTTCTATTTTCCAAAAAGATTTAAATTTAAAACTTCCCAATAAATAGTTTTTAATTTAAATACTTTTCCATTAAAATTAAAAGGTAAGATATGTACGCTTAAATAGTTTTTTTTGTATATTATTAATTAATAGATATATAAAAATAGTAAAAAGAGTTTTTTATATATATTATTAGTTTTTAATATATTTTATGAATTAATATTATAATAAACAATGTTAAGTATCGCGTTCTTTATATATATTATTAATTAATATATGTATACTAGTTCTATTGTAGCACAAGTTGGACACTATAAAAAATATAACTCACCACAATAAAAATATCTAAAAAATAAATAAATATCAACAATTTAATTTTTAATTTGTTTAATAGAGATAAGAGAGAATAGCATAAGTTTTAAAATATTTAATAATTTAACATAAATTAAGGATTTAATAGATTACTAATCAATAAGAAACTATTACACATGCTATAGATGGTATGAGTTTTCCACAGTTCATGAAAAAGATGTGATCCGATGATGGATCATAAAGTGTGATCCAAACGGTGAGTAAAATACATAAATAGTTGAATCCAAAAACTTATTACACTTGTTATTTAAATTATATTAGATAAATAATGTCTATACAAAACCAAAATCAATGTCTATAATATAATTTATTTTAAAAATTAATCTAATATATATAATCAATGTCTATAATATATATATAAATTATTTATCTAATATCTTTATTTCAAATCTTATTCCCAATATTAAGTCATAGATTTCTACAATTCTTTGGGGTTAGAATAGGTCTAAAATTAAGATAACGGTTTAGAATTTATTGTTAGGGTTAAAATTTAAAGTTAGGATTAGAGTTAGAATTAGGGTGTGAGTTAGGGCTAGAGTTAGGTCATACAAAGAACTAATTCACAATACTAAAACACTATAATTAACAAAACATACAATTATTTAACTTCACATTATTACAACTTATATTTATTTTTTTCAAATCTAAAAAACAATAATTACAATACTATAAAGACAAGTACTAGCCACTACTTGACACTTGATAAATATTGATAACAAAATTTATAAAAAATTATTAAGAAAATTTTATAAGATATTAAAACTTACTATTTTAAAATATTAAATAACATATCAATCCAATATAATCTTCACTTGTTATTATTTAAATTTGATAAATAATAATTAGTTATTAAAATAAATTAACATTTGAATTTAGTAGCTAAAGATAAATTTCAAATCTAACAATATTTAAGTTTGATTATAAAGAACTACTTAAACTTAGGTGCATGTAGTCAAGACCTAATTGCTTATACCTAAACAGGTACACTCTATGCGTCAACGTGGGTTGCAATTAAGCGAGAACTTCCATTAATTATGGCGGTTTGTTTACAGCTTATTTCGCTTGGTATAAAGAGCCGCCTTGTTAAGCTATTCTATTTAATTGTATGACAAATTCTGATCAGAGTAATGCTTACCCTAATTCTAGGTTGGCCTCTCGCCTTTACCCACGAGTTTTTAAAAAAATTAGGCTTCCTTAATAAACTCAATATATACAGGTGCCGTGGGATTGGCTATAATCAGAGCACAGCAATGCAGAAAAGGAAACATGATCCCTGCTCACCGAAGGAGAAGCAGCCCAGGAAGAGAAAGGAATGCATTATCCCAGATGAATACCGCTGCTAAAGATCAGACCGAAAGAAGAATTGGCAATGTAAAAATGCTCGTTCTAACCACATCTATTGCCAACATCACATTGATTTAACAACCAAAAATTATTTGGCAAGGAGGAAGAGGAAGAAGCAAGATCCTTTGAATTCCTGTGAAAAACAGCCGAAAGAATACAAAGAATATATTGGAATGGAAGATCTTATTGCATGTGCAAGTCAAAAGCATAACAGTCAGGCTGTTGGAATCGGCAAAAGAGCGATGAACAATATGGGTATCGTAAGAAATCCAGAAATAGCTCAAGAAATAATGGTTCCTTCAGATTTATCGGATCTCCACAAACTTCTGCCAGTGCCTGCTATAATGATGGAAGCTTGGAATGGAGAGCTTACTGCTGCTGAGAGACACAGTCTTGGTTGTCTTTTGCCTGAAGTTCACAGAGACGATTCAGCTGTAGGTTCTATTTTCTGTGGAGGGATTTTAAGATTTGGAATAGACCGTGCAAGCAAGTGGAGCAAAAGTTTTTATGAAGGCAAGGAAAGTAAAGATGCAATACTGCAAAAAGAAAGGGAATTGAAGATTTTTCAATCACAGTACTTCAAGGATTTGAAGCAATATCATGACGGTTTTATATCAAGGGCAGAAAGTTACAAGCGGCTGTGGTTTGATACTTGCAGGGGAGATGATAGAATGTTCACGAAAGAGTTAGAAAAAAATGAACTTGACTTAGCTGTGCTTAGGCTATAGGGTTTTTTCTCACTGGATTGGACCTTCTGTTTTCCTTTGTAAGATATGAGAAGAAAGAAGTAAACTCTAGTCTATAAAAAATCAATGGAAGCTTTTCTGTTTTGTAATGGAGGATTTACTTTTGGTTCGAGTTCAATTCTAATCACATTTGTTAGTTGCTGCAGCCTTAGTATCTAGGCCTTTATGGAAGAATCATCATTGGTATATGTGATCAATATATGAGAAAAGACTTATCTGAATACATTATGACACCGTATTAAACTGAATTGACAAACTAGCTTTAACCGTCCCTCAATTTTATGTTGCCATTTGGTTTAATTTTTCAAACAGCTGCTTGTTTAGAGAGAAACATAGCAATTGTTTGTATGTTTATGTGAAAGCTCAAATAACAGTATAAAAGACCAGAACCTCACTGGTGAGGGATTTGAGGACCGTCGCCAACCTATGCTTGATAAAATAACCATAGGAGATTTAAAGATAGATAGAGTGACTGCATAGGCTTCTGAAACTCTTAGAATATTTAATGTATTGTTGTTACTGTAAAGCAATGAAAAAAGAGCAAATGTTTTACATTGTAAACAAAAAAGAGGAATTTCATTATATTCATCCAGGGTGAAAATACATTCAATACATGGGTTTTTTTAAAGTCATTGTTTTCACGTGAATAACCACTCCAAATTTTCTTACAGGAATAACTTCCTCAAAACTAACAATTAATTTATTTTTACTAACCTAACAGCTAATTTACTAAATGTAAACTTTAATTTCCAACATCCCTTCGTTAAAGTTTACATACCTTAATAGTTCATGTACATCTTGTGTCTTTTTAATAGTTCCATTAACAATCTCCCAAAGATCTTTTCTATTAGTTGCAAATTAGTTGCACTTTGACTTGCCATGTATGAAACTCATGACCCTCAAACTTCGAAATAAAATATGATTTCTCCATTTTAAAACAAAATCAATCTAATTACTTATCACTCCATTTTTATAGAATACAGATAGATCATAGATATTGAGATAGATTGAACGCTTTGATTTACTAACCTAACATTGTAATTTACTAAATATAAACTTTTAAATTTACTAATCACCGCTTAATTTCTTGATTCTTGGTGGCAAAAAATCTGATCTCGCCTCCCCATATGAAAAATGTGATAAATTCTAATAGAATGAGAATAATCTTGTTATATAGTTACGACCAAGTATTGATACACTAATGCGTGGCCTAGAGGTCTTTAATTGATACTGCATGCTAAACTTACAAATAATTATCAGAAAATTCTATAATGAAATGTTTTTTGCATTGATAATGCATCTCCATGCAATGTTACCTTAATCAAGACACTTCATGTAACTTGAATTTATCTCGATCTTCATCAGCAATACATATGCACTGATAGCATAAACTTTAAGTTCTACCTCAATAGAACAAACAAATAAAAAAAACAAAAGAAATCCATCAGTACTCAATGTTTATATCTTTCCATAAGACAGGGATGATTATATATGCAAAATCCACAAAGAGAATTCTTTAATGGCCTCAGAAGATGTTCAGAATATGCACCTGCAGGGACCTCATCATCTCTTGATTCTCTTGTCGTTTGCTCTTAAATAAACCCTAACAAATGAAATTTGATGGGAAAAGTCTGTTGGTGTGATTTGCTTTTTCTAAAGGCGATAGATTCTGATGGCATGGGAGGATATTGTGCTGATTCAAGGGAAGAAGTCATGTAATGAGCTCTTTCCTTTGGAAACAATGGCACTGGAATCTCTTATATTAGTTCGATCCCACAACGAAAGATGGGAGATGTGGGTGAGATTATTCCAAATCTTGATTAGTCATTGGTCATCTAGTGTTGGATTACAAAGGCGAATCAGAAAAAGTGATTCTAGTAGTTTTTTTTTTCAACTTTCTCATCAGAAATCAGAGTATTATGATGGTACATCTTATGAGATTGTTTTCAGTTTGAAATTTTATTGTTTTGTTTTCTAAAAAATTCATTGTATTGATCTTTCTACTAGTAAGATTTTCCATTTGAACTAAAGTAGAGTGATACTTACAAACAAGATAAGCAATCAAGGTAAAGACGAAAGAGTAAAAGACTAAAAATAAATATTTGTAAAAATTAAAGCCTCATTTTTTTAAATTTACTTGTATGCATTTTCTGATGGTTATAGTGGCTTTTTCAATACAGAAATATCCAATAAAAGGGTGAAACCAAGTCATGGCCATATACATGCCATGCAAGAACAACTCTCATTGGCAGAGGTTCAACATTATGAGGAAACAAAGAAACTCTCTTTTTCTGCTTTGGTACACTGGGTTCCTCCAATCTATAACATGATAGTGCGACTGTGATATGATCTAGTATTTTACCTCTTAGCAATAAGAGTTGCACCTTGCTGACACATATATGATGAAAAAACTCATGATCAGGTTTTGTCTTTTTATTGGATATTCTTGTACTAAAACAAACACTATAATCATCATAAAATACATACAAATAAAATTAAATAAAATGAAGTTTTAATGTTCACAAAATTTGTCCTTTTCTTAATCCTACTTGTAAGTACCCATCGACTTTTAGTTTGATTGGAAAAAGATCCTACATTAAGAAGCTGCCATTCAAAGGTACACTTATGAGGAATCAAAGAAACTCTCCTCTACTACCTTGATAACCTAGGTCCAAATCCTTAAGGAATTATGATTCTCTCCTCTAGTTGCATTTACTACAAATTTAAAAATATGAAATATCCTTTCTTATATATGGTAGTCCACATTTAGCTAACTCTTTTATTGATTCTCTTTGGAAAAAAGCGAATAGATAGTAGACTCAAAAAATTTCTAGTCTTTTTTATTTAGTTTAATTAAATAAATAATTGATTACAAAATAAAATCCTGCATATATTTTGAGAATCTATGTTAAGAAAAATAATTAAATAATGTTAAAAGAATAAAATTACAATTATAGATATGGAACATATTTTTACTAAATATGTATCATTTTTGTAGTAATATCTAGTTGGAGAAAAATATGTATATACAAATTATTGTAAAATTAAAATTATTATTCTTTTTGTATTTCATAAGTTGTTAATTTGATAATATACATTAATTTAACTTACACTTTTCTTGATTTAAAATTTAAAAAATCATTTATTATATATAAAATTCATTGTATATGAAATGAACTTTGAGAACATATACATCCTATAATCATTAAAAAATCATTAAAAAATAATTGATTAAAA